>JBAIZL010000004.1:113659731-113817231 GCA_036971475.1 Prosapia bicincta
TTCATTTCCATGCCTTTATTTTTGAAAGTTTTCCGCCCCTAACCACCTCATCTTTTCCTACCATAGTGATGAAAGTCTATCCTGGAGCCGCCCTTGATTGTACTATTGTTTTTGTTTGTTACTATGTATTAGCTTTCTGTTTTTCGTTTCTAATTTATGAAGCTGATGGTGGTCTACAGCTTCCATTTCTATCCATCTCTTATAACGCATCGTTATTGCAAGGAGCCATTCTCTTATAATTTCATACACATTTCTAAGTAGTTGTTCTCTAACTATGGGAAACCTGGCTCAGTGCCAGGTGCTGGATTTCCAAAATCTAGCTCTTCAGTTCGAATCCAACCAGAACAAGTAGTTTTTTAAATTTAAATTAAGAATAAATATTTTTTTAAAAACTGTATTTACATAAATTGCCATCCACTATAGGTTTTAAAAAATGTATTTGAACTGGATTGGATGAATAAAAACGTATTTTATTAAATATTGAATATTTGTAAAGCATATATACATATATCAAGAGAATGTGAGCTAATAGAAGGAATCGAAAAATGGACTAGGCTCTATATAGTAGATTAAGATTCTTATCTATGCTCCAGAGAAATCACCCTTGAGCACAGATACCCTAACTCAGTAATAACAAAGGTCTATCAAGACTAAACTTCTTACGAGAAACAATGACGTAGTTTAGTACGCACATGTCACGTCAGTCTACCAGCTGGTACGCCTAATTGAAATCGCACACATCTCTGTATGTATCTGTGCACTTATCCACGTCCCCAGCAAACCTTCTATGCCTTTGCAGGGCTGCGTGCTCTCAGTACAACGAAATATGCTTACACTAGGAATCTTGCGAAAGATGCGTACAGGATCAAGTTTTGACAGATGGTTGGGGGTAAAGCTATGACGTCAGAAAATTGTGACGTGCGAAAAATGCGTCTTTTAGGCGTACACGGATCTGTAAAAGTCATTGAGTTACATAAAAGAGATTACCTCTGAGTTAAACATAGATGTCGCTCAGTTTCTCGAAACACAGTTCCGCCACTACCTTTTTACCGACCTGTACATCTTTGATTGTTGCTTGACATAACCACGACACTATGCCCATTGCGTTTTCTCTATGCTTTCGATGTGCATCGCCGAGATATTGCACCATCGGTTTCCCCTAGTAGTAGGAGTAACCTCTATATTCACTAAACACTAAAAAGATACTGAAGTGAAGATTAAGTATAACTTATTACTACGACGGTTAAAAGCAAATGACCACTGACAAGGGGAATACCCTTTTTTGACCCATTTTGACAGGGAAAATCCAAAACCTTGAAAGTTTTTAGCAATTCGTTTACGTTTAGGCGGCGTCCTCCTATCTGGACGACGAAAAATCGGTCGGTCGTCCGTGCGACCGAATCTTCTGTGACGACGAAATGGAATGTCCACAGTGGACAGTGGAGTCGCAGCGACTGACGACAGTTCCTTCTCCAATTCGACCATTGTCACCATGCTGGTTGAGAAAAGACGTAAGCTCGTGCTGCTGGACAATTCTTCTATAGACTATGTTTACCTTAAGAAGAAATCATTGGACCGCAGAAGCGCTACAAATGAGATTTGGAAGGCCAGGCATGAGTTTGGCGAGTTTAATCATATGAAAAGTTGAGATTGTACCCTGAACTGTTTAAAAATTATACTAGGATGTCAGTGGATACATTTGACCTAATCGTCACCGAATTGAAGAAGGACTTTACATTAAAGACAACAAACATTATGCGGCCAATTTCTGTGGATGAACGTCTCATTTTAACATTAACGTAAGTAAAAAAAAAGATTAAATAATATTGCGATGTACAAAGTCTTCACTAATCAACGACTCGGCAGACATGTTCACTGTTCGAGGCATACAATCGTACTAGTCGGTCTGACGACCCGCATGACCAAAGACAAACATGGTGTCTTTGATCGATCGCGTCGGTCATCTGGCGCCGTCGGTTGCAACGTCGTTCGCGCAGCTAGGACGATCTCACGCTTGTTTATATGTTTTGTTGCGACCGATTTTTCGTCGTCCAGCTATAACGCCGCCTTAGATGGCCTAGAGTGACAACTAAAGTCTGGTTTGTACGCATTTTCCGATTATCAAATTTACCCCTTACCCTCGTCAATTGTTACTGTTTCCTTGTGTAAGCATTTTTCGTTTTAAGGATTTTTCGTGCCACCCTTATAATTTACTTCGTTAATTTTCATTTTAAAGCAAAATCCACGAAACGTTCGGCAAAACCCTGACCATCAGAATGGTCACCCAGAAACACTTGTTCCAGCTCACCTACAATCCGATCCCTACAATTTTCGATTTCGATTCTAAAATTTTCCTTTCGATTCTAGATTCGTTAAAATTATATAGGCCTACATGATATTCTCTAATAATGAATTTAGTTAAAATCTTGGTCATATGGTGAAACCTTTTAAAAGTTCTGTCTCAATGTAATAGGCTACACAAACCGTTCAACCTTGATATATGAATAGGAATTTCTGAAACCATGACGAACGTATCGGATAAAAGTGACAAACAATCGTCTTTGTTGTTGCGTCATTCAGAATAATAATATTTTCGTCCCCTCAAATCGGCGTAGTCTTTAATAGTTTAATTCATTTAAAGCAACTAATATATAAATCATAGTTGATTATTATTTATTTTTCCAATAAATTACACCGCTCACGTATTTTAACAGTTAAAAAAAGTGAATCAGAATCGGTTCTTTAATCAATGGAGAATCGAGTATCGGCGATTGCTCGATACCATTAGAATCGATGATATGTGGAATCGAGAAACGGAATCGGACCATCCTTACTCGTAAAGCTTTGTAGAACTTTATATACAGTTTACTCTTTACTTAGAGCTTTATAACTTTGGTAGATTATACCTGGAGCATACGACGGATAAACATTTACCGTAAAATGGCAGTGCGGTTTAACTTTTGCCAGACTGAAGTCTAATGTGAAAGGAAATAATAAAATCTGTTGTAATAAGAATAATTATAGTCAGAATTAAACTTAATATTTTTGTTATATAAGAGTGAATAGTAAACCTGACCTAACCTAAAGTGTGAAAATAATTATTACAAATACACTTCAAAATAAAAAAAATACTCTCCAAAACAAGATACATGTCTCCTACCTCCGCCCCCCCCCAATTATTGTACAGTTAGAGGCCTGCCATCTTCAACTTTAAAATTTCCCGTTTTACTGCGTCATCCTGTAGTAGTTTTACCAGCGGGACATTATTTAACGAAATTTGTGAACTGCTGTCCAAAATTACGTCCAAATGGCTGAATGAAGTATTGGGTTCACTGAACTACTAAAGTTTTCTCAAGCTCCAAAGGGCTGGGTTATGCCCTCCTAGGATCACGTCCCTAGTCTGGGGATCCAGCCCTTAGGTAAGACCACCTGGCAGTGGATAAAGGTTCGATTGCACCACCTGGACTGAACCAATCAGACGGGGTATTGAGGTACGGAAACCTGGTCTTTCGGTAGGCTCTACCGGTCCCGAGTAGTTCTGGAAAAGGGGTCGATCCTCTGTTACCGGATGGAGTTCGTCTAGCTCTAGGGGTTGGCTGGTGACCAGTTAAGCCTTACAGTTTAGGCTATTACATAACGGATACACCAAACCTCTTGTCTCGGCCTGACGCTAGTCTCCGGGAGTCACGAGTTTGAGGTCGGATTCGTGAGGGTAGATTTTTCAAGCGCTAGAATGGGGATATTTCCAACATTAAAGAACTAAACACAATAAATGTGCACAACTCACTATTATAAAACTTTAATTTGTTTAATTTAAAGTTATATGTTTGTGGTAGCATCGCTGATGACCAGTGGCTGATTTATGGGTGCTTTGGGGCTAAAGCCCTCCCCTAAATATGGAAAAGTGAAAATTTTGTAAACTATAAAAATACTATAAATGTAAAGCAAAATCCCATTTCCGATGATTCAGTTCGGCACTGTTTTATATCAATGTATTAAATAGTAGAATATGTTTACAAATCCATATTTATCATTAAAATCATTAATAAATAAGCCAACTCCAATGTGATAAATAGGAGATTGCTTTGTAAATATATGGTAAATGAGGCTAATTAGAAATTGTGCAATGTCACAGACTAGGCCTATAACTATAGCCATTACTATAGCTACCATATTTCCTAAATATTTTCCGGGAGGATGTCCTTTCTCCTCCTCTACCACCAGGCTCCCTCGAAATATTTTTCTGGATCCGCCACTGCTGAAGATGATGACATACGTCACTGAAACGCAAATGAAATTAAAGTCTTATAATTGCGAGTTGTGTATATTTATTGTGCTAAACCTTCACTCACAAGCCAGCTCGAATACTGTTTATAAAGTAACCATCTTTATCTGCCTTGACAAGGAGGTTGAAAAGGAAGACAGGTAGGCCTACTCCGTGTCATAATCTTTTGTTTCACATCTTTTTTATTCTTCTTCACTTTTCACAACACAGCCGCATGGACTACAAACGTAAACATCCTGGGTTCTTCGTGTACTTTTTGAGTTCGAATAAATGAGCACTTACGGTTAAACCTTGCGAGACAATGGGCGGTTGAAGCGTAGTGAAACAACATTACCTTTCTTGAATGCCAAATAATAACCCCTGTTCTGTCTCTCCCAAACTATGTGGGACTCATAAAGAGGAACCATTATTATTTGTGCTATAATTTATACCACCTGTCCTATATTTACTTCTATTTGTTTGTACTCTCTCGTTTAGTATTTCTATATTTCAGCTTGAGTAATTTCTTGAGTTGAATAGTCGGTTTTGGTTTTAACGTCGGTTTTAAGCTTTTGGCGCACTTTATATCTGATCACTGCGTAGCTGTATACAGGCGTAAATAGGCAAAGTCAGATATTAAAGAAATAGCGCAAACATTTCGATCAGTTGAAGCCCATGCACTTTTGATTAGTTGAAGACCGTGCACTTTTAATCGGTTAGACGTCGCGTTAGTTGAATGTTGCGTACGTTTTGGTCAGTTGAATTTGGTAATTTGAAAGTTACCCGTTGTAAACATTGAAGAAGATATAAAACCATAACTTTAACAAAAGTGGAGTCATTCGCTTTGTGGATCAAAGGAAGCGTTGAGCATTGAAATCAATCTGCCAAAACCATAACATCGTAGAACCGAATCTGTTCGCAAAACACTGTAAAGATTGTTCGTAAAAAAACAACAACACGGCAAAAAATGAAGTCACAGAAACTGAACAAAACACCAAAAAGATAACACCATCCTGTTCTATAAGATTTTTAAACAGGTTTTGTTCCAAGTAGAGATAGTGCGGTGAGAAGTGGTTAAGAATAAATGCAGAACATTGGTTAAATATTTTGATTCGCTCCTGTATGGAGAGGCTCTGCCTCAATTGAATTGTGGCCTTCGGCGTTGATACCTATATCAAGCCAAACACAGGGCTCGCCGACGCCAGCCAGAGAAAGTATCAAACGGTGTGTCCAATTACTAAATTTTTAGGACAAAATGTTGCAACAAAAATATATATTCAATGAAACGATTGTTATATTTCAACGAAACCACCAAATAAAAATACTTGTACACTGCTTAATTTTGTTTTTAAGAAGCTATCATTCAATTCTTTCTATTAGCCCACACTCTCCTGATATACGTATATGTATACCAGGAATAGATTTTTTTTTAACCTAAAGTGGATGATAGTTGATGTTAATACAGTTTTTTTACTGCCAAGGGTGGGCGTTGGCTAGTAAGTAAGTATTCTAAGAAGACAGAGTAAATACGATAGCTACCAGATACCCGGATTGAGAAGCAAACAGTCATTTCATCTACTAATTTTTCCCCTTAATTATTGCGGTTTTAAATTTTTCCAACCAGGAAATTTCCATGCAAGTATTGCTGTTCTAAGATTGTATGCTACTAAGTCACCTTCCTTACCACTGGCTACTGACCCATTACATTACATCACAACACAACAAGTATTCAAGAGGTTTCATATTCGTAATATTTTAAGTTTATAAACGGGTTTTCACTAATTACAAACAGAATAACCACCCAAATTATTATTTTAATTATTCATTTTCTTTTCCATCTCGACTTTCAAACGTTTTTTATTATTTTGATTTGTTTTCTCCACTTCTTTCTGTCCCCCGTCCTTCCTCTATAAAACCTGTTTTGTTTGTAAATTACTTTACAGATGTAATTATTGCGGGAAACTTTCACCACTTCCCTTCAGTCACGCGGGTACGAGCGATGAATTTGCTTTAAAATAAAAAAAACCCTCATTTAGAAAAAATCTTGTATAAGGCTATCTATCTAAAACAATCCATTCAAGAAACCGCTTCGTCATTGGCAAGACTACAATTGCTTCCAAAAAAAAATTGTATGCAAGGACGTAACCTAAATTCCGTCGGGTAAACAAGGTACAAACTGATGGGAAACTGAGTTATTTTTAGCAGAGTTATAATGATGTTGTCATTGAGATTGTCCGTTTCCGGTTGTATTAACAGACTTCCGGTCAGGGATCGTGTGTACCAACTCTGCAATTACTCTATACATAATTATTTTTTTGTCGCAGGGAAAAAAGACGAAAGGCGAAAACCGGTTTCAGACATCTGCCTAAGGAGACAGCCAGTAATATCTACAGATTTACTTCCATTGAACTGGCATCCGTTTCTTAGACGCAGGAGCCGGTTGGGGCTGCCCTTTTATATGTTAAAAATTAAGATGCAACATAAAATGGAAGTTTTGTTGTTTGGGAATAAAAATTCGCCGTAACAACTTTACGGCAATAATAACAAAAATTATTTATGGTGGGTATGTGGCTACAAAATATTTGTGACATCCAGCAAGCGTAGCGAATTACAACTTCACACTTTTATAAACAGCTCGGGTTTGACAATTAAAGCGAATGTTTCGTTATAAATATATACACAACTCACAAATATAAAACTTTATTTAATACGCGTTTCGATACCATGTTATCATCATAAGTGATGCTACTACAAACATATAACTTTAACTTTAAAATTAAAGTATTATAATAGTGAGTTGTGTATATTTATTTTGCTTATAACCTTAACTCACAATCCAGTTGGATTATTATTTATATTTAGAATATTTCGTTACACTATCCTTAACTCACAATCCAGTTTGATTATTATTTATATTTAGAATATTTCGTTACACTATCCTTAACTCACAAGCCAGTTTGATTATTATTTATATTTAGAATATTTCGTTACACTATCCTTAACTCACAAGCCAGTTTGATTATTATTTATATTTAGAATATTTCGTTACACTATCCTTAACTCACAAGTCAGTTTGATTATTATTTATATTTAGAATATTTCGTTACACTATCCTTAACTCACAAGCCAGTTTGATTATTATTTATATTTAGAATATTTCGTTACACTAACCTTAACTCACAAGCCAAATTGATTATTATTTATATTTAGAATATTTCGTTACACTAATCTTAACTCACAAGCCAAATTGATTATTATTTATATTTAGAATATTTCGTTACACTAACCTTAACTTACAATCCAGTTTGATTATTATTTATATTTAGAATATTTCGTTACACTATCCTTAACTCACAAGCCAGTTTGATTATTATTTATATTTAGAATATTTCGTTACATAATTAGGCTAAGAGTATATCTTGCATATTCATAACGTATAATGTTGATGTTAATTACATATGAAAGAATAAGCCTTTTATTGTCCTATATCTCCTGCCAGTTTCATTAGGATTCAGTGTCTAAGAGATTAGGTTATGCTATTTTGTAATGTCCACCATATTACCACAAAAGATATTTAACACTAGTTTTAGCTCAAAATGAAATACAAAACATCTTCTATACGTTTTTCAAGATGGTTTAGTTATTTGACTGTCAGCCTGTTGCACAGATACTCACAAAATACAACATGATTGGGTTTATGTTTGGGATGAAGTTAGCTCAAACTAAGATACGTAAGTAGTACAGGTTGGGTTACGTTTGAGATGTAAATAGCTCAAAATAAGACACGTAGTTAGTACAGGTTGGGTTACGTTTGGGATGAAGTTAGCTCAAACTAAGACACGTAAGTAGTACAGGTTGGGTTACGTTTGGGATGAAGTTAGCTCAAACTAAGACACGTAAGTAGTACCGGTTGGGTTACGTTTGGGATGAAGTTAGCTCAAACTAAGCCACGTAAGTAGTACAGGTTGGGTTACGTTTTGGGATGACGTTAGCTGAAACTGAAACAAGTCAACAGAAAAGATTGGGTTACGTTTGGGATGAAGTTAGCTCAAACTAAGACACGTAAGTAGTACAGGTTGGGTTACGTTTGAGATGTAAATAGCTCAAAATAAGACACGTAGTTAGTACAGGTTGGGTTACGTTTGGGATGAAGTTAGCTCAAACTAAGACACGTAAGTAGTACAGGTTGGGTTACGTTTGGGATGAAGTTAGCTCAAACTAAGACACGTAAGTAGTACCGGTTGGGTTACGTTTGGGATGAAGTTAGCTCAAACTAAGCCACGTAAGTAGTACAGGTTGGGTTACGTTTGGGATGAAGTTAGCTCAAACTAAGACACGCAAGTAGTACAGGTTGGGTTACGTTTGGGATTAAGTTAGCTCAAACTAAGACACGTAAGTAGTACAGGTTGGGTTACGTTTGGGATGAAGTTAGCTCAAACTAAAAACACGAAACACATTTTCAATGTTAGGAGATGGCACAGAAGTTGCTTCTTGCTTTGGCTTTTAATAGCAACATGTAAAATCGGGTCAGCTATGATTCCCTGTTCTCTATACGCTATGCAGTACATGGCACAGGAAAAGCTTGTTTCAGAAGGTGGGAAAACCTGTTATTCTTTTGTGTTTGAGGGTGGGAAACTTAGAGTGAATAGTTGTTAACAACCTAGTAATAAAGAGCGGTAAATTGTTGCAAATGAAATTTTTGAAGAGAAAACGTTGCTGGAGTTGACGTATTTGGCAACTTTCCAAATCATTTAGTTCCAATCATCAGAAGTCTGAGCAAGTCAGATTTAGCTTCAATTAAGTGATGGCATATGATTGTATGTTGTAAACCAGATGTTTTAGCGAGGTTATGTTTCTCTCTTTATTCTACATTGATATATTTGTTATGCGTATGAATTATTTATAGTTGTAATATAACTTTTTTAATTTCATATTTATTTTAAATATGTTATATCCATGCATATTTCAATAAATCTTACTATTATTAATTCAATATAATGATAATAAGTTATACATATTTATTCCTATTTTTTAAATGAAACTTCAACTGATGTATTGGAATAAAAATGTTATTCAGTAAATGTTTCAACATCTATATAAAGGTTTTCTATTAATTAGATTCTTTTATTATTAAATGCATTAACTAGATTTATTAAGTGCAATCGTCATGCAAATATTCACTTCCGCCAGCCAATCCCATGACTGCATATTTTTATATATTCCTGAGCGTGTCTATAGTTTTGTGGTTGCGATCAAGTAATCCTACACCACCCTTTTAACTTCTCGACTATACAATGTATACGCGCCACTTGTTGATCGGTTTACTATGTGTGGTAAATGTTTAAAGCGCGCGCTGATGACATGAGCAGAATGTTTACTTATTGTTTAAAGCTTTTGTTTTAATGCTAACAGTAAAGTAAAGGTAAAATCGCCTACATGGGATAGTGCATCAATAATGATATACCTTAGCCTATGAAATAGGGGAAACTCATGCCTCGCACCACTAACGGGCTACTTGGGAGGTGCAAACAATCTTAAAGGGTAAAGAGTTTGTTTACTATTACAATAACTGTATAGGTCCAGGGGGGCAGGTACAGGTAAACGGACGGTGAGGCAGCGGAGGTTTATGACTCCCTGTCAAGAAGCAGTAGCTGGACCGTGCGCCAGCCTCAGCCACATTGTGGGGGTTGGCAGGAGCGGATCTAGAAAAATATTTTGGGGAGGGCTGGTGTGAAGGGAGAAAAAGGGTTCCCCCCGTCCAGAAAATATTTAGGAGATATGGTGGATACAGTATAAACTCTAAGGGTCTTCTATCCTATGGAAATAGTTATAGGCCTGCTATCTGATATTACAGATGTATTATTTAGCCCCATTTACCATATATTTACAATGAAAACCACCTATTTAGTACATTGTGGGTGGGCGTGTGTATTGATGGTTATAGTATGGTATTATAGTGATTAATATGGTTTTGTAAACATATTCTTCTAATTATTAAGAAGATTTAATCAGGGACGAATGCAAACATGAGAAATGGCATTTTAGTTTTCATTTATAGTGTTATTTTATAGTTTAAAAATTTCACTTGACTATATTTTGGGAGAAGCTTGAGCCCCAAAGCCCCCCCCCTTAAATCCGCAACTGGGGGTTGGAGTAAATATAGGGGAGGGAGTTACGAGTTAAGTTAGGTTAAAAACAATTATTTGATTATTTATCCTATCAGTATAATTGATGAGTCTTTTAATCGACAGTTTTGATAGACTTGGGTCGTGTCAAGATTACTTTCTGGCATAGGTTTATAAATAATAATTAAATTACGCCTACACGTTTTCGCTATGGAATAAAAAGGTTATACGACTGAGCCACAGTGACATTGGATAGTAGATGAGGGGAAGTAGTATCAAAGGCCGACCCAGCGAACAAGTTAGAAGAAGGAGTTGGTTTTTCCAAGAACCTCTTAAACCCTAGGTCTACGAGCTGGAGTATAAACGTCTCTTTGTCTCGCTCCTCCTTTCTTGGAGAGTGAGAGAGAGAGTGAGTGTGAGAGAGAGAAAGAGAGAGAGAAAGAGAGAGAGAGAGAGAGAGAGAGAGAGAGGTGACTAGCACTCAGTCTGCAGATCGGAAAACTAACTGGCTATCCTCTTCAAACTAAGGAGTGACTGGCTCACAGTCCTGCACCCGGTAAACTATCCTGCTGACGCGATGACATACTCGTCTTCTATTCTTAGTAGTGCTACCAGGGGGCTCACTTCCCTTTCTTTCACCCTATCCTTATTGCTCATATACTTCACGGAGATGTAACGGAAAGACACATAGGATTCCCATAAGTACGCCTACTTCAAGGGATAACAAAGACTTCATTGAATATCCTCTGCAGGAAGGGTTTAAGTGATACCAAGACCCTCTCCTTATTCCAGACAGGTATTTGTACCTCTTTATTAGACCCGATCAGGCCTTTATTCTGTCGGTATTCGAAATCACTTCCTATCTTTCACAGGCGATATTATTCATAACGTTAACTGTCCGACTTGATACGATGACAAAACGTTTTACTAATACATTACTAGCCGTTAGAAAAATAATACACTAGTGTTTATTTGGTTGGTTTAAAATCTAAATAAAAAAATACAAAAGTTCAAAGAACTTTTTAAAAAATGTAGTTTAATTCTTCTCCGTACAAAACAGTTATTAAATTCTCTGATGAGAGTATTTTCTGGTGATGTATAGCACTAGGCCACCCGCTGTCGGATTTTGTAATAACTCGGTGCTATAAAAACTGAATAGTTCAATGAAGTGTAGTGAATGTCCCTCGTGTAGTGTGAAAATAAAATTCTTCAACTGATAATATCACCAACGAAGAAGTAATATGTCGGTGGGGGATTGAGATAGGGGAGTGGAATAAACTAGAATTACTTGTAATTAAATAATAAAAATATATACAACTCACAAACATACAATTTTTTATTTCAAACGCGTTTCGACGACTACTTTGTCGTCATCTTCAGTGAAAATACACAAATGAAATTAACTAAAAAATATATATATATATTAAACATAACCTATAAAGTTTTAGCAAAGGTAAAAACAAAAGTGAAAATCAGATCTGATTTTCACTTTTGTTTTTACCTTTGCTAAAACTTTATAGGTTATGTTTAATATATATATATATTTTTTAGTTAATTTCATTTGTGTATTTTCACTGAAGATGACGACAAAGTAGTCGTCGAAACGCGTTTGAAATAAAAAATTGTATATTTGTGAGTTGTATATATTTTTATTATTTAATTATAACTTTCACTCACAAGCCAGCTCGAATATTATTTATAGAATTACTTGGTTTCATCTTATGGAGAACAATAAGTATAGAATAATTGAGCTGGTAATTCGATTTACAACTGACTCCAACAGGGGACCCTGTATGAGACTCTGGTTCAATAACTTGAGTCGAAGGCGCTGATTGTCTCATCTGGCCATCTATTCACATCTGACGCAATAATATAAGAACAACCTTGTTAAAATCCAACGTTTGCAACGGATAAAGTACAAAGAAGAAGAAGAAGAAAATGTAATTAAATTATAAAGAAGCATTTAGAAGTTTACTAAATTTGTATCTCAACAAATGACATTTATTAGCTACATTGGCGCTGGTAAGGTTTTACCGTCGTGCTTGAGCGTTATATGGTTTTTTCTCGAATGTTCATGTTGTATATATTTCTACATGAAATTTGTTTCACGTATCCGGATCTAAGTCTCCGATGAGACCGACCCTCATGGTGTGTAAGTAAACCTACATCGAATGAAGCCTTTAGGGATAATTTGGCCACGTACAAAGCTAAAAAGACCTTTCAATAGCCCATCTGGTTACAAGAAAACAAAATGGAGCGAAAATAGGCAAAAAGGTGAAATGAAAAAACCTGACGAGTACAGAGTCTTGCCAAAAAAATCTCACGGCGGATAATGCAAGAACCATAATAATAGGGGGGAAGTACTTGGGAGCCCCTAAAGGTTCTATAATTTAAAAAACAAAACTTGATCAAGACAAAAATAATTAACTTAAAGTAAATGAAAATAGCTTTAGATTTACTAGTAAAGTAGATTGATATTATTGGCGACGTTTCAGAAATAGGTTTATGTAAATCAGACAGGTTTTACTTAATCCAGATCTATTTGCTTAACTAGCTTATCAATTGTGTTAATATGTAGAGGAAATACAATACGTCATTTCTCCTACAACCTACTAAGAATTTACGCCTAGATATCACCTTCTTATGTTTTCGTTGTGAAACTGTGTGTAAGCGTAAACTCTTAGTAGGTTGTAGTAGAAATGCAGTGTTTCCTCTACATATTGACAAAATGTATAAGCAAATAAAGCAAATCTATATGGTAAAATTGGCATGATGATGGGAATAAACAAATTTCCGAAACGTCGCCAATGATATAAAATATACAGGCCTATACTGGACTCGCAAATCAACCGCTTTTTTTCATTTACGTTATATTACTGAGTGTAAACATGAATTAACCTAAAGATTTGGGCATATAGTAATATGTCACACTTGCCTATACCTGTAGTAGCATTTACGTTATATTACTGAGTGTAAACATGAATTAACCTAAAGATTTGGGCATATAGTAATATGTCACACTTGCCTATACCTGTAGTAGCATTTACGTTATATTACTGAGTGTAAACATGAATTAACCTAAAGATTTGGGAATATAGTAATATGTCACACTTGCCTATACCTGTAGTAGCATTTACGTTATATTACTGAGTGTAAACATGAATTAACCTAAAGATTTGGGCATATAGTAATATGTCACACTTGCCTATACCTGTAGTAGCATTTACGTTATATTGCTGAGTGTAAACATGAATTAACCTACAGATTTGGACATAAAGTAATATGTCACACTTGCCTATACCTGTAGTAGCATTTACGTTATATTACTGAGTGTAAACATGAATTAACCTAAAGATTTGGGAATATAGTAATATGTCACACTTGCCTATACCTGTAGTAGCATTTACGTTATATTACTGAGTGTAAACATGAATTAACCTAAAGATTTGGGCATATAGCAATATGTCACACTTGCCTATACCTGTAGTAGCATTTACGTTATATTGCTGAGTGTAAACATGAATTAACCTACAGATTTGGACATAAAGTAATATGTCACACTTGCCTATACCTGTAGTAGCATTTACGTTATATTGCTGAGTGTAAACATGAATTAACCTACAGATTTGGACATAAAGTAATATGTCACACTTGCCTATACCTGTAGTAGCATTTACGTTATATTGCTGAGTGTAAACATGAATTAACCTACAGATTTGGACATATAGTAATATGTCACACTTGCCTATACCTGTAGCAGCATTTACGTTATATTGCTGAGTGTAAACATGAATTAACCTACAGATTTGCACATAAAGTAATATGTCACACTTGCCTATATCTGTAGTAGCATTTACGTTCTTTACTAAATTATCTCGACCGATTCGGGAGATGTACTATATACTATTGTCAACTCAAATAGTTACCCATTATAAATAATAATAATTAAGTTTGGACAGCTAGCGGAATAATTCGAAAATCATCAGACATTCAATTTTGAATCGAAAAAGCATTTTTTCGACAAATGTTCGTAAAATTATACATTTTTGTGCAAGATTGAGACATACGACTTTAATTTCATAACAGGACTGATGAATGAGACAGAGTAATATAAAAATATTCATTGAACGTCGACGTTTCGACCACACCAAAAATGTTCGTGGTCCTTGTCAACACTAAATACTAATACACAATATCAAGAGCACAGTGTACATAGATTGTAATTTTGTAATAAGACCCTCTGATGATGATGATGACATGGTCATCGAAATGTACATAAGAGTTTAATCTTAAGTAACTTGTTTTATTTGTTATTTTTGATTATTTTTTGTGGTATTGGGGTCCTTTCCAATATTTTTATTGTACTAAATACTAAGTTTTAATAACATAATTACAACACAAAAACTAAAAGTCAACTCACACCTAGTTGACTTTTAATATTACTAAAATTAACCTAATTAATTTATGTAATTATGTTTTTTAAAACTTAGTATTTAGCCTTGAGAAGGACCACGAATGTTGGTGTGGTCGAAACGCTGAAGTTCAAAACATATTTTTATTGTGTTTAAGGTTAATGACGGATCACAGACCAATTCACGCTACATTAAATAATTATTAGCAGGCATTAAATAAATATTTTTATATTATCGTCTCTCAATTCAACGGAGTCCTGTTATGAATTTATAATTAAGACTTTAGAATCTTAAAGACTTTTTAATATCGTACAAATCATATAATAGCACACGTCTAGTTTTAAAATGTTGTGAAGATAGCAGCACTGCTCAACCATTACAAATTGCTGCTGCTGGAGGTTATCGGCGAATGTGAGTTTCTTTGATAAACGGCCGCGACGTGGAACGGGTAAGACTAATATTTTATACTTCATTTCACAGCGTTGCTGAGTTGTGTATATACACTTCAAGGTTAGTTTGTACCATTCATTTATGGAATATTTTTAATATAGGTTGAGTATCAAGTCAAAAGTTTATTTATTTAGTGTAACGTATCTGCATCGAGTTTGTTGCTCTTATCAAGCCTGAAAAAAATGTTTACATACGTTATAAACAAGCATAAAAATACAAGTAGGCCTACACTCACAACAAAACATTTTAAAACTTTAAAAATTTTCAATGAAATTTTAGTCAAAAAACTTGATAAAATAAACCCACCTACATGGCGAGTCATAAATTCATCTAAAATATAATTAAAAATAGCAACAAAACTGAGAGAACGACAATATACACACATAAAAAACACCCAAACAAAATATCAATAAAACAAAAAAAGAGGAGAGCATACAACCATCATTAACTAGTTAAAAATTCTTGAATTTTGTAGTCCATTTCGTTCGGTGAATCTTATTAATCGCTTAAACAATAGTTTACGACTATCCGAGCTTTATTTAATAAAGTTCGGATAGTCATAAACTATTGTTTAAGTGATTAATAATTAAAAATGATAACTAGTAATTAAAAATATTTAAAATAATTTTGATAAATTATGTAGTATGTATAAACTATTGCTATATAAATTAAACGGATCCAAAAATTAGTTAATGTTGGTTGTATTTTCTTCTCTTTTGTTGTTTTATGGTTTTATGTATAGTTATTTTGTTTGGGTGTTTTTTTATGTGTGTATATTGTTGTTCTCTCGGTTTTGTTGCTATTTTTAATTATATTCTAGAGGACTTTATAACTCACTATGTAGGCGGGTTTTAAGTGTTTTGACTAAACTTTCATTGAAAATTGTTTAAAGTTTAAAAAATTTTGTTGTGAGTGTACTTGTATTTTATGCTTATTTATAATGAAATGTAAAAACTGTTTCAGGTGTGTTAGGGCAACAAATTAGTTGCCGAAAAATTGCAATAAATAAATAAACTTTTCTTTATTCAACTGGCTTATATTTTATTTAATAATTATCTCGAGTGCTCAATTAGCATGAATATCAAATATTTTGTTTTTCTGCGGTTTAAAACCATAGCCAGAGTCAAATTTTCTAATTGTAAACTTTGTAACTTCATGGGCTTAAAATAATCTACTCATGCAAACGATTTTATATATTACCACAGATGTAAAGATATATTTACGTGTAGACTCCTAAATGTCTCAACCTAGAACCTCAAAGGCAAATCCCTAGGGGTCATGTAATCTACGGATGCATTAGAGCAGGGGTTCCTAAACGTTTTGGTACCACGCCCCCTCTTCTTGAATGAAAGCCTCCCACGTCAATTTATTTATTTATACATACTTTTACAAGAAACATAATATAAAATTTCATGTTTGAATCGTAAGGTAAATTTTAACTGATAAGAGGAAAATTTGAGATGGATGAGCTTGCATTTTCTTCACTAGCATGCCTATTTGAGGTTGTATTTTAGTAAGATCACAACACAAGTCATTAGCAGCATATCAAGCTTGTTCCTATATTTTGTTTTTATAGAAACAAGTGCTGAAAATGTTGTTTCTCATAAGTAGGTGCTTGAAAAAGGCAAGTATAATCAAAGAGCTACTGTGATTACCCAAAATGAAGATGTACCCATGAAATGAAGACAATGTACCCATTGTGGCTAGATTGAACGCCAAACATTCGTTTCGCGACACTTTTGTACTATTATTCTTTTTAAGCTGTCATGTTGATTTAATTTCAAGTTTACAAAATTTCCACAGCCTTTACCTATATTTCTTTTATAAAAAAATACATTTGATTTAAATTTTCTGAACATCATGGTCAATAAATTAACTATGTAAAATAAATCTGAGGTGTGTATTTTGTTTTAAATTTTGATAAGTTGTGTACTGGAATTTTAACTAAATGAGAATTTATCTTACTATTTTCCAACTGGTCTCACCCCCCAGGGGGCGCGCTTCCTAGTTTGAGAACCAATGCATTAGAGGATGGTAGAGGACTTGGACCTGTAAGCTTCTCGTCCTTTAGATGCGTAACGACAGCCACAAAGTACGAAGTCGTCGCACGTCATCCGTCTTTTACTTGATGTTTTGTCGCAGGGGTCTCCCACTTTTTTTACTCAAGGGCCACATTTGGAGGAAAGGTAATATTTCAGGGCAGAAGGCCTAGCCCCCTCCCCATGCACCCTCGACGTTTTTTCTAATCAAGAGCTCAGTGGTGGTTTTTGAGATTTTCTTGCTTAGTTTATTAAGTTGCTATATTTCGTTATATATCTTTGTTGTTGGCTAACTAATTTTTTTTACGTGATTGTAAACAAATAATTGTTATACGTGACCAGACAAATAATTATATTTGCTATAAAATAATAATTGTTCTGTAGGAGTTTTCAAGTAGGTCTAATGAAAACACAGGATAATACCAAACCAAATCTTTCCATTAATTAAAAAATGTACTTTATTTAATTTTAAAGAAAACTGGACAATACATGAGTTTACAACATGTGTAAAGCTTAAAAATAAACAAATATTTTTTAGTGAGACGATTGCATTTGTTTGCCACTTAATATGTCAGCCCATTTAGGATCAAACTTTGTAGTTCCTATCAATAGGATTGATTTCAAATGCTTATCTGACAAGGAAGGTTTGTATTTAGCTGTAAAAAGCTTTATTTTTGAAAAAGTCTGCTCACACTTGTAGGTAGATCAAAAAAAACATAGGTCGAACATGGTTTTTAATGTTTTTAAAGTTTTTCTGGGAGAGATCTGTAAAATGCTACCTTCATTTTAGCATTTCTGGAAATCAGTCTTGAGCGAGTCATTGGTTGTTAGCTCGATGACTTCCAAGTCATTTCTGCAGGCACTTTATCGATGTCACACTTAAAAGGGTTTTGAAACATCTGAATGTCTTCTGCTGCACGGTCAACGCCTTCAAAGCGGTTTTCAAACTCTTGACTTAGCTTAGACATGGTTTCTAAAACGTAATCCTTGGGAAAGGTGGCAGTGCTTAGTGCATTTAAGTTCTGACAAGATTCAAAGTGGTCTAAGTTCATAGATCCTAAATGGATCTCAAAAAGTATGAGTTTTTTCAAAAAATCTTTGACATGCTGCATAAGTTACAAACTGAAGAGTTTTCGCCTTGCAGTTTCAAGTTAAAAAAGTTAAAGTGTGCCGTGAGGTCAACAAGAAAAGACAATTTCCATACAAACACACTGTCAGAAAGTTCAGATACAGGACGACGCTGTTCAGTCATGAAAATGTCAATCACTTCACGAAGTTCGAAAACTGCTGAAATACTTTGCCTCTGCTCAACCTTCGAACTTCACAGTGGTAAGGAACATCTTGGTAAGCGCTGTCAATT
Organism: Prosapia bicincta; assembly: GCA_036971475.1. NCBI lineage: Eukaryota > Metazoa > Arthropoda > Insecta > Hemiptera > Cercopidae > Prosapia > Prosapia bicincta. Next base: position 113,678,382 of record JBAIZL010000004.1, read on the forward strand.
TCACCAAGAAAACTTTTGAACTGGCGGTGTTTGAGGGAACTTGTTCTAATGAAGGTAACTGTTTTTACAACTACATTCATTACTTCAGCTATATCTATGCGTTTACCACACAACGCTTGTTGATGGATAATGCAGTGATAAATTAGGGGTTGAACACCGCCAGCTGTTTTAACAGAATTGCAAATCTGTTAGCGATCGTAACATGTGCAGATTTAGGCCGTAGTATAATTTATTATGATAAAAATTGTTTTGAAAAGAATCTTAGAGAAATCTCTACTAAAGCTGGATTTCCAGTACGTCTTAGAAACTTACAGAAAATCCCATTACAGTAGATTATACAAAGACATTTCAAGTAGCCTACGTTCAGCATACGCTCTACTGTATTCAGAATGGATTTACCAATATTCGTATGGCAGAAGCAATTTTTCATAAAATGTTTTTAAAAATGTATTTATCGCTTCGTAGTGTAACTTATGTATTATAATTTAAATGAACCCCTAAGAATAAAGTCCCATTTTAAAAATTCATTTCAAATTTTGTATCACTTATGTTCTGCGTACATTTCTTGACGCATATCTCTTCAACAATTAACATTTTTTTTGTATTCTTTAATTTCTTGTTACTTATCTCGGATTTCTCAAAAAAAAACTTTTGTAATAAAGATTTTTGTATCAATCGCTAACAATTCCAATAGATTATTTGTTTATAGAAATAAATAAGAACGTTAAAGTAAAAAATTACTTTTAACGTGTATCTATAGAATACATCGATAACTGGACTAGCACGTCAGATTCTTCTACGAACGTGACTCTTTAAAAACTACTACAACTAAGCGACTGAAGTGATTGCATACCCACCAACAGACTGGCGAGAACTCTCGCGCGATAATGTGTAATGTAACTATCCCTGCTTGACAATAAGCGTTGCTCACGTTCCTAAGATGCCCGATGTCTTAACGTACCCTGTGTTGAGGCGTGAGTTCCTACGAAACTAACGTTTGCTTTTTCTAAAGTGCACAGATATGAAATGGGCGATAATCCGTTATAAAAGCCCGTTACAGAGGTTAGTGGTAATAACACATTTATAGACGTTAAGGGTGATAACTCCGTTTGAGAGGTTAGGGATAATAGAACTTTCTTACGGTTACCACCCTTAAAGACATTATAGCTTATTATTCTCAAAGGTCTACGACAGGTAATCTTTAAATCCTGCATTTGATTTTTAATTTTCCTCTGTCTTAAATCAGACAGTTGTAAATGGTGATTCTTAAATTGTATCGACATTCACAATACTTTATATATTTCAGTTGTATAACTGTCAAATTAACTAATGAGAGTAAAAAAAATCATAAAAAGGGTTACTTTTTTATAACATATATTTCTTTTTAATATTGAAACTAATTGAATTGTACCAATACTGTATAATAAAATCATGCTATGGCATTCTTTTATATACTACAACCTCCACACCAATTAACCTGTTGGCATTAGAAAAAAGTAATCATACAGGAAGAAAACATTTCTTGGTGAAATCGATTGTCACAAGTATAGCAGTGCGCAACGATCCAAGTATGTATTTATCTAAGATCTTTGTCCTTTCGCCCAAGTCTGTCACATGTTACACATGTCACATTTTAAACACCCTATATTTTCAGCTAATCATTACGGTGTAGAAAGAAACGAATGTAAAATGTTATCATTGAGTTCTGATGAGGGATTTCAATTCCACAAACTATTTAATTTAATTTTGGTGTCTAAAACTTAACATGTGTTACAGGCCTGCTTCAAGAAACCTTGCTTAATCCATTAGTACCCATTTGTGGGCACTGTATTAAAAATATTGAGAACTTAAAATATTATATTTGATATTTTTATCTGAATTTTATTTTTATTTGATTTTTATATTTGAGGGATATTTTATGTTTTTTTGCTATCGGATTGGTACTACTCTACACTCCTAGTCACTTGTCTGGGGTGGAAATGCACTTTTGTTATGATGGCAGGCCTGAAAGTTTGTTCAGCATAACCTCAATGGAGCGTAATGATTGGTGAGTACTTGAAACTGACTTACCTATTTTATTTCATACTATTACTTTTCAGATACTATTTTATTTCAGTATGGTTATGAAACTATTTAAGAAGACCTAATGTAGCATGTTATGTCTGAGTTACCATCTTTAGTGAAAATAATGTACTTTTTACTTGTTAAAAGTTACTGCCCACAACTACTGGCAGTGGGCATGGATGAGTAGGGGTCCTTCATATGCACATAGTCAGGATGCTGCCCACAAAAGCATTGACTAGGAATAGATTTGAAGATATTCTCAGATATTTTTATGTTTGTGACAATGAATCACTTGACCCTACAGACAAATTTGCTAAGGTTCATCCAATTTGGTGTATTTTGAATGTAAGTTGGTTCCAAGCTTATCCAGGAACCTGAGTTTAGATGAATCCATGGTTCCCTACTATGGCAGACATAGTGCCAAACAATATATACACGGCACACCAATAAGATTTGGTTATAAAGTATGTACACGTCTCGGATATTTGATTCAAGCTGAACCACATCAGGGAGCGTCAACAGGAAATACGAATCCTCAACTTGGAGTGGGCGGGTCTGTAGTTGTTGATTTATTGAGTGAAGTGCCAAATGATAAGAAATACAGCATTTGTACAGACAACTTTTTCACAAATCTAAGACGTCTTGATAAATTGTTATGTAAAGGCCACAATTTGACAGACACAATTAAAGTTAACCGAATTGAAAATGCACCGCTCAAAGATGTCAACAGATTGAAAAAAACAGCTTAGGGGCCCTTATGATCAATTTTCTGAACCAAGTTGCCACGGTTCCCTCAACCAGCTGCGTTGTCACTCCAATGGGAACAGCTAAACGATGGTGTCGAACGTCGAAAATAAAATAAATGTTCTACAACCTGCATACATTGTCAGATATAATACATATATGTGGGGCGTTGACAAAATAGATCAAAACATATCAACTTATCGTATTGGGATAGGCAATCGTAAATGGTATTGGGTGCTGATAGTATACATGTAAATGCATCTATGGTTGCAGTTGTATCCCCTGACCCTTCGAGAAAAAGAAGAACCAAAGGACTTAGTATCTTCCATAAGGTATATTGTTCAAACCTATCTCCAGCGCTATACACGATAAGGTTCAAAAGAATCGAGTACATCAGTAACTGGTCAGAAGCGAGTGCTGGACAGAATCAGACTAGATCAAACACTTCATGTTCTGGTAACCAATTCTACTCAAGTACGGTGTGACCAGTGCAAAAAGAAAACATGGAAAAAGTGCAAACAATGTCAAGTTTGTTGTCACATTAAATGCTTTTAATAGTTTCACTCATAAACTCTTATACAAAACATGTCTCTTATACTATGACATACAAGAGTGAGTTTATTTTTTTTACTTCTGTATATGTAATTTTTGTAATTATAAGGGCTATCCAAATTACCCAGTACCCACAATTGTGGGCGGCCATTATTAAATGTAAGCAATAAGACAATTTTTACATATTTTTAAAATTATTTTGATGCAGTTTGTATCAAAATTTGACGATATAGTTAAAATCCCACTGAACAAAATGTGGGCACTAATGGGTCAATGTGGGCAAGCTCCTCCAACGCTCAGAACAAGGGAAATCAACGCCCCTACCTACAATCCACCATACCGACACACGGTCATACCAGACGGCGATGCTTGATTAATGGATGAAGAGTTGTTGAGAAAGGAAGAAAGACAAGCTATCTTTAATGTTTGTTAATATGATTTAAAATTAATGCATGACTATAACATAAATGGACTTAGAGGAAATTAAGTTTTGTATTCACTATAGTATAATTAAAATGATAAAAGTATTTTGCCACTAAAGGTCTTCGCCATTCAGGGATTTACGGTTCCCATGACAACTGATATTGACAGGGTTGCCACGTTTTAGAGTGTAATTGTTATAGGTAAAGTCGTTCGCATTCCTGAGAGATGCGGTATTTAAACGGGGAAATTTTACTGGCTTACAGTGGAAGTGTCAACGTAACACTCAGACGTTCTCCCACCCTGCTGACTTCTAAAAACACTTTTCTAACTTTAATCCAATAACAGTAATTTAGCGAGTTTTCTGGTCCTTCTACCAATGAAAGTGGCTTGTATAGTTTTATTGTTATTGATATTTCCCCATATAGTCCTATCTTTGCGGGTGGTTAGATAGGCCTATAATTTACTCCAAACTTTTATAGGTTAATAATTTTTTAAATTTATTTACGATTTAGTTAAAAGTTTGTATAGAAGTGCCCGACCTTATTGGTGACTTTGCTCATAGTAGCGATGTGCTTATTCCCAAAACATATTTTACTATTTGTTCTTATAATTATAATTACATAAATTATATTGAGGTACATAATTTAATTTTCATTACTAACAATGTAACCTTATTGTGTTTTGCTGGCTTATTATAACAATTAAACAAATATCTATAATGAGGAGCTTTTAGTGCTCTTTGCCAAAAAACGTTTACAATTTTAAAAAATGTTATAGCTTCAACAAACTGAAAATATTCCGAACCAACAAAGAAAGACAAAAATATGAAGTCGACTACTATCAGTAGCTCCTAGGAGACAGGAGGTAGGCCCTACTTGTTTTCTGGGAGGTACTGCTACTACGGCAGTGGCGGTTTGTCCAAAAGGGCTCTGAGGCGCAGCCCTCCCAACTACAAAAATTAATTTTTAATTAATATTTATTTATCTTAAATTAGGTTAAGAAGAGCTTAGAATTATTTAAGTAATGTTAAAACCATAAAATATTTAGCAGTTGACGCACGAAATTAGCCGCAAGCTCCGCGCGGGGCTCAAAGCAGAGAGCCCCAGATTAGTGAATTGAGTGTGCATGGAATAAGCTAAAACAGCCAAAACAGTGCGGTGACATCACTCAACGCGCTTGTTACGGGTGGCCTGGGATGGAGTCCCGTCGTCTTGAGCATGCGCTGAGAAATGACTAATCAGTGCTGACAATTCCGGCTGATTTAGGAAGCAGCATTGTAGGCTTATTTGTAATGTTCTCACAAATAAATGTTGGTGCGTTTGACTCAAAGTAAACAAATCAAATTTTATATTTAATAATAATATGCGTTTATGAAACTACTCTTTTAAACTCATTTTAAAGAATAATATTTGTGTACTAAATAAGTATTTTTTCCATTTATAGATCCTTTGATGCGCATACACAGTGGCCTAATATACTCTTAAAAGTAAAACATGATTCACACTTATCGTTGAGTACTCGACGCTTTAGCAACCAATAGGCGATCACTTGACTACCCAACCTTACAACATTTCGTAAATCACACCGTAATACGTCTATTAGTTATAGCAATGTTAATATATTAATCAATAAGTATAACTTAATAAAAGGTGTAGGTGCTTAGAATATAAAACGAGTTTAATGGGTAGCAAATTTCAAAATTTTCTCCGCACCTCGTAAATCTGGGGAGACCCCTTGTCATGAGCCCCACCAATGTAATTGGGCAGGAGCCACCACTGTCTACGGTCATTCTTCAGTGCAGATACAGTAGCGGGATACACACCTTTACTTGCTAGTTTTCTAAGCCCATATTACACGATATTTTAGCAATAAAGTTATGTAAAATAATTTTCATAGTCTATAAACTGTTTTACAAATATGTATATTGTTTTCAGGGTTTTCACAATTGTTTAGGATAAGGGCGAAGACACACTTGGCGTTTTTTTTAACGTCGCCGCTCTAACACTGGGCGTTAACAGATCCGTCGCTGTCTAATCGTCATACCGACTCCTTTTTTCAGTGCCTTGTTTATTTTTGAGTGTAATGTAAGGTGTTATGGTTTGTTTTAGAAATTTTGATCGTTTACATATGTTAGCAGTAAATTTATGGTAGTGCTAACTTCTTTGCGTCTGTTGGAAAAAAGATAAAAATTATTCAGATAGCGAGGGGAAAATGTTTGAAATTATGTTATTACATAAAATACATGAAATTTATTACTTTAATGTAATACTTAAATTAATAATTAACAATGAATATATATATATGATGATGTGCGGAATAGTTATTATCTGGAGTACATCCGTTCATTCTGCAATGCATAAAATCGCAGTTCCGACATTTCGCTAGAATCTTATCTAACATTGACAGAATGCTACAGAATGCGTTTTATGCACTACATAATGAACGGATGTATTCCAGATAATAACTATTCATCATATTTTTCCATCCGTGAAGGAATAAGTATCAGCATATGTATATATATATATATATATATATATATATATATATATATATAATCATTCATTGGACAAAGATCGTGCAGGGTCAAATATGGAAATAACCTATCAAAACACAAAAAACTGCACACTGGCCTACCACAAGGAGCAGTGATGAGTTGCACACTCTTTAACGTCTAAATAAACGACCTAGTAACAGCACTAAAGAAGGTATGTGGAATCAAGTGCCTACTATTTGCCGACGATCTTGTTTTCTGGTATGAAACCTCTAAATATAAGGCTGAAATAAAAACCGAACAATCATTGAATCAGGCCTTGGATGCACTGGCCAATTGGTGTGATGATAATGGTATGAAAATAAATGTTGAGAAAACACCATTTCAGACATTTTCTCTTGCCCATACTGAATTAGAGCCCAAACTGCAATCAATAGGCTCACTTATCAACAAAACAAACGAGTCTACATACTTAGGGATGACGTTTGACAATAAACTCACCTGGAAGTCACATGAAAACAAGACTGTCAACCGAACCAACAACCGACTCTGCATCTTGAAACGTCTTGCTGGAAGCAAGTAGGGTTGCAATCGGACTACTCTTAATCTAACTTATAAAACCTATATACTTCCTTTGCTTTCATACTGCTGCGAGTCTTTAATCACCGCCACTGACCGGACACTTGCAACCTTGGGACTAGTGCACAATAAAGCACTATGCCTCATTACTGGGGGAATTAGAACAACGCCAATAGATGCAATGCTCCTCCTTACTGATAATTATAGTCTTCAACATATAATACGAAGTCGCTGTCTGCAACTCTTTGAGAAATTTCAGAGAATACCTCATGACCATTACTGGAAAACCTACAATACCCCTTCGGTAGCTAGACTAAAACACAAAATGGTTTTATCCAAAAAGCTACAAATTTATTTGAGAGACTGAATTGTAGCAGCCTTAATGAACGCTGCCCTCTTCCGCTGCCGCAAAATCCAACTGAATCCAAACAGATAGAATACTCCCTGCAACTTTGTGACCTAGTGAAGAAAAAGGAAACAGAGAAAAATCAACTAAAACAGCTTGCACTTGAAACTATACATTGTAAATATCCGGAAACCGACTGGCTACATATTTTTACCGATGGCTCTTATTCAGAAACAGCTGAAAAGGCAGGAGCAAGAGTATCTAGCAACATCTTCTCCTTTTATGGAGCAGCAGGAAGCAACAGAACTGCCTTCGACGGAGAAGTCGAAACAATTAGGATTGCGCTAAGCCAACTCTATACAAATATTAACAAATTTAATAATGCTGCTATATTCATCGATTCAAAATCTGCTATCCAGAGCATAGCTATCCTGATCTGCCAATAAGCCCCGAAGTGCAAGAGTGCCGAAGGCTGTACCACTCGCTAAATTCCGAACGTAAATCAATCGTACTATAGTGGATTCCTGGTCACTGTGGTGTGACTGGAAATGAGCAGGCAGACTCCCTTGCTAAAAAAGGTACTGAAATAAAACAAAAAACACAAGTTTCTTAAAACACAATAAGATTACAAATTAAAAAAGCCATCAAAATCCAACATGTAAAAGATATAGTGGAACGTACACAAGGGAAACAATGGGAAGATGCCATAACGACAACACCTGAAGCCCCTAGAAACGTAGCAGTTGCCACCTTCCGCCTCATTACCGGACACGACCTTCTACCCAAACACCTATACCGCATTGGACTAGCTGAGGACCCATACTGCAGCCTATGCCAACAAGAACAACACATGGATAGAAGTCACCTTAAGGTGTGTCCAGCACTATCAAAGACAACTGAACATGACCGATACTGGGAAGCACGAGGTTTATTACAGAGTGTATAACTAATGTTATTTTGTACTTGCCGTTAGAAAATATATATATATATATATATATATATATATATATATATATATATATATATATGTGTATATGTTGTCTTGTATAATGACCAAAATCAACTGAAGTTATCCAAATACAAGAATTGAATAAAATTAATAAATATTTCCTGTATCTGAATAGCCTCAGTTGTTTTTGATAAATTTTATACACACACATACACACAGCAACAAACAATTGGGTTTATATCATGTGTACACTTTTTATGAAATTAATAATTAAGTCTCAACTAACCCTTCCATAAGGAGGTTTTTTCTTTTATATATGCTATATACACATCTCGGTGTTTTCATCTTGGTACAGTATCTAGGCCTATACATAACGCTTAGCCTATAAACGTATAAGAAATTTTACAAATCATTCTGGATATCATCTCTTGAAATGTTTAGCAAACCATAATGACAAATTTCAAAAGTGTAGTTTACATTTTAAGCTCAAAATAGTGTCATTATTTTTATTATTAATTATTGTAAATATTAGTCATTATTAAATAAATTTCTCAAATAAAGATTTAAATTTTAATACAATTTCCATTCAAATTTTGCTCACAAAAAGCTATCGACGGCAGAATGGACTACGAGTGTGTTAACGCTCATTTAGTCACATAAGCCACTACTTCGGGAGCAACAGTAAAAAAATTCGACGACTCTAGCTGTTTTGAGCGGCTGAATTTCTACCAGCGACGTTAAATAGTCCCCAAGTTCCATTGTCCCCGCTGAATGTGCAAATAGCAATACCAACCTACGCGAGACTACTAGTACGACGGCGACGGTAAAAAAAAAAAAAAAAAATGATCGGACGGAAAACGCCAAGTGTGTCTCCGCCATTTAATAAAATCATTGACATCAAGAGGTTTACAACAGAGCATCAACTGAGACTTTGTATATTACCTACAGATTTAAATTATCTGTTATTATCTGTATTATTATTACGTTTGCAATATTATTTTAGATATGTATAACACTCTAAAAAATGTAGAGAATTTTTAGTTAAGGACTAGTTGTTAAATTTGTATTTATAAGTAGTTTTTAAACATGATTTTTCTACATACATTTCGTCTATAAATTTTATTATTATTTTGCCGTTATTATTAATTTTTTCAAAAACACATTGTAGAAATTTTAACATTAACAGTTTTATTTTAAAAAAATTAAATAAAATCTGAAGTTTTCTCCCTACTTCAATACAATAAAATAATTTGGTATTAAATTTTAAAGCAATCCAGAATGCCTGTGCAGTAAAATAATAGCCAAAACCAGTTAAAATTGGGAAAAAATAATGCAGGTGTTTACGCCTACTGTAGACATTTTATTAACAACAAATACATACCCAGTTACAAAAAAATTGTTTTCCATTTGTACAATTTACATTGATAGGCCTACATTAGGCACAGTTTATAATCAAATTTGAGAAGCAGAGAGTGATTAGTATCTTTAAAAGTTAGGGCGATTCTGTATGCATCGTTGACATACAAAACTATTCTTTTAGCAAAGTTGTTTTTGGTATTTATTTCCCGTTCCCACGTGTTCGATTTTAATAACAAAATGTATACCGGGCGATGCAGAAAGTCATTAGGAATACGAAAAAACTTATAAAAACTATCGCTCACGTCCCAAAAATTAAAAATTTTGAAGTTCCTTCTCCCATACACGGCACACCTAAAACGTTACAAACTCAACGTTTTGGCTTTATTTTTGGATGTAGTAACTCACAAAATGCCTCGAAATGTAATTAAACTTGCTGATGACTCCTAAAAAATTAATAAATTTTAAAAAATTAACTTTAACACATCAGTTCAACACGCTTTGTGGGTTGTATGTGTGGAATAGGGTCTGTAAATGTTTGTTTTGTCCTTTTGAGTAATTTTGCAACTTTTTATCGCCAAAAAAAGGTTGCTTTTTAATTCTGTAAGGTTTGTGTGCCGGGTGTAACGTGGTGGTAATATTCCTTTTTAAAGTTGTTTTTTTTTAATTTGTAATTTTTGTGAGTCAACAGCCATTTTAATTACATTTCGAAGCAATTTGCAATCAGTAAAGTTTCACGTGTAATGGGGTGGGGGATTTCTATTTTCCAAATTTTTGGAGCGTTAGCGAGAGGTTTTATAATTGTTTTCTTATCCCTGACGAATTTCTTGGTCGCTCGGTATAATTTGTTTTACTTAAATCGAACACGTTGGAACGGGAAATTAATATCTTTTTTTATCAGACTAATACAGAATCTGATATTTACAACTATATTCCACTGAAATTATTTCAACGTAACATTTATGTAACGAGCAAGAGAGCGCAAGCGCGAGTGCTCACATCAACACAATTTTTTAACTGAATGTTTTTATATTATTGAATGATAAAAAAAGTACGCTAATTAATCGTTTAAATTTTTTCATATCATTTCGCGCTATTCCACAATCGCTTACTTTACGTCACTATTCTTATCAGCAGCCTTGGTTCCATTGGCAGTAATTAAGTGAATGTTTAGCAACTCGGAAGTAAAAATCATGCATGGTCTTACACCAACAGGGATTATTTTCTTACAGTAAGATTAGTTCAAGTCGAAATTGGTTTTTGCTTGCACACAGAAAAAGGTAGGTAAGCCATTATATGTTAAGAATTCGCAAAAGGACGCCGACAAATGGAATAACGTTATTACAATATAGTTTTCATAACAGCCAACAAAAACTTTCAAAGAAATCATTCATGCATTCTTAAATTTGAGTCATTATATGCTTAAAAATTAATTGGATTATTTTAATAAATTTTAAATTAAAAACAGCTTTTAGTTGAAACTAACCTCAAACTCCCGCCTTCAAGTTAACACACTTGATATTGATGTTTTGAGAAGTATTGGATTGCTTCAATACTAGTATTTATTTTAAAATATATTGGACAACACAACTTCTTTTAAAACAATAGTTTATAAAACATTTATAATTAACTATTAAAACTTCAGTCACAAAAGGAGTCCCGGTACATCATCACTACACCAGAAACCGTAACACATGTCCTATGTTTACATTAGCACAAACCATATGATTTCTAATACAGGTAGTATAACCTATATTGCAATAATATTTTTACAGAATTTATTGTTTTAGAAGTCTCTTTCCTCTCTGGTAATTTTTTATTACCTCTCTTTCAATTATCTATTACCATTTTCTTAAAAATATTTGTACAATAAGAACAATTTGTATTTCTTCACACTTCAAAGGTAATAAAAAGGGCAAACATCTTGAAATGTAATAAAGATGAACAATTGTCCACTAATTTCTACAACTGTTTTTGGTAAGTTAATAAATTTTGAATACTGTATTTGTTAATTGAACTATCAAACAAAGTAAGTATGTTAAATATTTTATGACAAATATGTTACTTTTAAATTTTGTTACAAATGTTATGACTGAAAAAATATAGTAAGTGAATTTAGAAGAAAGTAATTTCACAATATTTCTGTCAGATTTTTGAAAATTTGCTTGATCATACACTGTGCTTTAGAAATTTATGTTTTTCAAAAGATGTGAGATTAAATAAGTAGTAAGCAGTATGTAACAGGTTAGGTTACACCAACGAAATATTCTTCCATATAACTTATTCTCAAAAAATGTAATAATTTTTAAAAAATCTTCTGACTAATTTTTTTCATTGAACAATTTTTAAACCAGAACATGATAGACAAATTGTAAAGATGTTTTTGTATTTTAGTTGTGTTCTGTTGAATTTATGAAGTAAGACAATCCAACATTTTCGTTTCCTTAATGTGGTGAATATCACTAATTTAATTATGTCCAAAATATTGGAGCCCCATTTGTTATGTTATTAATTACTTTAGAAGGATCATCATTATGGATTATATTACCATTTAGTTGAACTAGTAAAGCGGTGAAAATATAGTTCGTAACTTTTTTAATATAAACCTCTTTTAGTGTACAAGAAAATGCCCATCGCAAGGAAGTATTAAGCTTTGTATATATGATCAGAAGACCGATATATGTGTCAACCAATTTAACAGGTAGAATTTAATTCAAATACGGCTTATTATAGTTGGTTCACCACTCTTAAAGTATGATTGGCATTCAAGTCACCACCCATGAAAAAGTTTGTCCCAAGATTTAAGTTTGCTTTAATGGATAGTGACGAAAATTTTGTTTTAAACAAGAACAGCAATAATTCAATTTTAACTTTGTAGTGATTAATGCATTTGTTTTATTAATTATCACTGATTCTTCTGTGTTTTTGTATCAGCAGGATGCTATGCCAAATAGGCTATATTCACTTTATGTAAAAAAAAACATGATTGCATTTTCAAAATTGGAATTTTTTTAATATGAGAATAGCTTTTAAATCCAATATATACTGTAAAAGTAAATACATTGTAGTTTTTCTAGAACAATCGCCTATGATTTTTCATTTCAACGCCTATTTTCAAAGGCAAAGACAGCAATTCGTGTGTCTGTTTATGCAGTCTTTAAAGTTAGCCATATATTTAAGTAGTCTAGTCTCCCAAAAATGGTATTGGTCTGTCACTACACATCTAGGTAATAATTTCTTTGACTTGCCTTTTGTTTTCACCGTTTGCTGTTCAAGTAATTGTAGCCTAATAATTATTTTCGATTAGCAACAAAATTATTAATACCGTTTTTAAAATTTTGACACTACTTTTTGCAATTCTTTAGCAATTTAACAATTTCGATAATTAGTAAAATGTTTCTGCTAATTATATGTTGTTAATATTAATTTCCTCGAAGTACAAACACATCATCTGAATCCGCTAGTACATTTAACACATCTTCTATACTATTGACTATATATATATATATATATATATATATATATCCTAAAAAGATACATTGGTAAACCTATTACGTTACCATATAAGAATCCCTGTTTCTATATCTGGCCTAACAATGATAAAACCAATATTCATGACAAAAATTGTATTAAAAAATGTTCTTTATTAAGATTAAGACATATTTGGATGTATTTAAACCAATTTTCAAAGCACTTAGTCACTCATTTGAGGTAAATCTAAAACATGTGTTTTGGATGCAACAACTGTTTCTTTACATATCATAAATGGTTGATCATGTAGTTTGTGTTTTTATATTCAGGAACAAACAAAAAAAATCATTAGGTGCTAAATCAGGGCTGTATGGCAAATACATCAATCAAATGTCTTGGCTTATTAAAAATTCTATTGTTTGAACTGATGTGTGAAAGCTCGCATTGTCATGATGAAGAATTATATGCCTCTTCTTTGACTTTTTTTTAAAGACATCTGGCAAATTTATGATTGTATGCAGTTCAGAGTTGATCATCCTACATTGTTCAAACATCAATGACATCAAGTAAACACATTTGCCAAAGATTTAGGCAACCATTTGCTTTAATGTGTTCTTCCAAAAAACATTTTTTGTTGGATTTGGCTCATCTTGAAAGAATCTTACACTTGATTAACTATTTAGATTCTGGCTTGTACAGGATTCACGATTTGTCACTGCAGATGTTACACAGCTTTTGATACACTTTAAGTACATTTCTTTGCACTTTTTAACACAGACATAAATATGTTTATAATTAAAAACTGACTTAAACACCAACTCCTTACATTTCTCAGCTTATGTGTTTTACATTAGTATAAACATCAAGCTAACGTTTAATGCATTCAGACAAAAATGACAATTTGTTCTAGGAAGTTGCGATTACTTGTGTGATTTGTTGTCCGTGATTATAAATTACTTGCATATTGTCTTTCTATCGTAGATCAACAATTTTTACAAAATTGGTTTTATAGTTTGAAATTAATTGAGGTTGAATTTTATAGGATTTATATTTCTTAAAATTGTGTATGATTTTGATTTTTTTTAAAAACATAGAACTAAAACGTATTTTATTGGCCATGTGATAATAGTGTGGCACCATTTTGTGTTGTTAGAATATAGCATAGTTTTATTAAAAAACTATAAGATAATATGTATTTTATCTGTTGAGGATTATTATAAATTTAGTTGTCCCCACACTTTACAAATACATACATACATTACATGCATGTATAAACAATGTCCATCAGCCATTTTCCTTTTTTCTTATTTGAAGTTGATTATCACATGGTCATAGTCCCGGTATGCTGTCACACGCTTCTCACTAACAGATGGTGTTCACGAATCCCTTTTAGAACATTTTACATAACAGAGCTGAAAGTTTGTAATATTTGGTAATGGTGATTTCTGTTGCTAGAAGAACTTAAGGATTTCTAATATCATTTGAACATTAGTAATGACATTTTATCGTCTATACAAAACAGCAGAAATGAATTTAAAAATGCCATTTGTAAAATAGGAAAAACTCTTTTAGCAACTAAGCACTTAATTTGTCAAAGCTACTGATATAGATGTTAATTAAATTATATTTGAATAATGCAGTTTTCATGGTTGACTCTCAAGCAGCAATATTAGCACTTGCCTCAAATACCCCCCCCCCCCCGCACCGAGCGTACATCAGAACCATTAATTGTCGTCTGGAAATAGAAAAACTCATCAGAGCAGGGTGACATGTACAGCTACAATGGGTTTTTAGTCATGTAGCCATTGCAGGGAACGAAAAAGCCGACAAACTAGCCAAAAAGGGAAGTAGAAGCCGAACAAGCTAAAGTCCAATGCTCCCTAATTTCAGCCAAAAGCATCATTCATGCTGTGGTGAGAATCTCCAATGGAAGAGATATAGCGGAACTGGCAAAATATAAAAAAATGGAATTTCCTAGTAACCGAGGGCCCGATTTTAACATTTTTACCCTGGATGGAGGCTGTCACTAGATTTCGCCCACGACTATCTTTAGCGCCATCTGCACCAGCACATCATTGCTGATGATGTGACCTGTCCTCTCTGACAAACGGAGGTAATGGACGGCGACTACATGCTTTCTTGCCGTGATCTTTCCAGCATTCTGGGAGATACGGCGTCGAATGGCTGAAATGCCAAGAACAGGCGTAGGCTAAATAAATTTTAAAAAATATTTGAGTAATGAAATATAGCTTGTTCAAATAAACCTGTAATATTAATCAATGTGATCTGTTTCTTTTCTAGATTATTTTGCATACCTACATCAGTATTTTTTTACTATGTCCTTCTTTCCATTCCTTTACTACTTCTTCATATGTATGGTATTCCCGGTTGTCAATATCATTAATCAGACCTATATCTTCACCATTTTCGCATTCTAAATTTTTGTGATAAGATCTTATTTAAACTAATTTTTCTAATTATAAAATATTAGTTTTTATTCTTTAATTATTTACCTGTTTGTGGAGATCTTTTGATTTAAAATCATTTTTCCAAAGTATTCTCTTCAAGCAGACCCCTCCCATTTTCTATTGTGAAGATCTCCACAAAGGATGGATTCTCCAGAACTTCTAACCAAAAAATGTTTTATCAATTGTTCTTTAAAGAGCCTGTACTCTACAGATAGATCCGAACACTGAATGCTACCATCCATGTTAGACAGCTCCAGGATTTTAAAAATGAGGTTGAATTGTCTTCGAATTTTTCTATCTACTTGCGAAGATGTGTCAAGTTGAAGTGTTGTTAAAAATATACATCTACTACTAAAACTTTGCCTTATTAGTCTTTTTCTATTATCATGTATTTCCTTAGCCTCCTTCCCATACACTTTATGTAAAAAATTATATAAATTCCAAAAATATTTTGTTAAAATTTGCAACATTTTTCAAAAAGAATGATGTATAGTAAATACGTATGGCAATAAAAAAGCGTATGTGATAAATAAAATGATTAAATTTGCAATCTATATTTTTATTAGAATTACTATTTGCCTCCAATTATAACAAGTTCTTCAAATTTTATCCATTACTATTACTTGTATTTTCTCAACTAGTGTACTTCAACAATGAAAAGTTTAAAACTAATGCAACTTGTCAATAGTTTTAACCAAGCCTTAACTATGGTTTTATTGTTTGTTTGGAGTTAATGTTAAAAATTATGTATAGACCCGTAAATATATGGAGCCAAGACTCGTAAAAAACAAAACCTATTTTTTAAAATTTATTTCCAAACATTACCGCTTATAAATATTAATACCTGTATATAATATTCTAATTAAATTTTAAAATGAACCTATATTTAACACTAGCGATATTAAATATAGAGGCCTAATTGTTTAATACATTTTAATGAAGAAAATCATCTCCAAATTAGCTTATACCATTGAGTAAGTACCATAGAAATTAGTAACATTTAAATTAACAATTAAACTTGAAGAAAACATCGTTATCTGTATGGGTTATAATTACAGTAAGTTGAGGTACTTACAAAAGGCACCTTTGTGGAATATTTATCTGATACTAAGAAAGACCAGCAATTGCATACTTATTTGTTTCATCGACCAATAATACAGAAGAAGGTCTACCTAACAGATTAATAAGTTATCACTAAAGGCATTTGTACGTGAATTTACTTAATATAAAAATTTACTCTAAAGAAAATGTTTTGTTATTTACACCATACTACAATAAAAAAAACTAAGTTAGGGATTTGTGATACATGTTTGTGTTAGTTCTTAAATTTGTAATTCATGCAGTAAAAGTATAAATTTTCCTAAATAATATACTTTGTTAACTAAATAAATAAAACCCTCTAACTACAATTCAAAACTCTTAATCACATTTACTTCATGTACATTTTGATTATATGGTAATCATCTTCAGAAGTACTTTTTCAAAATAGTATGATGGGCAGCTAGCAGGTAGCTGTTTATGTGGGTAGGTGCTGGTGTCTATGCCAGAGATCGATTGTGCAATGAGGACTCTGTGGATCCTTTTGCTGTATCGAAATAAATATCAAAATCTTGTTGCTGTTCATGACGAGCTGGTTGTTAATAACTTATTACACTTTTGCTATTACTTGCGACCAGACTTTTTGTTAACTAAAGGTTGTTAAATTGTTAACTTTCACTTGGAGGAAATATTTAAGTCTTACGACTTCTTCAGCCTCCTCCGTTTCCTAAAAGTTAAGTACTTTTACCACTAAGTACTAACAAATAAGTACCACTAAAAGTTAAGGCATATATGATTCTGTAAAGACATTTGTTGATAGAACTGTAGGTCTCAGTCAATGTTCAGTAATGTCAGCTGCAATATCGGGAAATGACAAAGGATTAATGGGACTGCTTGCGAAAAATAGAAAGTTATTCATTGTCTAACTAACCAGTGAGCATTACATGGAAATTCTGTGAATCAACATAACATTTTCATACCATTCATAGTTGTTAAAATTGTAAACATTATGCGATGAGGAAGAACAAACCCACTTTAGCCCTAACAACTTTTTTTGGAGGACATGGATTGAGAATACAGAGACTTGCAGCTGTTGAACGATGTGAGATGGTGATGGCGATGTGCTTTGAGTGGTTTTTTTTTCAGTTCAAAACCAAATTTATGTATTCTTAAATATATATCTATACACTGATACTGTATACTCGGTAGATGAATTCAGACTTAGATTTTTCTTATAGACTTAACCAATCATCTCTTCAACTTTAAAGTGAAAGAAATTGATATAAACGTGGCGATGTAGTTATTGCATTCCATAATACACAATTGATTTTCAAGTTCTATGCATCATCTAGGTTGGTCAGACAACTCAGACCCAGAAAATAGTTTTCTTATTTTTTGTTAGAATTTTAAGATTTTAGAAATTTACACAATTTTGAGAATTTTAGTTCCACATAACACATTGAAGATAATTCATTAATTACCACTTTCAGTATTCCTTGATTAGCCAAAATGTACAAGGATTTATTTATTATCCCTAAATAGATTATAAGTGAAAGATTACCAAACAATAAATTATCCTGGTATTAAAATATGCAAATTTTATTTGGGAGAGATTTGTCAATATATTTGTGTCCCGCAGATTTGCCCAAAAATTATGTTCCACCCCCAACCTTCTAGTTGGGTAACTCTGCTACAGATAGACTGGCACTGCCCCATCCCCAAAAATTATAAAAGCAGAAACAACAAACATATTAGGGTAAACAAAATAATATGATATAGTTATATTAAAAACTGGGAAAATAAGTGATCTAATAAATCAGATACATTTTTCATTGTAACATTTTACTTGAGAGAAATCAAGTAAGATTATTGTCTATAAAGATTTACTTCTAAAAATAAAATGACAAAAAATAACATTAAATAACTTTAAAAAAACAAAAGATAAGACTAGAAGAACCAAAATAAAACTATACATAATTATTGCTTAAGTGAATACTTTTGAAATTATTTTTTGATGCTGAGTAGAGTTTCAGCTTCGTAAATGAAACTATTATTTCAAAACGTGACAGCAAGTAAGTTCAAAAGTATTCACTTAGTTACACAATAATTACTTATAGTTTAATCAGTAAATTCAAGGTGATTACAAGTAACCAAAATAAAAGTTTAAAAAATATAGAGATGCATGAATATTATATCAATAATATGTCCTAAATATTATTATAAGTGCTTAAAAATATAAAAAGATGATCAAAGAACACATATCATAAACGCTATTGCTGAAATTCCTTGAACATTACATTTGGTTTGTTCAACTTTCAATTCATAAAATCAAAGGATATGTCATTAACTAAGATGTTAACCTTATTGACAACTGAATTTAAACTACTTAACTAAGTGAATACGTAATTGCTTACTTGCTGACGCGTTTCAAAACGTTCATTCCTTTTACGAAGCTAACCCTTAGCTTCGTAAAAGGAACGAACGTTTTGAAACGTGTCAGCAAGTAAGCAATTACGTATTCACTTAGTTAAGTAGTTTAAATTCAGTTTAATCAGTGAATTCAAGATGATTACATCAAGAAACTTATTGACAAAATGGTTAATTTTGAATAGTCTCATAATTCTATGATAAAAATAAAGATGTTCCATTCTCCCTAAAATTTGAACTTGCATAAAAGGATTGATATAGTATTAAATTTATCCCAGCTTGTTTTAATTAATATTCTCAAGAACACCATTCCACTGTCCATCAAAGTTCTCAATATTTATTAATTAAAATTTTATTTTTCGTTTAGTGAAAGGCCAAATTAGGCTATCATTGCCCAGCAAAATTAATTCTTCATATTTAATTTCACTGAAAGTTTGTGATGTTTACTTAAAATATTTTTTTTATTAATCACTTAAACAATAGTTTATGGCTATCCGAACTTTAAATTTAGTAAATTTGTTAAAACTTACTGAGACAGAACGTTTTCGATAGCTATGTGCCGATCTTCATCAGTATCTTCTGATGGACCATGCTCCATAGACTTAAAGAAGTCCCAATGACCACAGAAAACATAAACAAAGAACTAGACACAATTCAATATTTAGCATACACAAATGGATACAAAACCACAATAATAGACAAACTATGGTACAAAATACAAAAAAACACTAAAATTATCACTACAGACAGGGAAAACAAATACATCACATTACCATTCATAAACAAAACAAATAAATAGCCCGCAAATTTCAAAAAATAGGATACAAAATAGCATACAAAACTAATAACAAGTTACAATACAAAATACAACACAACACCGACAACAAGGATAAACTACAAGCACCAGGCGTATACAAACTGAACTGCAACTAATGTAACAAATTCTACATTGGGCAAACAGGTTGCAACTTTAAACAAAGAGTTGAGGAACACAAACAGAACACCAACTCAACATTTTACAACCACATAAAAGATATAGGACACAAATACACAGACATTTACCATAACCTTGAAATCCTACACATCAACAAAAAAGGACCACATCTCAACACACTAGAACAATATGAAATTTACAGATACACAAAAACACAAAGTACAAACATATTAAACGAACAAACACAATATAAATTGCACATACTCTTTGATACTATCGAAAACCTACCTTTAAAACCGTCACCGCTTGACCCAACATCTCCAAGCAGAAGACACTGATGAAGATCGGCACATAGCAATCGAAAACGTTATGTCTCGGTAAGTTTTAACAAATTTAAAGTTCGGATAGTCATAAACTATTGTTTAAGTGATTAATAAGATTCACCGAAATATAATGGACTACAATATTTAAGAATTAGAATATTTGTTGAAAATAATTTCATTACATTGTTAGGTTTTATAAATTTGCAAAAACTTTTGATACTATACAGGGTTATTGAAAAAGAATACTCATATCAAGTTGTTTGTGATCTTGGAATAAAGGTAAAGAGCGGGAGTTTTATGCAAGATGGGCATCGCCATATTTCAAAAGAAATATACCCACAGAGCTGGATGCACAGTTTGTAGATGATTTAGTTGGTAGAGGTGGTTCCATTTCCTGGCCACCTACAAGCCCAGATCTCATTCCAATTGACTTCTTTTTATGTAAATACATCAAGAACATTGTTTATAGTGATAAAATACATGACTTGGTGCACCTCAGAGACAGGATTAATGCTGTCAGAACAGTAACGCCAGACATGCTCCAGCGCACATGGCAAGATATAAACTATCGTTTAGACGTCTGTCGTGAAACTAATGGTGCTTACTTACTGAGGTATGTAAAAAATTCCCAGTCATCACCTTCAAGACCACAACTAATTAGATATGTTTATTTTAATTTAAGTAGTATCATTTTAAAATACAGCGATTTGATATGGGCATTTCGATGACCCTGTATAATGTTAAAAATAGTATTTTTAAAATGACAACAATTTGATAATCAAATTTGGACCCATGGACTACAAAGATTATTTTAAGGTAACTGGGCAATTTAAATCCTATGTTAGTGAGGATATGCCTGTTCATATTTTATTTAGTCAACATTTGTTGACAATAATAATTTTAAGAATTTTCTTGACTTCACCAACATAAAACACAAACCTCATTTATCAATATCTGACTATATATTATAGTAAACGACAATTTTAAAAAATTATGAAAACTGTAATATTATTTTGTAGTGTTAATTAATTATTATGTATTAAATCTTGTTTTATAGCAGACATAACTCCTCTACTTAATCATAAACATTGGTTTGTATAACATGTATTAATTTTTATTTTTGAGATGTGATATACAGTTGACTATAAAATCAAAGTAAAAAAATGCAAAAATTAAAAAAAAACAAGATGTGAAAATCTGGTTAAAGAAATAACACGGACCAGATACATTCATAGATTTTAGTAAATACTTTTATCAATTGACAATTTAATTAGTTTTACAATTCTTCTGTAAATAAAAGTATAAATAATTCATATAACATTTACAGTAGACTATTCCATATTGCACCTTAAAAATTTAAATATATAATCAATTCCATTATCACTCAGAGGAAGGGCCTGCTTGTAGTCTTTATGAGTTTTTATGAATATCCAAATTTATCTACACAAGCTTTTACTTTGTCTAACTATG
This sequence comes from Prosapia bicincta, assembly GCA_036971475.1. NCBI lineage: Eukaryota > Metazoa > Arthropoda > Insecta > Hemiptera > Cercopidae > Prosapia > Prosapia bicincta. Next base: position 113,700,017 of record JBAIZL010000004.1, read on the forward strand.
CATTGGTATAACAACGTAACACTAATAATACGGAAAGACGACAAAAGTAGCTCGTTAGGACAATATTAGATGATAAAAGTCTTTTTCCTATGACAAAACTCTTCATGAAATTTCCAAACATTTACACACCAATCAAAACCTTCTAATTTCCAACTTAATAATAAATATATTTATATATTTTAATAATAAATCAACAAAAATTAAGTGTATTGGAGGGATGGACCTAAATTTCTTTAATATTACTGCCATAAATTGTTGGCAAGTGTTTGACCCATCGGCACTGGGTTTGCTGGCTGTTGATATGGATTTGCTGGAACTGATTGAAAGCCTTGTTGACCCATCATCGGTGACCCCATATTTAAACCAGCCATTTGATGTGATAGCTAAAACAAAAGCAAAATATTTCTATTCAAACTATGAGTTTATGTGGAAAATTAAGTTAAAAACTATCAAACTAGTTTATAACGATCAATGAAGATTCAGCTACAACAAATTAATAAGCTTATTAAGCTTGGTTTAATATTTATAGACAATGTTTATATGTATTACAAATTTGAATATCATATACAATGAACAAAATACTGTATACTGTAATTAGTATTAAAAATGAGAAGTTTCCCCTTTATCATTTTTCTTGAAAACTCAGAGGATTGGGAAATACTAGAAATAAAGCCTCATTACTTTCAACTGATTTAGTAAAAAACTGTGATTAAAACTACACAACAGATATTTCTAACAATGCTTCTTTAAATTACAAACAGTCCCACACTGGCCATTTATCCCACACAAGGCTTTTGTTTTATTGTAGCAAACTATAAAAGACGCATCAAAAAACAAAAACAAAAAAAAAAATAGTGTAATGTTAGGAAAGGCAGAAAAATGCACTTGAATATATACAAATATTCCTAACAGAAGTGAAGATGAGTATATTAAGAATTTTTATTAGAGATTTTGTTCTCTTTTCTTCTATTTTCTTTTCTGAAAATATTTATTTTATTATTCAATATATATATAATTTTTAAAACCTTTTTCTGTTTACAACTATGTGAAAATGTAAGCAATTAATTAGTAGCTATACAAAATCATCTATGTAAGACAAGAATTTGCTAAACAAAATCATCTATGTATGACAAGAATAGTTAGGCACCATCAACAACATGGAAATATTGAGAAAATTTAGTAGCTTTAGAAAATAATTTTTAAAAAACTCTTAATATAATTGCTGTTGATGAGTTGCAATATGGAGAATTCCACTGTAAGATTACGCATAGCATGTTGTAGTCACAGCCTCCTGTCCAGGTGACATATTCAGCTATTATGGAATGCTGGCACACCAGCCCAAGTAAGTATCTTAAAGAAATTCATATTTGGAAATATTAGATTCAGGTAACGGAATTCAGACGACGACCGTTTTGAGAGATGTGTCTCATTTTCAATTCAGACTGTAACTCACAGTTACGTCCTCAATAATAAAAAAGGTTCTGCTACAGGTAAGTGTAACATACTAACATGTACAAGTGTTTTTAGTTAAAACTAGTAACCCGAGTAAAGATGGAAACAAATAATATAAAAAATGTTATTATTCGGTTTATTAACTTTTACTCCATTTAACAATACTTACTCTGTTGGGTGTTGTATAATTGGTTTGTTGTGACTGAGGTACCATGTTTGTAGCTGCCATGTTATAGAATGGGTTCGATGCTACATTGATTGCTGCCTGTCCACCACCCACAACCATGCCTGGATATACTGAACCCTGAAGTCAGCAAAATGTTTTTGTTACTTTTAATATAAATTATTTATTAACTGATTTAAAAGTAGATAAAAAATGCATAATATACATTTTGTGAATAAGGTAATTAGTTCAAACAATTACTAAAAACAGTGTTAAATAATGCAAAATAAAGAAAAAATGTTACAATATTCATCTACAATTACAAGCAGAAGATCCTGATGAAGATCGCCACAAAGCTATCAAAAACGTTCTGTCTCAGTAAAATTTTACAAAAGTTCGGATAGTCATAAATTAATGTAAAAGTGATTAATTGAGTTTCACCGAACGTAATGGACTACAAAAATTTAAAAAAATATAGTCTTAATACTTATATTTAAACTAATTTTAAAAATACTAAACTAAGTGAATACGTAATTGCTTACTTGCTGACGCGTTTCTAAACATTCGTTCCTTTTACGAAGTTAATTCTCTACTGGCGGCATCGGTTAGATGTAAAGGCTCTAACGGGAATGGATTTATGACTGTGGAATGGGGTCGGTTGTTTTGGTTGTGCCATAAAATAGAAAAGGCTGTTGGCTTCAAAGTGTGTGTGATCATTTAATACGTTTTCTTTATCTGTTGCGTAGTGTTTGTTTATTTCATATTTTTCTAAGGTTGTTAGTTTTTTACTTTGTTTTAATGTGTGTAGAACATTTAAATTACTGTTACATTTAAGAACGTAACTGTTACATTGTATAACATTTAAATTTGTAGCTGAAAACAAAATAACCGAACTCCGATCAGACCCCACACCTAAATTTCAAACAGAAATTAAAAATCTTCTAAATAAATCCACCGAAATCATGAAAAGAGAACAAAAGAAATATTACAAGCAAATAAAAACTGCAAGCCCCCACATTAAATGCCTTACCTAAAATCCACAAAGAAAACACACCCATCTGTCCACTAATCAACCACACACATTCACCATCACATAAGCTAGCCAAATACATAGACAAACTTATCAGAGACAACATAAACTTTCACAATCACACATCCATACACAATAACATAGACTTTATTCACAAAATTCAAGACATCCACATACCACACAACTCCACCATTGCCTCATTCGATATAAAAAACCTATACACTAAAGTGCCAATAGAACAAACACTCCACATAATATAAAATATGCTCACAGCAAACAACACTCCACATAAACTCACACATGAAATCATCACACTCACCAAGCTCATCACATCACAAAACTACTTCACATACCAACACAAATTCTACACACAGAAAGACGGCCTCCCTATGGGTTCCCCCATATCAGGCATCCTATCAGAAATATTCCTACATCATATTGAACAACAATACATTCTACAGAACAATAATCACACATATAAAATAATTTATTACCATAAATATGTAGATGACATTTTACAACGGCAAATCAAACAACTACTCAATTACATTAATACTATATACCAAAACCTCACATTTACCCTTGAATTAAAGGAAAACGATAAAATAAACTTTCTAGACCTTAAGATCACCAAACATAATTTCAAAATATACAGAAAACCAAGAACTACCGATATTGTCATACATAATACATCTAATCACCCCACAGAACATAAACACGCTGCATTTAATCGTATGTTACACCGCCTAATCAATATACCGATGCTACAGAAAGACTACGACGAAGAACTTAAAACCATAAAATACATCGCTCAACAAAACGGCTACCAACACACACTCATAGACAACATACTCAGAAAAATTAAACATCAACACCATCAAAAGGCCATGCAGACAATCCACACAAAAAACAACAAATACATATCCCTCACCAACCACAACAAAAACACGCAAAATAGCCTCCACATCCAAAAAACTCCATTACCAAATATCCTACAAAACAACAAACATTTTAAGACAGCATATACAACCTTTTCAAAAAGAAACTGACAAATACAAACTCTCAGGTATTTACAAATCAACTTATAACGATTGTCCCAGCTATTACATCGGCCAAATCGACAGGTTATTCTATACACGCTTTGAACAACTCATTATCCGCCCCCCCCAAAAAAACAAACAAACCCTAAATCCAGCTATGCAAAACATCTCAAAAACATCCAACACACATACACACACCGACATACACACTAATTTAAATGTTCTACACACATTAAAACAAAGTAAAAAAACTAACAACCTTAGAAAAATATGAAATATACAAACACTACGCAACAGATGAAGAAAACGTATTAAATGATCCCACACACTTTGAAGCCAACAGCCTTTTCTATTAGGCTTTATGACACACAACCAAAACAACCCAGTCATAAATCCATTCCCGTTAAAGCCTTTACACCTAACCGATGCAGCCAGTAGAAGGTTAGCTTCGTAAAAGGAACGAATGTTTAGAAACACGTCAGCAAGTAAGCAACTATGTATTCACTTAGTTAAGTATTTTTAAAATTAGAATCTTCATTTTGTTTGGAAACATAATTGAGGGACTATATACTGGCTATAAATGTCGACACTGAATTTCAGGGCTATATGTTGGTTTTAAATCTTTAAACTATGTGTGTGGTGATTTAGTACAGTAATACTTACGCGATAGGTGGGACCGAGCGATAACTGTGTAAGTTGGGGTATAGGTATAGTATCACATAGGAATCATGTGTAATTGGGACCAAAGACTAAATTAACTAATAATTTAAATAAAAAATTGTATTTATTAAAATCTTAAATACATAATAGAAAAAAAGTTATATTATATATACACATATTGCAAGGAAGTAAGTAAACAGAAGTTATTTTGACATAGTAAATTCTTTTGAAGATATTTTCTTCTCACACAGAATTTCCTTGTAACTTGCTATTTCTTTTCTTGTTTTGTGACAGAAATATGCACATCGTTGGAGTCTATGATTTCCAAAATTTGTAAGCCTAGCTCAATTAAACTAATTCCTTTTGTCAAGTTTCTAACCGTCATTTTATCTTCTACGAAAAACTGGGTCTAAACAATCTGTGTTTTTAAGATTTTGCTCTTGCTCACACATTTCTATGAGCTTATCAATTAATTTTCAGCTCCTGGTTGTGTAAATCCAGCAGTTCTTGAACGTCATCATTATCTATTTCTAAATCTAGTTGTCTAGCAAAGCCCACAACTTCTTCAATCACATCAGTAGTTTCATCAAATTCTGGCACTGATTCTGCTTGAGTTTCACACCTTTTTTTATTTTTTTAAATTTTTAATTTTTTTCCCTTATAGCCTTGTCAGACGTTTCCAATCTCTTTCCCCCTGACAGACTTATATAAACTATAATCACTCATATGCTCATGGAAACAATAACATCTGATTTCTACTCTACACAATCTGTGATTACAACTTATATTTATTTTATTTCATTCTCTCATATTTCATTTTGTGTTTTCTCTTTGACTGACAAAGACCACTGTATGGAAATGAACACACCTTTTTCCAAATGCCATTCAAAGTTTTTTGTGAAATTTCATTCCAAGATTGTCCAATGATCCTCAGAGCATCTAAAACATTGAATTGTTTAAAAAAATGTTGAACAGAGAGCTCGTTGTTCTGTCTCATAGCTCCACGCAGATGCGCAAATGATCTAATGTAATAAGCTTTAAATGTTTTGATGACTCCCTAATCCATCGGTTGAAGCAAATTATTTGTGTTTAGAGGCAAAAATATCACTTTCACGAGTGTGCCGAAATGAGTTAAAGTAGTAGGAGGATGGAGACGTGCACTGTCAATTAATAGGAATTACATTAAAAGGAATTTGTTTAGACCGACATAACATCCGTTTTGAGGTATGAGGTGACGTTTCTACAACAGTATTAGTGTCAATAGCAAGAAAATACTCCCCCATACCTTTTATTACCAAATTCAACAATTTAGTATTGAAGGTAAACAAATAGAGGTAAATATGGGGTAAGTGGGTGGAGTAGAGTTACTACAACTGACAGATAGGTGCCTCTCATTATGCTGCGAGAAGTGTTATCTATGCCACTGGCTATAGTGTATACTTGGAAATCATTTTCAGCATGTGACTACGTGGCATGGGAATTTTGTTGTGTATCTATGTATGAAGTTTGTAAATAAGTAGTTTGGATTAACATAGGTTTTTAAGGTATAGGTATATAACATGTGACATCGTGTTATGTGCTTCAGTGGTTCTTTTAGACACTTATTTCCGTTATAAATGAATTGTGAATACTACCTTATAGATAAGTTGGTTTCCAACCTGTGATATGCATACCCACAGGTGTATGTAGAAGCCTGTAAGGTGGTAGGTGAAAATAATACTAGTAAAGGCGGACATCAATTTTTCACACTTTAGATTTGAAACAAATAAAATGTTACACTAGTATTTGACAAGATAGTTGATATGTTGTTGATCGGAAATTGTGTGGTGCTTGTGTGTTTGTGAGCGACTGAAAGCACAGAATAGAATAGCAGTGTGAAGCATCTATTCCAGATCTAGGTGAAAAATAAAACTGCAGGAAGTGGTCTAGAATTTGGTAATAAGAAACTTACAGAGAACAGTCTGTCATGTTGCCCACACAAAAATATCGTATACACAGGCAATTGCCCCCGGTCCACCCATTATTTACAAGGCAGTCAGGCGACCACTCTTTGTATTAACGACATTGAGGGATAGGGGGTACTTTTCATTGGAAAAACATTTTTAGAGGTATGTGAAATGAAAAAGGTTGGAAAGACTGTTATAGAACTATGAGTGAAAAATGAACTGGCATTAGAACATATTTTTAAAAACCAGTGACTGATGTCTGGTGAATCTATCAAGATGTCTAAGGAATCTAAAAATGATTTACAGCTCAATTACTGATTTCTTCAGAAACTTCTACAATGTGAGCAATCAAATCGAATCAGATTCAGTGCCTTCAGTAAAATTTCAAATAACAGAATTACTTAGAATTGTGAATGATATTTTAATAAATACCACTGTAAGTTCAACAATATGAACATTACTTTAATATCCCTTGTAATACAGAAATTTTAGAATGGTTTTCAACTAAATACAATTAGAAATTAATGAAACTGGATATTTTCTTTGATCCAGCAAAGTCACACAAAATACTAACAGTTTATGTGCAAGGTATATATATTCAATATTGAAATTAAGAAGTACCAGCTAACTATGCTAATTTGTTTGTATAGATCGAACTGTTGAATATTTATCAAACATCCTTTGGTCTTACCTTCTAAGAATAGGTATTTATACTAGGGATGGGCCGATTCCGATTCTCGATTCCAGGAATCGTCGATTCTAGGTGGTATCGAGGAATCGTCGATACTCGATTCTTCATCATAAAAGTGTCGATTCCGATTCCTATTTTGTTAACTATTAAAATATGTGTGTGGAGTAATTTATTAGAAAAATAATTAATTACCAACTATATCTTATTTATGTATTGGTTGATATCAATGAATTAAATGATTAAAGTAAACGAAAATATAACGATTATAATATTATTTATGAAGCAACAGCAATCAAGATCGTAACCATTTCTGGTCGTTTGACATCGGTCCTCTCTCTGTCTCTCTCACTAGAGCGGGTTCGATACTCTCTCTCTCTCTCTCCCCCACGTGTCTTACTGCCACTGATTTATAGATGTCAGAACAAAACACACAAAAAGTACAGTAAAAACTCGATTAACCGTGGCCATGATGGTTGAGCGAATAGACGGATAACAGAAACACTGTGTTATTCCTCCGAAACTTAACCTCAATAAATTATATTATAGACGGTATTCGGTTCAGGCTACTGGCCGTCGCGTCAATTCGATGACAGTTAACAGAAACTGACGGTGGAAAACCACATAATATATCAAATATGAAAAAGCAATTAAACAACATTCATTTTGCCCAAATTTATCAACAAAAAAGATCTATACTTGAAGAAACTTTATCCTCAGACACAGGACCTATAAGTGATAGTCGGTTAAAAATCAACTGGGATTGAGGAATAAATACAAAATAGGCCTGAATCAGTTGCACTTGTTCCAGACACCTGCAGAAAAAAGGTCCCACCAGATGTGGAGAAGGTATGCCCCACTAATCCAGAATGTTGAGGAAGAAGGTACCCCAGGGGAATTGACAGTAGAAGAAGAAGTAAACAATTATCTGGGGGAACCATTAGCCAGTCCAGATTGTGATGTTGGAAAGTATTTGGCAGTACAAAGTGCCAAATACCCTCATTTAAATGCTATGGCAATAAAATACCTGTCTGTCCACTCGCGACAGTGTTTTCTGAAAAACCTTTCTCAACTTCAGGAGCTATATGTGACTAGCGATGAAACTAGCTTGACCCACAACGTGTTCAAATGCTTATGTTTTTGAACAGAAATGTACATTACCTGCCAGACTTTTAAATTTTAAAAACTATCCTATTTGTATTAATTTTTTACTTTTTATGTTGTTTGTTTTTAATTTTTGTTTTGTTTTGAGAGACAATGTAAATAGGCTTAGGTAATTTTTCAAACATCATAAATTAAGTAAAGTTCACATTGTTAACTTTAAAATAAGTCATTACTTTTATCTGATATGTTTTTATGCTTTTAAAAATTCCTATTGATAAATCAAGGTTGAAGGTTTTGTGTGGCCTATTACATTAAAACAGAACTTTTAAAAGGTTTTGCCATATGACCAAGATGTTAACTAAATTAATTATTAGAGAACTAGAATGTAAGCTAATATAACTTGAAAGAATCGAGAATCGAGTAAAGAATCGAGAATCGAATGGAAAATTTTAGAATCGGAATCGGAATCGAAAATTTTAGGAATCGGCCCATCCCTAATTTATACCATCACGATAGTCATTTGATCTGTATGCATATATTCTGTTAATTATGTAATTGGATTAATTAATATATTAGATTATAACTATTTTTATTTTATATTGTAAGAATTTTTTCCATTTCTCCGAGCACAAAACTAATCACTATGAAATGAATAGAAACTTTAGTCATGATCAAATCTACTAGTTAAGAGAAACTGGATGATCTTGGAGGGTCACAGAACATTATTTATGTAGTCCTAAATGAGGCATCTAAAAAAATGACAGTGCTGTTTTTATCTATACAGTGCCATATTGTTTATATACAGCAGTCTGTAGCATTTCCTTGTTGATTGTTGAGCCATTGGATTCCACAGCCTTCCTGCTTTGCTCTGAAATCTCTTCTGTCTGCGTCTAACGGTTACATTAGCTTATTCGTAGCACTTGTTTGTGTTAGTACTACAGTATTTACGTGTCATTAACTTGTAAATATTCTTCTGTTCAGTAGCGCAGCGTGTAATAGTGCTAAATCTAAGAGAAGCCAAAGTATTCTTTCATTAAGTGAAAAGTTAAACATTTTGGATATGATTGAGGTTGAAAGGAAATAGTTTTCACTAAACACTTTTAAATGTTTATAAACTTGCCTATAGTAGCACTTACTTATGTTTGTTGAGGACGGCCGTTTTGGGAGATGTGTCCCATTGAGATAGACGGTCTGAGTTGACAATGGGACACATCTCCCGAAACGGCCGTCCTCAACAAACATAAGTAAGTGCTACTATAGGCAAGTTTATAAACATTTAAAAGTGTTTAGTGATAACTAGTTGCTCAAGTGAAGATGGAATCAACAAATAGAAATAGTTTACTTGGATTGCGAGATTGTATAACAAAAAACGAATCATCTATTCATGAAATTTTCAACAATGATAATAAAATTTTTTCAAGTTTTCCTATTTTACGGGAAAGTGCAAAGGTTGATGCTACAGTGTGTGATAAAACTTTAATGAAAGTGGAAAACCTGGGTGGAAGATATGGGTGGAAGATATCTGTTGAATATCTGGGTGGAAGATATGAAAAGGAAAAGGATACCTATTGATGTAAATGTGTTACACCAAGAAGTATTGTGTTTATATGAAGATTTTATGCAAAAAAAGATAGTACAGAAGAGCAGAGCATTCAGTTTACTGCAAGCCGAGGGCGGTTGCATAGGTTTCGAACAGATACAATTTAAAAAACATTAAAATTATAGAAGCTGTAGGTTTAAGAAAATTATTGAGAAGGGCGAATACGAACCTAGGCAAGTTTTCAACTGCGATGAACTTTCAAATTTATTGGAAGAAAATGTCCAATAGGACCTACATCCAAAAAAAGGCAAAACAAGCTCCTGGTTTTAAAGCATGGAAAAATCAACTAATTCTGTCACTATGTGGGAATGCAGCTGGATATATGATCAAGGCTGGTGCTATATACCGAACAAAAAATCCTCATCCTCTAAAAAATAAAAATAAAAGTTTTCTTCCTGTAACATAACTGTAAGGCGTGGATGACAGCAGTATTGTTTACTGAATGGTTTCACGAATGTTTTATCTCTGAAGTGGAGAAGGATTTAGAGAAGGAAGAGTTACCATTCAGAGTTTTATTATTAATAGACAATGCTCCAGGCCATCCTTAGGCCCTCTGCACCGAGAATGAAAACGTTCAAGTAGTGTTTATGCCACCTAACACAACTGCGATATACTACAGTCACTTAACGAAAGTGTCATTAGATGTGTCAAGGCCTCATACACACTCAAAGTGTTTGAAATGATTAGGGTAACTATTGATTTGGACCCCGATCTTGACATCACGCAATACTAGATTGTTCAATACAGCTGATGCGATAACTTATATTAAAGCAGGATTGGCTGAATTAAAATCAGAAACTGTCAGAGCCAGCAGATGAATTTGTGGAAAGAATCTGCTGGTGTTATAAATAACTTCCCAAAGAGCGATCATTCAAGCAGTAAGAGATGTTGGAGGCGGCGAGGTTTAGCATCACTAAACGTAATAAACTGTTTTTTTTCAAACACAGAGTCTTTTCCACTTTCAGATGAAGATGTTTCTGACTACATACTTCTTGTTATTAACTTCAACTTAAAAAAATTACTACATACAAAAAGAAGTTTTAATTTGTAAATTGTTAAGTGTACTATTCTTACATACTCTATACAGAAATATTGAATAAGTTTTTAAAGTCAAACAATAGGCATCACATTTGATAATAAACGTTTGTTTTAGTAGCTATAAGGGGAATGGAGTACTGTACAGTTCTGTACACTACGTGATGGCAAGTACAAACAGTAATCACAATAAGCCTACTGCATATAACATTACTTACTTATGTACTGTACATAAATATTTTAAAGATTATACAGTGAACTATGCACACCCACAAATGTATATTGTAATTGTCTATAGCTATAGTATTTGTGTGTTAACGGGGATAACACAACTCGTCCCCATTATCCGCGGTTATGGAGGTATGTATATATAAACACAGTTATACCTCCATAACCGTGGATAATGGGGTCCAAAATTATCACAATTACGTGAAACCGCGAATAACGTAAATGTAAATATACATACATACATATATATATATATATATATGTATGTCAAGCTTTAAGCTCTACTAGAACTAACCTATAAATATATATATATATATATATTCTTGATATTTAACGTTATCCATTGTTTTTCCGTTGCACTGACTTTATGAAGTTAATATATTACTAAGTAAGTAATTTAATCCACCATTAAGTGCAATAATTTTACCTTGAGTGATGAGGCACCTTTCGGTCAATTGACCATTGTCGAATCACTCTCTATATATATATATATACATACTTTTTTCCTGGCAAAAAACCAAATATGGTTATCATTGCCAATCAAAATTTAAAACATAAACATTATTTTAAATAAACAAAAATTACGAAACAACAAAAAAAACATCACAATAAATAACAAGAAAAACAATGAATCTATAACAATAACAATTATAAAACTATAAATAGCAAAATAAGAACAATTAACAGTCAATAAATAAATCTTAATATCACAATAACAAGAACATAAAATACATTAAATTTAAATGAATAAAAAATATACGCACATAATAATTAAAAGGAAATATATGTATAATTATAAAAGCATGTATTTTATATATTAAATTTAAAAAAATATGTTCAAGTGGCTTAAGAAAGCGATGACTCGGTCAATGGCAGAGGCATCGTCCCTTAACACCACCTTCAAACTCCCTTTTAAATTAAAAAGGGCACGAATTTTACTCACACTAACACAATCTACCAATAAAAAAGACAGAAAAAAAAGATAATTTACATACAAAACTAAAGACCCTACTACTAAAATATACTACATACTAAAATAAGCACTTAACGTTTAACTCGGAATGTTTGTTTCTGTTTGTGCCATGTGTTTCACAAAGCCATAGAGATCGATAATGTAAACGGAGACATAGATAATACATATGTCACGTCCGAGACTATTTATAGCTGAGATTAGCTGACATTTGTTTACTGCAATCTTATGTTGACACATTAGGTTTTCAGGCGTCCAAGCATTTTGTCAGTGGCTCATATTTACAACAGTCTGTTCCCACCTCGAGTCGGTTCATTCACTCAAATGGGGCAGTTATCGTTTATTCTTGCGTTAGTTCAAAAAGCTTAGTTAATTTTTATGATTGTTGTTTTTACCGGATATTTTGCCACATTAAATGGCCCAAACTAAAAAAAACATTAAAATATAAAAGTTAAACCAAATTAAATCTGTTCATAAAATTCCCTGAAGCATTGTTTCAGTTGAAGCATCAAAAGTTAACTTGGGATGGTCGGATTTAAAAATGACTCAGGCACAATGTTCTCCAAACTCTTCTGAAGCACTGACGTAAAAATCAAACCTTTATACAAACTCGTATCAACACTAGAGAAGTTTCAATTAGTCTGGGAGTGAGCGTGCCGGTGAGCTCGCCATCTCTAAGAAAATAAACTGGGAGCACACCAACATGCTCTCTGTGCCTCGTAAGGGAACCCAGAGCGTGCCGGAACGCTAGCCGTGCTGAATGTGTTAATGGACATAAAATGACTTCTAAGAAACAAGCACATAGAAACATTTCTTACTAACATTATTAGAGTTAATAGAAAATACCTGTATGGAACTTCCTGGAACTACCATTCCATTTGTCATTGGGAATGTAGATGTAGGATAAGTGCCACTGACCTGAGAAGGAAAGCCACCTGCTGCAACACAACATATAAATACCAGGGTGATCCAGAAAATTACATTAATTTTTAAATAAAATTTGAATGAGTAGATATAGACATTTTATTATATAGGCCTACATCCTAAAACTACAACTTTTATCTATCTGTCTACATAGACATCAAACAGATTCAAGGATTTGTCATACCTTGGAACAAGGATTTGTCATACCTTGGAACAGTCTTTTAAACAACCTCTGCATAAAAATCTGCCGCCTGTGAATGTACCCTAACTGTCAGGGCTTCACGTTAATTCCATTGCCTACTTGTCATGGTGTTTTGAAACTCTTTGTCGTTGACTTACCGCTGAGATGCAAGCTAGAGCTTTATGTTCGGGAACCAATGCAAGTCAATAGGACCCAAATCCGAGGATGATCAAAAACATTCCATCTGAACTTGGCCAAAAGTTCAAGCTATGTGAGTGTGAGCATTGTTATAAAAAAACACAACACAACATGTCACCACGCTGGTTTTGGATCACTCTTCTTAGTCTATTTAATGTTTCACAGTAGACTGCAGAATGATGGTCATGAGATGTTCCATAAAAAGACTTTGTACCATCCCAAAAAACAGTAGCCATGACTTTCCTTGCTGACAAAGTTTGACAAGATTTCTTTGGCTTGCTTGGAGAAGCGGTATGTTCCAATTACATTGACTGCTGTTTTGTCTCAGTATTAATCCTGCTGATAGATGTTTCACCCAAAGAAGTCTTATAACCCCACACATGTCACACTTGGCAAGATTTTCTATTACAGCGCTCATGTTTTGAGACTATAATTGGACAACTCACAAATGTACAACGTTCCATCTTGCACAGTTAGAAATGTATTGAATCACTGCGCACACCGATACCAACATGGCGGTGCTACTCCCACTACTTCTCGTGCTAGTCATGTATGGCGGTTAGTTTCTGGATACCCATTTAAATAAATAATTTTTAAATGTGCTGAGTACAGTAATCTTCTGCCTTTTGGTTGTTTCCATCTATGAGAAGGATTTATGAATCGATCATCCATAAATAAGGGCTATAAACTTGTTCCTAACTAGCTTTCATGGAATTGGTTTAATTCTGCCCCTTTATATTCACGGTTTTTCTATTTATTTATATCCTTATTTTTATGTCATGCTTATCACCTTTCTTCCTGCAAAAAGTTCAATGGCAGTTCATCACTGTAACCCAAAGGGTTAAAAATTAAAATATCTTTTCTCTCCAAGTATAAAATAAAACATAATAATGTCGTAGTTAAATATATATGTACTCAATGTGGGTATTTAGTACTTAGCGGGGGGGGGGGGGGGTCATTTAATCAAGTAACGAGACAAATCACTGTAGCTCAAACACAGTTAAATATTCAATACAAAACTTTGACTACTTTTCAATTTTGGCTCAGTCCCCAGTAATTTATATCTACTCATTTTTAAACATTTGAATAATTATTGCCATATAATTTAAACATTCATTTGTGGACTTTACAACCTTTGATACTCTCTTCAACTAAACACCTTATCACCAAGTAATGTTCTTCTGTGATAAAATGTTTGAGTAGACTCATCGTTGTTAAATGAGTGCAATTGAGAATAAGTTTACCAATGTCTCTGTAACAGCTGATGAAAACAATGTATATTAAGAATGTTAATTTGACACATTGAAAATATTGTAGTAACATTAACCTTCAAATCATTTTTCAACTACAGAGATTTGTATCATTATTTATTATCTTGTACATAAAAATCAATTGTTCAAGTCATTCACAAACAATAGTTTCAAAAAACTATCTAAGTAGCCTATCGATCTATTTGAAAAAAATTGTTGCATGGTATTTTATTAGACATTTTCTATAAAGGACATTTATTGAAAATTATTTTATAAAGATATATTATTTTGAAAATAAGATATTAATAATTATTAATTGTTATTGTAACAAGTCAATTTTTGACTTCACGGATAAAATCTTTATTCTTAATTATTCTAGACAATGAATAAATTTATTTTTGTAATTTCTCACCCTTCTTCCTCTGAATTAGCAAGTTTTTTCATTACTAAAAAAATTATAATAAAATATAAGTATCCCTTAAATGCTTTAGATAAACACAATTGAACTTTATGGTATTTTAAATAACTATTGGTAACTTAAATTGCTGTCTTTTATAATGTACAGAATAAATAGTATTACTTATTTGCCTTTTTAAAAATCTAAATATTCAGACAAAAATTCAGAATAGAGAAACTTTTAAAGAAAAAATTTAGAAAGTTGTGAAACATGGAAATGAATAGAAATGTTAACTTTATTGAAACTGGAAATAAATATCAATTACAGTAGAATTCCAACTATCCAACAAAATTGGGACCAGGCTCTATTTAGATAAAACAAAAATTCGAATAATTGCATTTTTTTCAAAAAAAGGATCAATTTTAATTAATGATTGCATGTATGTTGTAAATGGGGGGCAAAACTATTTTTATACTTTCAAGCGCCTGAGCTAAGGCCTTGGGTTTTTACACAGAATCGGACCCAAAATTGGGTTTCCAATAGAATGTTGTAGTAAAGACCACTTGAAAACGGCATCTAATTGTTTTTCCTTCCCTTTATTAATTTTCTTGAGAGCTTTCATGGTCATTTTCCAAGCACTGACATGAAGTTCAGAAGCTGTTTGCTTCTTTTAATGTCTGAAATTAATGTCGTTGATTGTCCAACACCATACATCTTACTCAATTGTTTACCGGTAAGTTCTTTATCAGATTGATCTATAATTAGTTCATCCAGTAAAAAATAAGACAACTCATTTTTTTTTAGAAGCCATTGTGAACTACTAAACACATGTATAAACAACAGACAGATGCAAAACGTTATTATCAAAGTTCAGTAGAAGGTCAGAGAAAGATTGTGACAAATTAAAAAAGAGTAGTGACCATTGGGTTGGGCCAGGGTCCTGGCAATGGACGAAAGACAACTATACAAAACTGTACTGAGATGGTGATTTGGCATCCAAGTAAATTTTGCGCTGCACATGCACTGGCTTCACCGATAAAAGGCCAATAACACATGTAGACAGAGAATCATTATTTTGGATATCCCTGTATGTTTTAATTTTTTTTTTGAAAATCTTAAAGCAATTCGGATAGTTGTAATTCAGATAATTGGAGTTCTATTGTACATTAAAAGAAACGTTTTTTTTTAATAAACATTTTACTATCTTATTTATCAAATTAACACTTTTTACTCTTGGAACCAGAAAGAAACTAATCGGCTATAGCACCATTTACTAACCTAGGGTATGTATTGATCAGAAATTAGTATTTATATTTGTCTCTCAAAAAATGTCACAAAGCATACACCTTGTGGATTATTGTGTTGCACATGCTTACTAAAAGCATATGAGGTGATAATACAATAACAAGGGTAAAAAAAAAAAATGTAGCTCCTGCAAGCAACAACAAAAATCAATGACAAGAAAATGTGTCCTTATTTGTATGCCCGCTAAACACATATTGTAAAGCTTCGTCAATGGAAAGCATTCAATTAACTTATATTAGTTAAATCTAATCTAGCCTTAAATAATCAAACATTAATTTCAATAAACCTACCAATTTAATTATTCAATCATTGTTATTTTCTATTGTTTTGCTCTCTTTATCCAGGTATTCCTCAAAACAAAGTGATATTATGAAACTGGGTATATTATAAAAGTAATTGAAAACTTTTAAATGCATACCTAGTGATAGTATTTTATCACTTGTTGGTTTTGTATTACTGGTATCTTCAGAGTAGGCTACCTACTCTATATAAGGTGATACCATCATATATAGACGGTATATTTTTATTTTAATGAAGGAGGTTTTATTATGAGACTTTCATATATATTATTATTTAGTGAGACTCTTTATTGAAATTTAAAAAACTAAAAACTGATTTTGCATAAATAACAATTGATCAGAAGCAGTTTCCTGAATAATAAGACATGTCAAGACAGTAAAGTGTAGAATTTTTTTATAAAGTTTATCATATCTAGTACTCCAAAATATCTTGATAACAATAATGGTTTTAAACAAAATTTTACAAAGGAAGATATGTTAGTTCAAAGGAAGATATGGTCAGCATGATTTTTAGCTATATTTTTATTTTGTAGAAAAATTAGGTGGAATAATTGTTTTGGTATTTGCCCCTGATTGAAAAAATCAAATCAAAGGCTGTGCACTACGACAGATCTTCACAGAGAGTGAAGTTATAACTGGCTATTCATGCAGATTGGAACCACTGTAATTGTACAGGGTGACACATAAAAACGGGAATTTTTGTAACGCATCGTGGCAGCCGTGAGCAGGTGGCAGCACTGCGGGACAGCGACAGTGTACAAGTAAACAAGTCGCTATTACAGTAGCCATGGACTAGTGGAACGGGCAACAGTGTGCGTTAGCTATAAAAATGTTTTATAAAAACGGTGATAGTTTGAAAGCTGCCCAGATTGAGTTCCGACGTTTTTACAACTTAGGACGGCATGATTCCGTTTCATCAAAACATGGCATTAGAAGTTGGATTAATAATTTTGAAGAGAGTGGATCAGCTTTAAAGAAGAAACCAACGGGACGGCCAAGAAGTGCTCGTACTGCACAGAACATTGATGTTGTACGCCGATCTGTATTGAAGAGTCCACGCCGTTCGATTCGTAAGCAAGCAGCTGCGGTTGAAATGTCCCGTGAGAAGGTTCACAGAATTCTTCATTTAGAATTAAAATTTCACCCCTATAAGCTGCAGATAGTGCAAGAGTTGAAGGAAAATGATTACCAGTCGCGATTGCAATTCTGCCAACAAATGTTAACACACATAAACAATGACGATGAATTTCTAATCAAGTTGTGGATGTCAGATGAAGCCCACTTTCATCTCACAGGTTATGATAACAAGCAGAACTACAGATACTGGGCAGACACAAATCCTAATGAACTTCATGAGCGCCCTTTACACGCTAATAAGGTTACAGTATGGTGTGCTGTTTCATTACATGCGATCATCGGACCTTATTTTTTTGAGGATGAACGGGGGATTGCAGTGACTGTCAATGCTGATCGTTACGTGGAAATGTTACAACATTTCGTTACACCTGAATTGAACAATTTTCCAGACGTTCAAGAATCCTGGTTTCAACAGGATGGTGCGACATCACACACTGCACGGCGATCAATGGAGGCTGTGCGAGTATTGTTTGGTAACCGTGTCATCTCAAGATTTGGTAACGTTTTCTGGCCCCCTAGATCGCCAGATTTGACCGTGTGCGATTTCTTTTTGTGGGGCTATCTCAAAACTAAAGTGTTTACAACTCGACCAAGAACTGTAAATGAGTTAAAACAGAGAATTCGGGATAAAATTCACAGTATTCCAGTTGAGATGTTGCAGCGGTCAATGAGGGATCTCCACCGCAGATTTCATGAATGCATTCGTAGAGGAGGACGCCACCTAAAGGATGTTGTTTTTAAAAAATCATAAATTCCATCAGTGTTTCATAAATGGCAAGTTTTGATATTTCATGTGATATAAATAAAACCATTTTCTTTCATCATTCTTATATTTTTAGAAATTTTTTAAAAATTCCCGTTTTTCTGTGTCACCTTGTAGATATATGACAGTCTCTACAAACAATGGTATCTAAAATAATAAATGTCATTTATAATAAAACAATTAGTCACAGACAATACACTATATCAAAACTAAGGGAACAAACTCAAGATGGTTTTATGTACTCTCGAGATAGATTTTTAGTCCATATTTTTTTGAAATGCACATCAAGTTGGCTGTCTCAAGTACCAGTTAATCACTCAACTGACTTCAAAATTTTAAAAGTGTTAAGTTTCAGTAACCTCTTTATCTTCAACTGATATTTTGACAGACAAAATAAACTTAATTCAGAGTTCAAAGGGAGTTAAGTTTTTAAACATAATTGTGTATATATTAAAAATATGACCCTTAAAAACATTCACTGAAAATTACCATACTGAAGCCATTGAAAAACTACTCTGGTTCTTAAATCACATTAGCCTAAAGATGTTAGGAGTAATATATATTACACATTAATAGTTTCAAGCTTCTCTTTCCTTAAACCTCTAAGGCACAGAAGAGTTGAAGAGATGAATTTAAGACCTGTTTAAATGAACACAACTTCAAGGATGACAAGCCTTCATTCATACAAATGAAAAATTAGTTGAATTATCAAGTCAAATGGAATTCTTTGTCAAAGTCTTAAGTTTGCTGCACAAATCTTGAGAAACAAAATACTATGATACTATTAGTTGCATTTCTCTTTGAATTCTTGAACTAAAAAAATCCTTAATATTCATTGTAAAACCTGGCTCGTCTTTAATAGCCAGCATTTGAACCTAATTTTAAAATGCTAAATTCCACAAACCTGGCTCAGGAATTTTACTAATAGTAATGTACTTTACAAATGATAGGACATTAAATATGAAATATTTTTAATGTCTAATTTTTTTTCGGATAAGTAATAAATATTTTTTTACTGCATTTGCAAAGACAACATTGACACTGTAAAATAGCATATTAAAATTGCCTCTCAATAAAATACAACATAAAAGTGGCCTATTAACAAAATTTGTTTTTCCAAACAGTCAAAATCAATCCATACATGTAACTCAATAATGGTTCACAGTTATGAGAATCATCTGTAAGACTGGTAATGTATCTTTAATTGTAAACAATGTATGCCTGTAACAAAAACACCTGTTCCAATACAATTAACTTTAGGAAATAAAAGTTCAACTGCAAAGCTATTTCTCACAGGCTGTATAGTAATCTCACTAACTAAAAATAGCAATGACTATTATATTACTCTCAGTCTTCAAACATTTAAATTATAGAAGGTATTTTTATAAAGATAAATGTTTCAGTGGTTTTATATCCTTACCTTAACCTACATTAAATTAACAGTTTTTGAATTCCTTCATAGGCATTAGCAAAATCAATTAATCAATATAGAACTCATTGAAAATATATTTGTTTATTTCTTTAACAATAAAATTTAGCACAAATAATTCACAGCCATTTTTCTGTAACATTTCAGTTACTTTCAAGCAACTACATTCTCATCAAAGCAAGTTTTTTCATTTTCCAACTCGCCCGGCTTCACTGGCATTAACACTATTTGTTCTTTGAGCCAGTTTAAAATATCCTAGTGAATAAAATGCAGATTGTTCTGCAATAACATAGTGCAAGAAAAATCTAGAAACTCAAAGAAGTGACTCGTGCAAATGGACGTAGTCCATAGTGACTACATTCAAATATTAGTTTTTATTACTGTGTATTTTATTATTTAATTAGAGATTATCACCAACAAAATAATTACTGATAATACATTTTCAAATAAAGTTTTTTAGTGTTTAAATTGATTTAATATTATCAATTTTAATACCATTATTTTGTTTGTTTATCATAACTCGAACTACTACATATTTGTTTCTTCAACATTAATATAATTTTTAACATGATGTAGAAGTCATTATGCTAAATAAAAAAATGAAGAAAATATACAAACCTTGTATAGGAACCTGATACGAACTATTGACTATAGGCTGTGTAGGTTGATTCTTTGCATATAATGCGAGAATAGAATCTGTGGTGAGTTTATTACGTTCACCAACAGCAGGAGAATTGGAGGGCTGATTAAAAAAGCTTTCTTCCTCTGGTGTTCTGCCTACTGACTGTGTTGTTGGTGCACTGAGAAAATTGCTGAACATATCGTCATTAGAAGGCGATCCTACTGTAGGGTTGCTTTCTGTTACAGGTGTGTCTGCAAAACGTTAGTGTTAACAGTGTTGGATGTACTATTAAAATATTATAAGTACTTATATTCTTAAAGGTTTCATTTTTATGTTGTTTTAAAACAGTAGTTTGTTTTATAAGGAAAACATTTTGTTTATTTTACAAAAACAGTGAAAGCCTTAGCATGGATCTCCCCATTCAACTAGGCCTGGGTGAAGTACATGGCCAGAGTCATGTTGAATGTTGTCAACAGACACTTCTCTATCTCTGTGTATCCCATGCATTAGAGGTCTCTCTCTAGCTATAACCCCTATGACCTTTAACATCATTCTACAACCACTGGATTTCATCTCTTCCACATGAGGATCATCGCTACAATTTGTATCGTTAATTGTTATGAACTAATTTCAAAGCTTTTTTAAAGCCTATTTTTTATTTCTTTTATTCTTTATATTACTGGTTATTTTAGGCACAGGTTATTAAAGACAACCAACACACATACTAAAGATTTGCTATAATGTTGAAGTAATACTTTATATTAATTAAAACAACCTCTCACCACAAATTCAACAAATTTTATTTTAACCTTATGTACATTTCGACTACAAAGTAATCATCTTCAGAGGTATTTTTACAAATAACCTATCTAATTTCATCTAAGAGTTATTTGTAAAAATACCTCTGAAGATGATTACTTTGTAGTCGAAATGTACATAAGGTTAAAATAAAATTTGTTGAATTTGTGGTGAGAGGTTGTTTTAATTAATATAAACATTTACGCCACAGTTGCTTTAAGTTGTTGTTGAAGTAATACTATTTGTAGAGATCTTATACGTTGTAGGTCTAAGTCCAACTATAGTATTTTAACTTTCCTCCATACCAAATGCTTTATATTTAAGTATGTATTGAATGAATTTTTTTGAATGGAGAAAGAACTATCTGATATAGTTTGAATCTATAATTTTTGCTATAATTAGCACTTAGTACTAGTATTTTAATCTAGCTTTTATATATAGGACAAACTAAGAATAAACTTAAAGATAGATATAAAGAGCATATTAATGCATATAAAAAGCCAGAAATTTATAAATCAAATTTTGCTAGTCATTGTATTAATAATAATCACATATTTCCTAATATAGATAATATGATACTTGTAAAACAAATTGGTGGTATAACAATCGAAAGATATGATGTGACTAGCAGTGTGTTCAGCAGTTGGCCTGCCTATCTTCATGGTTCCAATGTCATGTCTGTGGTCATTTATTCTGATGCTCAGACCATCCATGGTAAGACCTATGCACTGTGCCGGGCAAAATTTACATTGGAATGTTGTTACATTTTTGGATGTACAAGTATGATGACCCTGAATCTTGAAGTCCACATTGGTTGCTAGGCTATGGAAACTATTTGTTAGGATGTGTATTGGACATGTGTTACATCTAGGTCTAATGTATGACATCTAGGTCTATGTATTGAAATATTTTAATAGTGTGATATGTTTTTATATGTGTCTATTTATTTATTTCCAAGAGATTGCAGTCTTGGTCTATTGCCACTATGTAGGTCTGTCATCTCCTATCTAGTCCAAAAATTCCTAAATAAGCTTTAAGCTCTACTAAAACTAATTATATATATATATATATATATATTCTTGATATTTTACGTTATCCATTGTTTTTCCGTTGCACTGACTTTATGAAGTTAATATATTACTATTGTAAGTAATTTTATCCACCATTAAGTGCAATAATTTTACCTTGAGTGATGAGGTGCCTTTCGGTCACTTGACCGATGTCGAATCACTCTGTGATTCGACAATGGTCAAGTGACCGAAAGGCGCCTCATCACTCAAGGTAAAATTATTGCACTTAATGGTGGATAAAATTACTTACAATAGTAATATATTACCTTCATATATATATTTTTAGGTTAGTTTTGGTTGGTAAAGATTATTTAGATTTTTTGGACTAGGAGACTGACAGACTTACCTTGGAAAGAGTCCACTCTGTAGTCTTGAAATAGAAACACATAAAATTGTTTAAGTGCTTTTATGTGTTTCTATTTCAAGACTACAGAGTGGACTCTTACCAAGGTAAGTCTGTCAGTGTCCTAGTCCAAAAAATCTATCTATATATATATATATATATATATATATATATATATATATATATATATATATATATGAAGTTAATATATTACTATTGTAAGTACTTTTATCCACCATTAAGTGCAATAATTTTACCTTGAGTGGTGAAACAGACAAAACAGAAAAATCGAAAATTTATCAAAACAACATAACCTAAAAAATAGCCTAGAACCAATCCACACATCAAAACAACAACATAACCTAAAACATAGCCTAGAACCAACCCACACCTCTAACAACAATAAATTCATAAACTTAACTAAAACACAATTTACTGAAAAAGAAAAAATAATAATAACAAATTCCTTCAAATATAACCTACCTAACTTCAACAAAAAACAAATAATAAAAAACCTAATAGTTGACACAGAATCTAACATCCACAAAATTACCCACCAAAATACTGAACACATAAGAAACAATATTAATAATAAAATTAACCTAATAAAAACGGAAAAAAACAAAAAAAACGGAACAATAT
This sequence comes from Prosapia bicincta, assembly GCA_036971475.1. Taxonomy (NCBI): domain Eukaryota; kingdom Metazoa; phylum Arthropoda; class Insecta; order Hemiptera; family Cercopidae; genus Prosapia; species Prosapia bicincta. The sequence continues at coordinate 113,723,291 of JBAIZL010000004.1, forward strand.
ATTAATAAAAAAGAAATTATAAAACTCAGAGAAAAACTAGAAAACAACGACTACTTAATATTAAAATCAGATAAAACAAATACACCAGTAATAATAGAAAATACCAAATATATCGATTCAATGACTAACTACATAAAAGAAAATAAATACGAACAAATCCCAGACCCAACTAGCAAATACCTTATTACAATAAAAAACTTAATAGTCACTCACCGAAACATCCTAAACTATAACAATAAATTAAAATACCACACAAGACTATACCCATTCAAACCATGCGCACCAATATTATCAGGGATACCTAAAATCCACAAACCCAACACACCATTTAGACCACTAATAAATTTCACAACAGCACCATCTTACATAATCGCAAAAATTCTAGACAAAATCATAAGATCTAAAATACATATCAACAACACATACAATATAAAAAATGGATACGAATTAATTAATAAAATAAAAATGATAAAAACAAACAGCAACACAAAAATAATAAGTTACGACATAACTAACATGTACCCTAGTATCCCAATAGAAGAAACCATAGAAATAATAAAAAACAAACTGATACACAATAACGAAAAAAGAAACATAATAGATAGTATCATTACGCTAACCAAACACATATGTAACCAAAATTACTTCCAATTTAACAATAAATATTATAAACAAACAACAGGACTCCCCATGGGTTCACCCATATCATCTGTCATGTCAGAAATATATTTACAACACTTTGAACAAATAATAATTAAACCTATAATAAATACAGACAATATCTCACTATGGACAAGGTATGTAGACGATATACTTGTAATATACCAACCTACCATTCACAACGAACACATCATAATATTAAACAAACTAAATACATACAACGAAAACATACAATTCACCGTTGAAACAGAAACAAATAGAACAATCAACTTCCTCGACATCACTTTAAATATAAATGATAATAAAATAGAAACTACAGTATACAGGAAACCTACTTCCAACAACACCACAATACACTACAAATCTAACCACCCCTGGACACACAAAATTAACACTTACAGTAACATGATAAATAAAGCAATAAAATACACACAGGATAACAAACAAAAATTAAATGAAGAATTAGATAACATTACAAAAATAGCAATTGAAAATGGATACAACAAACACATTATAAAAAATATATACAATAAATTCACAAAAAAACCTAACCTCAACACAACACTACAACCGGAACACGAAAATAATGAAAATAAAAAAATCTACCTAAAATATAAATACACCAATAACAAAATAGAAAAAATAACAAATATATACAACAAAGAATACTACACTCCAACTTACAAACCAAACAACAAAATAATAAAATATCTTAATAACACAAACCACAAAACAAATTCAGAAAAACATAACCTATCAGGAATTTACAAAATCACATGCAACAACTGTAACGCTTTTTACATAGGAAAAACCACCAGAACATTTAAAATAAGATTTGAAGAACATTATAGAGCATTCAAAAACAAAAATTCTAAAGTATCAAATGTTGCAGCACACCTAATATCCCATAAACACGAAATAACAAATTACGAAAATAACCTAACCATACTTGAAATAAATAACAACCCAATAGAACTAAACTCACTAGAAAAATACCACATTTATAAAAACATACACAACAATTTATTGAATCTACAAACAACATATACAGAAGACATACTATATAGAAACATCATACACACAAATCATGAAAAAGTGCGCGTAACGTCAACAAACACCAACTTCACAGACCGAACATCTACAACAGAAAAACATCAGTGATTCGACAATGGTCAATTGACCGAAAGGTGCCTCATCACTCAAGGTAAAATTATTGCACTTAATGGTGGATAAAATTACTTACAATAGTAATATATTAACTTCATAAAGTCAGTGCAACGGAAAAACAATGGATAACGTTAAATATCAAGAATATATATATATATCATGATATTTCACGTTGTCCATTATTTTTCCGTTGCACTGACTTCATGAAGTTATTATTATTACTTGTAAATAATTTTTTCTACCACTAAGTGCAATCATTTTACCTTATGTGGTGAGGTACCTCTTGGTCACTTGACCATTGTCGAATCACTGATTATTTTTCTGATGTGAATGTTCGGTTTGTGATGTTGGTATTTGTTGACATCATACATATTTCTTCTTGAACCTCGTGTATAAATTTTTTAAATAGTATGTCGTCTGCATATGTTGTCTGTAGGTTCATTAAATTGTTGTGTATGTTTTTATAAACTACACTCCAACATACAAATCAAACAACAAAATAATAAAATATCTTCATAACACAAACCACAAAACAAGTACAGAAAAACATAACTTACTTCTTACTACTTAGTTACTTCTTACTTAAGAAGTAAGACAGAAAAACATAACCAACCAGGAATTTACAAAGTTACATGCAACGACTGCAACACATTTTACATAGGGAAACAACCAGATCATTTAAAATAAGATTTGAAGAACATTACAGAGCATTCAAAAATAAAATTACAAAAGCATCAAATGTTGCAGCACACCTAATATCACATAAATCATGAAATAACAAATTACGAAAATAACCTAACCATACTCGAAATAAATAATAACCCAATAGAACTAAACTCACTAGAAAAATACAGCATTTATAAAAACATACACAATTTAATGACCCTACAGGCGACGTACTATTTAAAAACATTATACACGAGGTTCAAGAAGAAATATGTATGATGTCAACAAATACCAACATCACGAACCGAACGTTCACATCAGAAAAATAGAGAAAAATAATCAGCGATTTGACAATCGTCAAGTGACCGAAGACCGAAAGGTACCTCATCACATAAGGTAAAATTATTGCACTTAGTGATGGAAAAAAATTATTTACAAGTAACAATAATAACTATATATAATATATATATATATATATATATATATATATATATATATATATATATATAATTTTTAAGATCAAATAATACACACAAATACAGGAATATTTAATTTATTGAACAATAAACTCAAAGCTTTTCGTTGGCTTACATTACCAACATCTTCAGGAGTTACAATATTAAGAATGATAAAACAAACTGTCTAACAAACATGAAGCTACTAGATAAAGCAATACACAGTTGCCAAATCTATTACAATATTGCCAAACCTACTCCACTGCTGCCACAACATTATATACATTGAACAAAGTATGGTATTTAGAACGTATTTGAATTTGTTCATCTATTAATTTTACCATACTTAGTAAATACCATACTTTGTTCAATGTATATAATGTTGTGGCAGCAGTGGAGTAGGTTTGGCAATATTGTAATAGATTTGGCAACTGTGTATTGCTTTATCTAGTAGCTTCATGTTTGTTAGACAGTTTGTTTTATCATTCTTAATATTGTAACTCCTGAAGATGTTGGTAATGTAAGCCAACGAAAAGCTTTGAGTTTATTGTTCAATAAATTAAATATTCCTGTATTTGTGTGTATTATTTGATCTTAAAAATATTCTAACAGGAAAACACATTTGATATTCTATATATATATAAATATATCTTGATATTTTACGTTGTCCATTATTTTTCCATTGCACTGACTTTATGAAGTTGATATATTACTATTGTAAATACTTTTATCCACCACTAAGTGCAATAATTTTACCTTGTTGTGATGAGGCACCTTTCGGTCACTTGACCATTGTCGAATCACTGATATTTTTCTGGTGTGGATGTTCATTCCGTGATGTTGGTATTTGTTGACGTTACACGCATTTTCTCTAGATCTGCGTGTATGATGTTTTTATACAGTATTATACAGAGTATATTTATTACAGAGCATTCAAAAATAAAAATACAAAAGTATTAAATGTTGCAGCACACCTAATATCACATAAACATGAAATAACAAACTACGAAAATAACCTAACCATACTCGAAATAAATAATAACCCAATAGAATTAAACTCACTAGAAAAATACCCCATTTATAAAAACACACACAACAATTTAATGAAAATACAGACCACATATACAGAAGACATACTATATAAAAACATCATACACGCAGATCAAGAGAAAATGAGTGTAACGTCAACCATCACAGACCGAACATCTACACCAGAAAATTTACAATAGTAATATATCAACTTCATAAAGTCAGTGCAATGGAAAAATAATGGACAACGTAATATATATATATATATATATATATATATATATATATATATATATATATATATATATAACTATATATATATATAATAACTAACTATAATAACTATATTATATATATAATATAATATATTTAGGTTAGTTTTGGAGTTTTGGTTGGTAAAGATTATTTAGATTTTTTGGACTAGGAGACTGACAGACTTACCTTGGTAAGAGTCCACTCTGTAGTCTTGAAATAGAAACACATAAAAGCACTTAAACAATGATATATTTCAACCACACAGTGGTCTTTGTCAAACGAAGAGAAAACACAAAAAGAAATATGAGAGAATTAAATTATTTTATTTCATTCTCTCATATTTCTTTTTGTGTTTTCTCTTCGATTGACAAAGACCACTGTGTGGTTGAAATATATCATTGTTTAAGTGATTTTATGTGTTTCTATTTCAAGACTACAGAGTGGACTCTTACCAAGGTAAGTCTGTCAGTCTCCTAGTCCAAAAAATCTATATATATATATATATTTATATACACACACACACACACACCACACACACACACACACACACACACACACACACACACACACACACACACACACACACACACACACACACACACACACACACACACACACACACACACACACACACACACACACACTAAATTACAGATTTGTAATACATAATATTTCAATAAAGAATTCATTTTCCATGGTGAAAAATGTAAAATTTATTCTCTAGCTTTAAATTAAAATAATTTATGAGTAAGTTAGTATTTACCTAAACCTAACAGATCAGTAGATGGCTGTGATTTTTGCTGTTGTGGTGCTGGTGGCTGTGAACTTCTTTGTGGCTTTGGGCTTGTTGTAGGTTTAGGTAAAGGTTGAGGTATCACTGAATCTAAAGCTTTCCGGCCAGCAGATTGTGGCGGCTGAAATATATAATTTCATATCAAATAGTTAATATTATACTTTAGTTTCACAAATAGTTTTAAAAGTTCATTAAAATTGTACTTTCAGTAAGTGTTTAAATTAAGGAAAACCCTAAAATGACTCAAATTTCTTTCAAATAATAACAGAAACTCCTCTTTGAAAAGCCTCCTCAAAAAATAATAGAAAGCTCATTGTTGAGATAAGAAAAAGAAAAACTACACATACTCAGAAGGAGCTTCAGTTTAAATTGAAACCTACAAAACATACCTACAATTACAAACCAATTATTGCTTTTAAACATTTTCTTATTAAAAAATAAATGTAATGTAAATGTAAAAGTAAATATAATTTCTTATTTAAAAGAAATATAATGTTTAAACATTACAATTCACTTACTGTTGATATTTTTGATTCTCTTTTCTTCTTCCGAGATTTTTCAGCCTCTTCATCTAATTCTTTATCCCAGTTAACCTAAATATTAATGTATTTATTAAGACATTGAAAAACATTATACTGATCAGAATTATAAATAGATTGGTGTATTAATTCATAGTCAATAGAACTATGAATCTTTGAAATCTAACTAAAGTATTTTTTCATTTGATAATTTCTTCTTTTAATCTACTTTCTCCAAATTTTTAGTTTCCCATACTACATTTTCAAGAAATTAAATACCAAAAATCCTCAATTTTCCCCCTATATTCATTAAATGCCACTGAATTTTGTCAATTAATGACCATATTGTATGAAAATAATGATCTTTTCCTTGGAATATTAAACCTATGCCGGCAACAACCAACACAAATACATTTTAATTCAAAAACTTATTTTTAGAAGAGCATGATGATTGTGATCTTGAATTTAAATGTTTGTAGTGGAAAATCAGCAATGCCAACAGATTTAAAAAACCTAGAAGGAAATTGAATGGTTTGTCTCGTTGGTCATTAGTACTATAATCATTAAGAAATGGTACTTCTTCGTTTGCACTACCATAATCATTAAGAAATATAGGAATATCTGATGGAGTCTATTAAAAGTGAAGTAAGCCTTTGCGTTAGTGGTAGAATAGATTTTGGAAATGAAGCCCCTACATCCAACCAATTCCTGATTCAAAACAAAATTCTTTAGAGCAGTTTTGTGAAAAATCAAAAGAAAGATGTTTACAAAAATATATGTTGATACAATTATAGCTTGAATAGAAGTATGGTACTACCAATGATGAACAAGAAGACATGAGGTTAAACGAAGATTGAACAAAAAAAAACCTCAGTGTTACATACAGGAATGTAATCTTTCCAACGTAACATTTGCTATTGCCACTTTTTTCATCATATATTATGCTTTTATCTATCCCATTGCCTCCAATACAATTGTTATTGCCGTTCAAAGGTTTTAGAAGCTTTAGCCATTTATCTTTATCCATAATCTTCTAGTAGTCTTCCGGTTACCATTTTTTCAAATGTATTAAGTTGTTAAACTTCAAATTGTAACCTGTAATGTACACAGTAATTCAATGTTTACATTTGTTATTAATGTTAAGCATTTTCAATCAGATTATTTGATATTAGTAGGGAAGTGACACAATTGTTGTTCTAAATTAATTTGTTCATAAATTAATGAAATATTTCCCAACAACCCACTAGGAAAGTTCATGGGAGCTAATTAATTTCAATTATTTTTTTTTGAGTCTTATTGATAACTATATTGTATTTTTCTTGAAGTAAAAGAAAAACAATAGTCCTAGATGTTGTACTGTAACTATTAAATATCTAAGGCGGTTCTCCAGATTTACTGTTATTATCTTGCATTGATTTAAAATATGTTTCTTAGTTCATATCCTTTCCTGACTGTTCTCATTATTATAATTTTTACTACAAAAATTATATACTTATAAAAGGATATAGTTTGAGAGACCAGCTGAAAACAGCAGATCTATATCTGCAGCTTTTTAGTTAACATGCAGTCTTTTGACTTTCAAATTCCTTTACTACTAAAGATTTGCCCTTCTCTTATTCCCCTATCACTCATGGTCTTTTAATATCTTCTCCGATGATCTTTTATTTCTACCTCTTTTTCTCTTTTCATGCAGTGTTCAACTCTTAGTCTTTTGTTTCCCAAGCAGCCTACTCGTTTCTTGTAGCCTTACCATCCTAAATCGTTTTCGTTAACTGTTTCATTACCTCAATGATATCTCAAGCTTTGAGCAGATATATTAAATGGACGAACAGGCCTTAATAAAACAGTGACTTTGAGAACAATGTGTCGTAGCAAAACTAGTAGTATTGAGCCTATACTGAACACTTCAAACTAACGGTTATGCTGGTCATCTGTTTAAGATAGAAAAGTTAGCAAGTAACATATTCTTATAAAAAAACATCTCACAACTAAAAATTCTTGAAATCTTAAAAAATGAATAAGAAACCAGTTAAAATGCAAACTCTGTACAAATTTCCTAAAAAATAAAAATTTATTGTCCGAATGATAAAAAAAATCTGAAAAAGAAATAAGCCATGAAAACATATAGTGTATAATGTGGATAAACTAAAACAAGACAGTCTATTATCGCTATTAATAAATTAGACGAAAAATCTTAAAAGACAAAAAATAAGACACAAGGAAAGTATATACCCATGAAAAAGCTGTAGAAGTGCATTTATCTTGCCACACCAGAATCTTTCAATGTAATGTATTAATAATATGACATTAAAAACGAAAATATCAATTCTCAACTGATCACAAGAAATTGAAAGTACGGTTTCAAAGGAAAATTAACATCTAATAAACGTTTTAATACAAGGTGCTTGGAGATGCAGGATTTGAAAATCAACTCTATATAAATGGTATTAAAAATAAAAATCCCAATGGTAAAAGTCAAAATAGTCAACTCAAAATCTCACAAAAAATTAGTTTTTAATAAACTAACACACTAAATCACAACAGACGATGTCGCCTTCCTCCATGCTAGTAGTAGCCAAGCACTGAGGAAGGTGACATCGTCGCCAAAATTAGTCTGTTGTCAACTAGTGTGTTTATTAAAAACTAATTTTTGGTGAGATTTTGAGTAAACTATTTTGACTTTTACCTTTGTGAACAGTTCTCACTAGCTAAGCTCTAATTAACTAAAAATCCCAAAGTTTAATATTAACATCAATGGTAGAACACTGAATACATAATAGTTTGTGGATAATCTAAATGTAAAAGCCAATGGTATACATGATTTGCAGTAATTGGAAAGAAAAATTCTGGAAGAGTATCAAAAGGAGGGAGTGCCAGCAAACGTTTCAAAGTGCAAATACCTATGTATTGGTGGCTAAAACAGCAAGTTAAAGTTAGACTATTCGAATAAATACTCAAGTGCAAAGAAGGTAAATCTCAGAAGTAGTAGTAAATAAAAAAGAAATAGAGGTACATAACAAAAAATTGAAACAGCAAAACTTTTATAATTCCAATATGTTGAATTCGAAATTGCCGATTTTTTGGATGGTCCGTCAAACTTAATATGCTATCAATGTAAAAAAATTATGGTCAATTTAAAGTTCAACATCTTTAATTCAAAGTAATTAATTTGGGTATGGGCTCAAATTTCAGGCACACTAGTGATCCAAGAATTCCTTCCATTCAGATCGAGATCACGGGATTTGGTGCGTAAGCGCTATCGAATTAGTCAGATATCGATCATCACTCAGTTCAGTCTTCTGTTTGTTGTTATTAGTACGAGAGTTTATTTTTGTCACGATTTAGACTAGATGTATGTGCTTTATAAGGGATATTTATAAATTCTTGATACTTACAGCATAAATAAAGACAGCCCACTGACCTTCTATCAGACGTCTAAACATAATAGATTGCTTCAGCAGTTTTTTTTTGTCAACTGGAGTGGAAGCTCACTATAGATTTTACTTAGTGTGGGTCAGTAGTGTAAATATTTTTATAATTAATGTATTCTTGTTTATATACAAAATGTACCGTAATAGTGGAACACCTGTAATAAAAATTTCACATGTATAAAAAATTTAATATTTAGTGTTTTATAAATGAGAATGTTTTTGTAGTTGAGAACAACTCAATTGACACGAGAAATTAATTAGTAGCCGCTAGTAACACGATACCAGAATGGACGTCGCACAAAAAAAAAAAATCTCGACTATTTCGACTGAAAAGGTGTTCACCTTACATAATTTGAATATTTTCATTGGTCCCTTCTGCTTCGAATTATCCAAGTTCTACTGTATATCAAGGACTCAAAACTAGATGGTCATAGCTTAATGACAAAAAACACATAATATGTGGCGTGGAAGTGGATGAGCAAAGCACAATAGGTAACATGTATATGGATGCTCTGTGCAGCCTCCTGTAAAGGATACAAATTATAATAAATGTGTAACAAAGCGATAATATTAATAAAAAATATGACTAAGAAACCAAATATATGTTTGACAAAAGACAAAATAAATAAAAACTTCACAAAGATGTATGAAATAAATATTTGTAATCTTGCTCTTCCCATTCATTTTAAAATTATATCACAAAATACCTTAGGTAATGGAGGAGCAACCCATTCTCGAGCAATGTATTTTTTTGACTCGTACTTAGCCCGTACAAATGCTTCCAAAGCAGAATCAGTCTGGGGCCGGCGAAAATTATCAGGTAAGTTAGCTTCATATACAGCTCTAGCTCGACTATTGCCCATCTGTTGTAAGCTCTAAAAAGCAAATGATTTATTTATTGTTATGAATATTTTCAGTTTTATACATTTATTTTTTAAAAATAAAGACAGTTTAAATACTGACAAAATATATATACAATGAAAGTTTAAGAACAATGTTTTATGCACTCACTTTATATTTATTTTGAATAAATATATATGTTCATATTTCTTGGGATATATATTGTATCTACTGTGAGAGTGGCATTTCCTCTTAATCGTTATCATTGTGGTCATTAAACTATTAATTATTAGTAAATTCTTATTTCCTAAATCAGTTGGCTATAATACCTCAACTGCTTATTGGGTCTAGTATTAGTATTTATACTTTTCCAAGACACACAAAAATTCAATTGCATCTAATAAAGAAACTTTGACAGTTATTTAAAACAAAATCTTCTTTAACAGTTGTTTATAGTAGCTTCAAGGACTTCTAACCCCCTTATTAATGGGTTGAAACTAATGCTACTGGTGGGTAGGAAGAAAAGGTTAATATTGCTTAAATTTAACCATAAGTGGGCTGGACAATTGTCAACCAATAGCAGAAGGTTTCTATTTTTTGCGGACTTTTTTGTCCCGTTTTCTCAATTTCTCTTTAGAAATACAAGTAGTCATCCACGATTTTGCAATTGCAAAAATTACACAGGAAATTTTTTTAACAAAAACGCCATGGGTAGAGACTTTCATTAATAATGAAAAGTTTCTTTTTTTTCAAACCCGTCATGTTAGCACACACTAAAACCATTGCATGTGCTTTAGGAAGTTTGCAGCCAATACAATATTTGTCCTTGAATTTTATCAGGCATTAGTTTCTAAAAAGTACCTGCTTCATCCCCATTGAAGATGTATTCCCCCTTTGTACACTTTTCTAATTCGCAATCAAATGTTTTATATTCAATTTTCTTTACTGCTATATTGATGCATTTAGCTTCCCCAACAATTTTTCAAAAGGAGATAGAATGACGAGCTTTAAAAGTCAAGCCACCTAAACAAATTCAACAGCAAACAATTTACCAAATTCTTCACCTTTTTTTTGTCAATGGCCTAACTACGGTAAAGTTTTAAGGTCTGCACTGTTTAACTCATTTTAAAAAATGCCTCTTTGATATCAGTTTAACATATTTCTGAATTTGTTTACATTTTGTCCACTTTGTTCAAAAGTTTAAACAATTTTTGTATTTTTTTAAAAATTATACTTACTATCAAATTAAATAATTCAAATTCTCTACATACATTAATTCTCTTTCCCCACTTTTATACAATCTAAAAACAGAAACATTTACTTCAACAGATAGAATGTTTTTTCTAGTATTATATATGTCCATATTAGCATAAGTGTTAAAATTAAAAGTAGCAAAAAATTTATAAAAAACTCAATTGCTCCCATTCTATCTATGCTCAGTTTATAAATTAAAGTGTTAACAAATCATTAGAAAAATATTTGTCTGATATATGATATTCCTTTCCAGTTCAGCAATTATATGAATCTATCTAAGTCTCAAGCTAAAAAGGAAAGTGATAGATATCCAAACTATAGCCACACATTTAAATAATGTATACAAAAGACAGCCCACTTTTACTACAAAATGGAATATGTGTATTTACAGAACACATATAAACTCTAATTATGTTTCATATTAGTGTGATGGCCCTACCTTTGTATTCCCACTACTACTTCCTAACCTACCAGCTTGAGACTGCCGAATTAGTGTAGAATGATATTTGTTTTTTTTTAAATTTCATTTCCAAGAAATCTACCCACAGTAATGAAACATATATCTGAACAATAAAAATACTGTAATAGACATTTGAGACTTCTATTTTAATGTTCACAAAACATAAGATAACTTTTTGAACATAAAAAATGTTTGAAACTCTTACCAGGGCTAAGGTAATTTTCTTAATGCAAAAAAACTGAGTTTTCCATTAAGGAATTTCATAATTATTATCAGAACGATATAACCAGGTTTTACTTTAGCAAAGTTATAAGAGTTTTATATAAATACCTAGGCTGTCCAAAAATTAAAGACCATTTTCATTTTAAGAAGCAGGAAAATTTTATTATAACAAAAAAAGTACATGGAGTTGTAAGTACATACAAAAACTATTTTTCAACGTAGTCCCTCTATGCACTTGCTTAACTGGGGGATGAGCTTCTTAATGCCTTGGTCATAGAAGTCTCCCACCTGTGACCGCAACCATTTCTCCACCTATTCCTGGACTTCTTCATCAGTCTCGAAGTGTTTTCCAGCCAAATGTTGCTTCAGGTAAAATAAAAGATGGAAATCGCTTGGTGCCAGATCAGGGCTGTAAGCAGGATTGCTAAGAACGTCCCATTTAAAGGAATCCAGAAGCTGACCGCCGCAGTGTGAGGCCGAGCATTGTCGTGCAACAAACAGACTCCCTTGCTCAATCTCCCTCGGAGCTTGTTTTGGATCGCTCTTCAAAGCTCTTTTAGGGTGTGACAATACCGAGCAGTGTTAATTGCAGTGCCATTAGGTAAAAATTCGACAAGAAGAACTCCTTAACGGTCCCAAAAGACGGTTGCCATGATTTATTTTGCAGAGATTTTTTGGCGAAATTTTTTGACACGAGGTAATGTGGAGTGACGCTATGTCACGGATTGCTGTTTGGACTCAGGTGTGTGGTGGTACGTCCATGTTTCATCGCCAGTCCAAAAACTCCTCCCCCTCCCTGTTGAAATGATCCAAAAACTTTTGGGCACTTTCCACGTGATTTTCGGTTATCATTTTTGGCATCCAACAAGCACACACTTTTTGGTAACCTAATTTGTCCATCAATATGAATTGATGATTTACTGACTTCAGGTATCATTTCGGCAAGAGCTCGGATCGTCAGACGACGATTTTCTTGAATTTTTTCTTCAATTTTCAACAACAATGCTTCGTCGACAGATGATTTCCTCCCCCTCCCTTCTTCGTCATGGATGTTGGTTCTGCCACTTGAAAACTCTGTACACCACTTCCTGACATTGCGTTCATTCATTACATTACCGTAAATGGCCTTCACACGTCGATAAATATTGACAGGGCGCAATTTTTCCGCGTGAAGAAATCGGATGAGGGAGCAAACTTTACAACAGGTGGGATTCGGTACTGGGACATCCATCGCTAATGACTGCTAAGGACACACTAATAAAGGTACAGATGTGCACGACGCCTCATTTTAGAGGGGAGAGACAAAGCTACAAGGTAGTGCTGCCACCTAGTGGAATATTTCACCTGTGTGGCGGTAAAATTCAAACGGTTTTTAATTTTTGGACAACCCTTGTATAACTGTAATGAAGTTAAATGTAAGGTAGTTAAACCAATTAAAAAAAAATGAATTCATTAGTAGAACTTGATCAGTATTCTTAAGACAGCAAGAATACCTTAAGTTCATAAAGATGTTTTACATTTTTTTGATTTAAGAAGTTTAGGATTTTTTTTATTACAATTCTTCGTACACATAAGATATAAATATATGTATATTGCGTCAAGTAGCCATTATCTAGATGGATATGCTACATCTTCAATCACTACAATATAATTCTAATAAATTTTTTCAACTACTTTTAATATTTTATTATAATGGGGTAAAAAAATACTTACAACAACTTGCTCAGGAGTCCAGGTATCTAGATTTACAGACTTCACTTTTGAAATATGCACTCCCAAATTTCTATGTATTCCAGCACAACGAATACACAAAAAAATTCCCAAATTCCAAGATGCCCATCTTGGTCCTAAAAATAACAGATTCGTTAAATTTAAAATTAGGGAGCTATTGGCATAAGTGAGAAATGGTGAAGAAATTAAATGTTATTCATCATAGAGGGCTTTTTTCTGTTACTTTGTGTTTATTCTGACCCAGTAACCGTCAATATCACTAAGGAGTTATTAAACTTTTAAATGGTTCAAAAGTGTAAATGAAATTGTCATTAAAAATCCAATTACGATCCAGCATGTAACTTTTATCAAGATTATACACAAAATTATACACTTTTTATGCCATTTTGCAAAAGAATAGTAGGCTAGCTGTTAACCATTACAGTTAACTTTCTCCTATATAGAGAGAACAAATATACATATAAAAACTACCCTAAATAGAGTAAGTATAATTTTGGCAAAAGAACATATCCCTAAAACCTATTTTTCTCCTATCTCCATAGTTCATTCTACCTACAATTCACCATATCCGTTATAATCTTAAAAACACAAATTAATTGAACTCTTGTAAAATGGAGCAATAATAACAATTCAATTTCTAATAACTGTTCATAGTGCTATAATCTGTATTCAACAAGAACAACAAGAAAAATGAAATGTCATGTATAAAAAAAAAACAGTTTCAATATGCTGATCTACATATCACCATTCTAGAATGTTCTAGAAATTGTAGAATGCAAACATACAATAAACTTTTGTTTAGGCCTGTTAAGTTTTTATCTGTAACAAAAAACTTCTAGGCCTATTGCTTTTATCATTCTTATCTGCCACATAACTGTAATAACTGTAAACATTGGTACTCATTTATTTAACATTACTGAAGACAATATATAAGAACAAGAAGAAATAATTTTCCCTAATATATATAATGCAGGTGCATAATGTGTGTATGTGGGGGGAGGTTAAAATGTTGCATTTATCCAGCAAATATTTTACAAAACCTCAATTTTCACATACTGGTATATTTAAATAACCAGTTAAAAATAACTATAATTCAGCAGTGTATATTGCAGTTTATTAAATAGTCAATAATTATAACTATTTTTAATTATTTCATATTATTTCAATGGCAACAACCAATAATTAGAGTGGAAATATAGTGGAGCAGCAATTAAATCAATCATGGGTTTAAAAATTTGATTTTTACATATGAGGTGTCAAGCAGCATCAAAATGAGGTGCATGCATCAACATGAATTTTTCCTGCACTCTCAGGAACTAACCTTACTGTTATGGTTATTATTAAGAAGATCTGTTCAGAACAAAATTCACTATTGTCAACTTGTAGAGCAAGCTATCTTGAAAAGAAATGTGTTCTTAGAAGATGAGCTGATAACTTGGTGATCTGGATGAACAAAAATTTGATAATATACCTACTAGGTGTTAAAAAAAATATTATATGATTGGAACTATAACAAAATATTGCAGGTATTATAAACGAGAATTGGGTTGATAACTAAGTAAAAAACTTGTAAATGTTTAATGATAACTAGTAGCTCACATGAAGATGGAATCAACAAAAGGCAAAAATATTTATTTTAAATCAGCAATGTTTTGGCACCTAGTTTGTTGCTCTTATCAAGCCTATAAAACCAGATTACAATGTTTAATACAGGAGTGCACTCATTTACAATAATTAAAATTTTTATACATTATTAGAATTAGTCAAAAACCAATATAATGCTAAATACTAATAAAAATAAATTATGAGTCATTATGATGGAGGGAAAACATTCTGAGATTAAGGTAAAGTTTCATTTTATGTTACAGGTTCTAACAAATACATTGAAATTTGCAAAACTTAAAAGGAATAATGTTGGTGCTTGTTTACAAATTCTTGCCACTTTGTTTCATTTTTTAAAAGAGGACAACCGAACACCATGAGTGGGACTAGAGCTTCCTTGTGGGGAAGTGAATAGGTACTTTTTTTTAGGAATTAAGATGTGACAGAAAGATATGGAAAGGTTAGAACCTTAGCATTAAAAAAAAATTATAAATGTTTTGAATTATATTTTGACATATATGATATATTGTACAAGAAATTTTACTTTTCAAAGTTTTGTTTTTGATAAAATTATTTTAATTTCATAACATTCAGCCAGTATTCCAAAGTAACATAGATATACTGTAGTTCAAGAGTAAACACATTCTCTTCAATGAAAAGTTTTACCACTATTTTAGAATTATCTAAAATATCAAATACTAGTATAAAAAATAATTGTTTTTAAAATATAAGCTCAGTGCGCATCAGCTCGCAGTAGACTGTGTCCTCAAATTAATATAATAATTAGTTTATATATTTTCATACACCCTGAATTCAAAAATATATCTGTGAACTATTTATTCTTAACTTAGTTTATTCCTAAATTGTAAACTTATTTTCAAACAGATTTAATGAGAACTGATAGGCTTATTTAAAGAACTGCATTTTGTTATTTTCCACATAAAATTAACTATATATAAGCTGCTTTGTAATATATAAAATTAACCATGTAAGGAGAGTTGGGAGATTGCCCCTTCTACCCTTATCAAACTCTCTATAGTCATGATAACCAAAAAGCAAAGACTAAATCTAAAAGTAGAAAATTCGGCATAGACTTTGAGGTTTTTAATGTATCATCCAATTGAACATTAAGAGAATTTTACTTTCTTTAGAGCATTAGGCCTTCAACATCTTTGAGAAGAGTGGCTAAAAGAGCCTTGTCAACTAATAGTTCTATTGTTTAAGCTGACTTATTCTACTTGATTATATTTGGTGTTAAGAAACTGAATGGTCTCATCAACATTTGGCAATGAGTGACCTAATTCTCAAAATGTTATGTTGAATAGTAAGCTTTCAACTTCCCTATCCCCCATTGCAAAGAAGTTAGAAGAGAGTTACAGTAACTTGTTTTGTTGAAGGCTTAAAAAGCTTGACCATTCTAAAAATAAATAGTGTTGAAGTGTCTAAGTGGTTTGGTAACCCAGGCAGAAATATCAGAAAACTCCAAAACTTCATTTAGGTGCAAGTAGATTAAGCAATCAGAATTGTAATACAGTAAAACCTCTCATATCCGGTCTTCTTATATCCGGACAAAATATTAAAATAAACGAAAATCCTTGTTAATGAAACAAATGAAGAAAAAGTCGATCTTCGCTGAAACATTCCTAGGCACGGCAAAATTCATGTGAGGACATAAACAGTATTAGCGTAAATCAATGGATGAAAAGGAGTGAAGTTCATGAGTTCACTACTAGTGGTGTTAAAGACTTGGTAAGCGCAGAGCCAGCGCCTGCAAATCATGACACATGGCGAAACTTTCCAGGAATATTCGACCAGCTGATCGAGTACGTCGAACAAGAAGGAACAGCAACTGGTCTTCATTTCTTTCAAAGGTGGAGGAATATTTCATTAAAGAAACAAGTTCAATGAAACAAGCAAACCACCATTACAAATTTGTTTACCAAAACTGATGATTAATGTACTTAAGAATGACCAGGACAGTACTAAGGAACTGTGCATACAGACATGTAACTAAATTGTACAGTTCTATATTGCTATTAAAATATAATTACAATCTCCATTAAGTGTAACTTATTTACTTAAAAGAATTATACATCTATTTCCAAATTGAATGGTTTTGATTATATAGTACAAACATACATCATTACATAAACCCTCCTATATCCAGATATGAGAGATTTTACCTTACCTGTCATGCAAGAAGTTGTAGTCTATAACATAAAGTACTGCTGTAATATTTAGAGCTTTTTTGTGGTTGACAACCTTATTAAAAAGTACACTAGGTAACTAATAAAACCTTACAACTTTAGAAAAGGTGCTGCTGATGTGAATGGCTGTGAAAAAAGTGTAAATACCCAATTGGAATGACTACCATTGAGCAATCTAGATCTAAGAAGCAAAAATTAGAGTATGTTTTCCTGTGGGCAACAAGGAATGTGCATTTGATATATAAACAACATGATTATGATTTACTGTGTGAGTTGAGTGCAGACACAATACTTCCTAAAGTGCCTAGGATCCAATGGCCTAATCCCTACCAACAATAAGAGAAAAAGGAATGCATAATTAAGAAAGTGAGAATTCATAAATTTTAATGAAAGATTGTGTTTGTGGTGGTAAGGATAGATGACTCCATACTACTCAAAGGCTCAGTACATCTTACTCAAAGACTCTAACCCAACAACAAAATCGACGACATTTACAACGCCACTGGAGTTTACAAACTAACTTGCAGTTCGTGTCCCAATTTTTACATAGGCCAGACAGGGAGGTCCTTCTACACACGTTACCAAGAACATATAAAATCACTAACAAACAATAACTACCAATCAAACTTTGCCGATCATCTCAACTCCACAAAACATGACTACATAGACATAACATCTAACCTACAAATCTTCATAAACAACACAGAAATAACCAACGCTACACAACCGAATAATACGAAATATATTGACACTTCAAACTACACTCTACACACATACTCAATACACAATTACATTACAACTCACACACACTTTTTGACATCATAACTCCTAATACTACAAAATACAACCACACCACCATAATATCTCACCCCCACCCTAATACCCTAACCTACGTAAACCTTGAGATCAGTTACGGTCTGAGTTGACAATGGGACACATGTCCCGAAACGGCCGTCCTCAACAAATATAAGTAAGTGCTACTATAGGCAAATTTGTAAATATTTAAAAGTTTTATTGTTGTTTTATTTTTTATTGTAGTATATGAATAATGTTAGTTAATCGTTGAGAATATGGTAGATAATTTACTCAAAACTTAGTTTCATCATTTAAAATTGGCGAAAAGAATAGTAGTTATTGGCCTCATCACCCAAAAAACAATCAAACCAAAAAACCAGCAAAGATAAAATGTTGATGTAGCTGATTAAAAAAAAAAACCTGGCTAACTGTTAGCATGGAAAAGGAAATTTTGTTTTGGTTTCATAGTTTACTCCAATAATGGGAGTGAAAATCTGAGGATGAAGGCTGGTTGTAGGAACCTTAGACATCTAAAAGAAAGAATTCAAAATACCAAAGTGTGCCTCTCGTTTATATAAAAAAAAAACAGACACATTCTTTTACGGAAATAACTGTTTACAGTTTTGCAATGTTCATGAAAAGTTTAAAGATTACTGAATTTTCAAAACACATTCCCTAAATTTCATATACTTTAGTTCATTAATAAAAAAAACACAGGATTTGACTTTCCTTAAAAAATACAGTAAATATGGTAATGAACTTCTTGATCGTATCACAACTGATGATGAAACTTGGGTGAAGCACGTGAATTGTGAGATAAAAGTGAAGTCTGTGGAATGGGACAAAAGAAACAATAAAATGTGTCCAAACGTAGTCAGCAAGAAAGATCATGGCAAATATTTTGTGGGACAATGAGGGTGTGATTCTGGTTGATTTTCTTGAACCGGGATCAAAGGTATTGTGAAACAGTAGACGAACTAAGGCAGGAGATACAAAAAAAATGTTGGTAAAAATTTGTTGAACAAAATTTTGTTTATTGTACCTGTAATTTATGGATGACTTTCGATGGAAGAGTTCGATCACCCTTCTTTCCTCGCAACACAATGCTTTGACAGTTATGTCTAGCTTTATTCTGGCATTTGTCAGTGATCAAGATTTTCAATGCCAAATTTCTTCAAAGTTAGAATTAATAAACTTGTATTATGCTATGATAAGTGCCTGAATTTGAATGGGGATTATGTTGAAAAATAGCTTAGAGTATGGCTTTAAAATGTATATAATAAGTCTTTTTTCTTTCACTTTGTTAATTTTTTATTTTAAAACATGTTATTTTCTGAATTGCCTAAAATGTACATTCGTAATCTAAAAAATGGTATAAATATTGCAAACTTTGCTTCTGTTGAAGCAGATGAAACAAGTTGTATATCCTGTATGAGTCAATGTGTAGCTACTTTACATTTTATCAAAAATTGTAAACCAGTAGAACTTTTTTTAAAATTTTTGTAGATGTTCACATTCGATTACATAAGGGACTTTATACTGTAAAAGGTGTTTTGGGAATTGTTCAGGTGTATGGTAGTGCAACTGTAACTAGTGGTAACCAGGAAAGTGTTCAGACTTTATTAAAATCTAAATTTACAATTGATGACTAAATAAATTAGGTCGGTTTTTGCCAACATTATAGGATTCTGATTATTATTATTTTTTAATATTATTGCTTCAAGAAAGTTCTAAACTGAATTTGATTTGCTTAGCATCACCTGTGAGAAAATAATCTTAAGTCACCACTGATGCTCATAAATGAAGAACTTCATATGAAATTTGTAAGACAGAGAATTTAGCAGCCAGTTGAGAATGAAAACAATAGATAAATAATATAAGACACAATCATAAACAAAAATAGAGGCAAAATATACAATGAGGGAATCAAAATGGTATAGAAGACACCTTAACTAAAAATCCATACAGTGGGAGAGATACAATATATTTTCCATTTCTTTCATTTCTACTCAAAAATATATTATAAAAAAAAAATAGAAGAACATTAAACATTGCAACCATGTTGGTTTAAATTTTAAAAAATATATAAATATAACCAGATTAAACAAATAAATATTTAAGTGCATACATTGCATGTTTCTTATAAAACAAAAAACTATTTTAGAGTACATTCAATTACTAAATATAAAAATATAATATAATATAATATAAATATAAAAATTAGTACTAAATATATCTTGAATTTTGTAGTCCATTACGTTCGGTGAATCTTATTAAACACTTTAACAATAGTTCATGACTATCCGAACTTTAAAATATAGTAAATTTGTTAAAACTTACTGGGACAGAATGTTTTTGATTGCTGTGCTGATCTTCATCAGTGTCTTCTGCTTGGAGATGTTGGGTCAAGCGGTGACGGTTTTAAAGGTAGGTTTTCGGTAGTATCAAAGAGTATATGTGATTTGTATTGTGTTTGTTCGTTTAATATGTTTGTACTTTGTGTTTTTGTGTGTCTGTATATTTCACATTGTTCTAGTGTGTTGAGATGTGGTCCTTTTTTGTTAATGTGTAGGATTTCTAGGTTATGGTAAATGTCTGTGTATTTGTGTCCTGTTAATTTAATGTGATTGTAAAATGTTGAGTTGGTATTCTGTTTGTGTTCCTCGACTCTTTGTTTAAAGCTGCGACCTGTTTGTCCAATGTAGTACTTATTATTCGTCGCAGTTCAGTTTGTATACTCCTGGTGCTTTTAGTTTATCTTTGTTGTTGGTGTTGTGTTGTATTGTAACTTGTTATTAGTTTTGTATGCCATATTGTATCCTATTTTTTGAAATTTGGGTAAAAATATTGACGTAATGACGTTGGTGTTAAAATTTTTTTTGTTATTATATTACTCATTTTAATGTGTAGAACACGAATATCAACTTTTTTTCCGCAGAAAGTATGGAAAGTTACTTTTTTCTCATTTTAAATGTTACGTTGTAAAGGCATGTAGGCCTATAGTGTGTACCAGGCACGCAGTAGCTAAAGCTCACTGCACTACGTCTAGATTTGAAATTTTATACAACATTACTATATTAAAATATACCTACGAAGTATCTAGTCATGATAGTTTTGGTAATACTTTTATTTAACATTACTATCTATCTGTATTAAGTATACCTACAAAGTATTCAGTCAGGATAGATTTAGTTATAATTTTGGTAAATATTTAGACTTATTGCCGATGAAGATTTTCTTCATCGGCAATAAGTCTAAATATTTACCAAAATTACAACTAAATCTATCCTGACTAGATACTTCATAGGTATATTTTAATGTAGGTAGATAGTTATGTTGTATAAAATTATAACCAAATCTATCCTGACTGGATACTTCATAGGTGTACTTCAATATAGGTAGATAATAATGTTGAATAAAATTATAACTAAATCTATCCTAACTTGAGACTTTATAGGTATATTTTAATGTAGGTATATAGTAATGTTGTATAAAACTAATCTATCCTGACTGAATACTTCGTAGGTATATTTCAATATAGGTGGATAGTAAAGTTGAATAACATTATAACCAAATCTATCCTGACTGGATACTTCGTAGGTATATTTCAATGTAGGTATATAGTCATGTTGTATAAAATTATAACCAAAAGTTTAATTTTTAGATTTTAAGTTTGGTATTAAAATAAACTGACTCTGACATAGTGCAGTGCTCTGTAGCTACTGTGAGGCCGGTTCACGCTATACATGCCATTACAGACTAACATTAAAAATGTACAGAAAAATTAACTTGTTGTATTTTTCATGGAAAAAAGTTTATACTAGTGTTCTACACATTGAAATGAGTAATTTTAACAAAAAATTTTTGTAACAATATCAATAAGACTCATTTATGCTATACATGCCATTACAACTTAACATTTAAAATGTGAAAAAGTAACTTTCCGTACTTTCCGTGGAAAAACCCATTGATATTCGTGTTCTACACATTAAAACGAGTAATATAATACCAACAAAATTTTTAAAACCGTCATTACGTCAATATTTTTACCGAAATTTGCAGGCTATTTTGTTTTGTTTATGAATGGCAATGTGATGTATTTGTTTTCCCTGTCTGTAGTGTTAATTTTAGTGTTTTTTACCATAGTTTGTCTATTATTGTGGTGTATCCATTTGTGTGTGCTAAATATTTAATTGTGTCTAGTTCTTTGTTTATGTTTAACATACCTTTTGACATGTTTTTGAATGTTCCATGCAAATATCTAGCCAGTTCAGAAATGTAAATTTTAACCTACTTTATTTCGGTTTATAATGTATATTTTAGTAATTTATGTAAAATTAGAAAAGTAGATGAACCATCAACTAATATCCATAAGAATAATTTATTATACAAATTTGTAATATTTAAATTAAAAATAAATTCACACTGAGTTTCAAATATATCAAAACACAAAGGAGGAAAAATTGTAAATTAATTAAAAACTGTATTAATTTACTTTTCTTAAAAACATTGCCTATACAATTTGATTATTGGTAGCAGGAGTGAATTACTTCTGCAAACGTAAATGAATCATACTATTGTTGAGATTTTGCTTGTGTGATTAATAAATTATAAATTAATGGTGTATCTTAGGGAAAATATTAATTCTCGGAATATAAAATAGCAACAGAAAATACACTAACCAGAATATTGCAACAATATAACTAAAACATATTAGCAGCAAAATTGGCAACATATTACAAATTAAAGAATAAAAATAATTTAAACATTTTTTTAGAAGGAAAAATAAACAGTCTTACCTTTAGCATCACAATCTACACAATATTTATTATCTTCATCTCTCAACATTTGAGTCAAAAGCGTTTGACATTTGTCTTGAATTTGCTTTTGCCTCTCTTTTTCGGCTTTAGTACACATTTTAACTGAAAATGGTTCAAACGTTTAGCTTACTCTAAATAAATTCAATAAATAACCTACTGTAAAATGTAAAAACTTATGAGGCATCGGCTGTCAGGTGGCAAATAACTAACTACCCGTGCTACTTCAATATCTTTACCATTAAATTTAACAAATGCAGATTTTTTCTGCAGTAATTAATTTTATGGCAGATCACACTTCAAATCGTACTCTGTGAACAGATTTAAAGGCCGTTATTTTATAAGGAATATATTTAATAATAATTAAAGGAAACAACTATAAGGTTTTCAAAAATTTATTCGATGCATTCATATAAAACTAAAAATGTAAAAAAATTTTTTTTTTTTTATGTCTAAAAAATGCAAAACTTTTTAGGCAATAGTTATTTACATAAATCATTGAAATGATTTGAAAATGTTATAAAATATACCTTTTAAAATAAAAAAAAATTAGAAAATCAAACGTTTATTGAGATTCCTTTTTACATGTAACATTTTTTATTTTATTGAAATTTTAGAAAATTTTTTTACCTTTGTTTTAACTGTTTCATTTAATTACAATGAAGCATAATATATTTTTAATAAGTTTGGATACTTATGACAATGGCATTGGAGTATTTTAATTATTTTATGCTTATATTTTTTAAACGGTACAAGATCATAATAGTCATGATAGTGATTAGGCCATGAATAAACAGACAGCTGGGTGAAAACTGAAAAGTAACAATTCTGTTGATTAAAAAAAATAGTTTGTTTGCTTATTTAAGAGGTGATTATATAAAGATATTGTCAATATATTGTTCAAAAATTGTTAATTGATTTGGTAAGAATGAAAGTGATTTTTCTCTCTGTCGTGGAAATAGTTTTGATAAATTACCAATATTATTTTTTCAATTTTGTTTTGGTTGATGCGGGTCTGTGTAGATGCTCTTTGAGCCGTAACAAACCATTGATATCTTACAATTTTAGCAAAATGTACTATTAGTATATAATTTTTTTAATATTTGTGATAGTAATATTTAACTGATAATAAAACTTGCATAACCTGTTTCCAATGTTATATTTACTCAAATATATTGTTTTGAAATTACAGTTTTAATGGTGACTTATTAAAGAAAAAATTATATTTAGACTTCCAATTTTTGATTAAAGTGTATCCTAAATAAGTACATTAATATTTTGTATCATTAATTTCAAATCACCTGTGGTATCAGTAAACATTTTTGTTGTTTAATTTTAACTAATATTGTAAACCCTATTGTTTAGTAGACAGGTTGTTATTACAAATGTAGTTATTACTAAATAGGTAAATTTAGTTAACAATGAAAATGTTATGCCATTTTATATAAAGAACAGAACTTTGTTGACAGTTTTAAGATGAACATAATTTTAACTGAAATATGTTCCTAGGGTGATTCTGTAAAAATAATACATAACACAGACTTAGTCAACTAAGATTTTTCCTGTTTATATATCTTACCTAAAAATATATCCTAAACAAAAAAAGTAGTTTCGTGTTGTATGCCATAATTAGTGGTTAAAACATGTTGATTATCATCCTTCAAACTATTTTATTGTTAAATCAAACATTTTTATCAGAAATTGCTCCATAATGTTATCCATATTATATTACTATGCAACTGTATCATTATATACCTATAAAGAATCCAGTTATGATAGATTTTGTTACAAATGTGTTTAAGTTTCTTATGTAATAGTTGGTAGCGTATTAAACAGTGGCCTAGATCTTACATATATTGAGACGACGTAGTTAGCTTATATTGTTCAAAAGTTTATAATTTTTATATAACCAAACCTGTCCTAATCAGATAATTTATAGCTATATTGTTTAGAAGTCAGTTTTAAGAAATACATACAAAACAAACTTATTATTACAGTTTACTTTAGTTAATTTATAATAACTTATGTCATGCTATGCCAAATTCTACTGTTAGCTGAGTTTGATGTGACCGCTAGTAAATATCATTGGTACTTGTGAGATAGAGGGCCGCCTGAGATTAAAATGGGAAATTGTTCAAAACCACAAAATATGCACAAGAATTTTTTTTTAATTTTACACGGGAAGATATTTTTTATCAATTTAAAATTAGTTTTGCATTGTTCATGGAGTGATATAGTGACGTGACACATATTTTCAGTGTGTACATATTTGGGAAACAATAATTTGGCTTCATTTTTATGGTTTTTACATACATATGTTTAAATATACTTATAATGCCTCCGTCTGGATAGATTTGGTTGTAATTTTATACATTACCTAAATTGCTGCAGAATATTATATCACATTATTATAAAAGTACAGCGTTATCACAGTGTTATAAAAGTCACAAATTATAGTACTTTGGTATTATACCAACCACACCTATGGGGGAATATAGGTTGATATAATTATCAGTTTACATACACCAACCAAAGGTGAATTTTTTAATGTTTTAGAAACGGCTTTTGTTTACTGATGCTTAATATTTTTTTAATGTTTGTTGATTCCATCTTCAAGTGAGCTAGTGGTTTTCACTCAACACTTGTAAATATTTACAAGTATTTATTTTTAGTAACAAAAAAAAAATTGGAGGAGACCCATTATTTGGTAAAGTATTAACAGTTGCATAATTCATATAATTTTTGGCAACAAACATTTGTTTTTTACAGTTGCATTAAATGATCATTCTTCATCACTATATTCAGGATACATGCAGTTTCAAGATAGAACACAATTTTTATTTCACTCTGGTCAAAGCAATCTGTTTTCTATTTTCACCAAGTTTTTAATGAATTAGTATAAAGGATATTTTCATTTACTGCCTATTGATTGAGGTTGTTTGGCACTTTCATTATGCTTTATTGTTGAAAATACTATGTTTCTGGTTGAGTGTTCTTGTTTTTGTGTCCCTGAATTATAGATCATATTGAAAGTACGGCCAATAGCGGCCGCCAGTTCCTGGAGCCTTTTGACAGAAGAGCTCTTAGATAGTTTTCAAGTGGCACCATTCCTAATTTCAAATCATGTGGCGTGAGTGCTGGGCATTCAAATATGTGTATCAGCATTAGACTAACATCCAGACAGTTTCTGAATGGAATGTATGTCCTGGTCTTGTCTGGGAGAATCTTCATCTCTCTGAAATGATTGGTTCTTAGTCTTGCAATGACTGATGTAAAATTTGTGGCCCAGTTGAAATTAGTGAT
Organism: Prosapia bicincta; assembly: GCA_036971475.1. Taxonomy (NCBI): domain Eukaryota; kingdom Metazoa; phylum Arthropoda; class Insecta; order Hemiptera; family Cercopidae; genus Prosapia; species Prosapia bicincta. Next base: position 113,749,496 of record JBAIZL010000004.1, read on the forward strand.
AACTGGGTTCTTAAAAGTATGAAGTAGGAGTCTGTTTGACACTGCCTTTGCTATTGGAACTGTAATGGTTTTACCTGGTTCATTGTTTTCACAGGCTTCTTTGGCCAATAGGTCGGCATACTCTTTGCCTTCAATGTTTTCACAGGCTTCTTTGGCCAATAGGTCGGCATACTCTTTGCCTTCAATGTTTACGTGTACAGGGATCCATTGTAGAATGACATGATTTTCTTGTACAATGCAGACTCTCAAGCAGTACATTTATCGCAGAGGTGATGTTTGTGTCTCTGTTTGTTATTGCTGCTAAGGCTGATTTACAGTCAAAGAAAATTATTATTCCGTCTGTTAGGCTTGAAACAATAGTTATTTAGGTAGAAAATGCATGTTCTTTTCTTGCTTTAAAATGATAGAAAATGCATCAAAGTTATAAAAATTTACTCTCAGCATAGATGAAAATTGAAACTGCAGTATACATACTTTACATGTTATATTGTTATGAAATACACTTCAGATGTTTTAAAATATTTTATTGTTGCACTATATGTCCTTATTCATTTGAAGTGTGTGTGTGTGTGTGTGTTTTTAAAGAAATGTCTTATATTCAATATAGGTTTACTTACTCCAATAAGTTTACAAGTTCTGCATTGTTGTAGAATGTATTGCATCCATCTAATTCTATGAATATAGTAATCAAAACAGTTGTTTCATTTTAGGTAAGATGACTTTGTTCATGCATCAAAGCTGAAGTATTGCTGAGCTCTCATCACACTTTCTGTGAGCAGCCTATCTGTTATTTCTTCAGCTATAAGCTCTTGATTCTCAATGGGTATCCATTTCAAAACTTCATCTTTAGGCATATTTTATTTATTCTGAACAATACCCAATAATTTAAAACACATCAATTTGAATTGGAATTTTGAACTCATCTTCTTTTTCTTTTTCTTTTTCGTAAGCTTCGGTCAAAAGCTTTTGCCGAGATTTCTAAAATGATTTAGTCTTCACTTTCTTCCTATCTTTTGAAAATCCACCACTGACCAGGTCAAATTTAAAAACCTGAGAAGAATAACAGCTATGCAAAAGTATTTTAAACTTTGTGTCCCTCTGATCTAATGGGCTGTTTTAAAAAAGTTTAGTTTGTTAGAAAATAACTGGTGAAAATATTCTATGAGTTCAATTCAGATGCTTCAAGGTAAGCACAACAATTAGATTCAGCAATAGGACACTTTTATTTTGTTCAGTTATTTTTTATAGACCATATGAAATGATGAAAAAAACCAGCCCTCAAATAATTCTTATGTTGTTGGAAAATATATAATACTGATAGAACATTTCTACTTTGGTGTTGTTTGCCATCTTTTAAATAATATTTCACGTTCAACCAAATTGTCAAAAACATCTTCATATTCTTTTCAGGTTTTTGATCAGAGAATATTAACTTCCTAGTTTCTTAATGCATATGAATTCCATGTTAATTTTTTAATCGGTTTAACCAATCGTCAGAAAATACAAATTTAGGTACATGTGGCCTGATCCAGTGTCCATTACCCATTTATTTTTTATATTAATATTAATTACATACCCTTTTTCAGGTTTTCCTTCAGATATTTAAGCACAGAACAAATTGTAAACATTTTATCTAGCTATTCAAGTTTAGGCTTTTACACAGTACGTTGTGATTGAATGTATTTTACTGTACACACAATTATGTTCTCAATATGTTTGAGAAATAAACTTGTTTTCATTTTTATTATTATTTTTTCGAACATGATAAATTGTTTAAGAACTAAAGTTGTATTCTTCCATAATTTTATTTCTACTATAATCTTTTTCAATCAGTTTTATGATTAATTTGTTGGTTTGCAAAAAAAGATCAAGTTGATAACAAACAATAATTTAGTACTGTATGGTCATATGTAATTAAAAGAGGAAAAACTACAACTGGTGCATAACAATACAGTATATAAAACAAAAAAAGTAACATATCAACAAGACAAATAAAAAAAATATTTAAAAAATGTGATACAACAAAATATTAAAGAAAGTAACTATTGAATTATAAAAAAAACCTTCCAAACATAAATTTTTTAAATGAATCCTGGTGTACATTTCGATTGCAAAGCCATTATCTTCAGAGGAAATTACTGCAAGACTAGGATTGCTTTACAATCGAAATGTACATCAGGATTTAAATACAATTTTTTCTGGTTAAGAGATTTTATTTATTTATAAGACAAAAATACACTTCTGTTGCTCCATTTTATTATAACTATACTGTGTGCACAGTAAATATAAAACAACATGACTGGTAGTACTTGATAGTAGGGTTGGTACTTCGAAAATAAAATATCGATATTCGATATTATCAATTAAACTACCAGTGAATATCAATATCTAGATATTATCGTTAGAATCATTTGATATATTAATACTAAATATTAAACAAAATTTCCCATTTATTATAAAGGAAAATGTAATGATAAGGCAAATTAAAATCAGTAACTAAGTGAACAAAAATCAATTTGTTATTTTTTTAAAATTGTGTAACAGAATACATTTTTAAGGAATTAAAAACTAAAATTTATATTTACAAATATATACAATTTTTATTTTCTTTACAAAATGAAAATTATTCTACTCAAAATTCTCTTCCCAGATCGCCCAAGAATATCAGCATTTATTATATTTGTTGAAATCAAGATTAAACCAATCGATACAAGATTTTTTCATGACAAAAAATTCTGAAATTAGACTGTTCTGTGTCCTGTGATTTTTAAACCGTTTTAACATCTATAACCTAAAATAATTCTTGTTTCATTATACTTCAAGTGTAAATATATCACCTCGAAATATCGATGTATCGGTTATGACAGTATCGGTGAAAAACATTACCAATTCTTTTAAGACATATCGATATTACAAGTTATCGTTTTTCGATGTCCCAAGCTTACTTGACAGAATACTTCAGAAGTTGACTTAAATTAAATGAACATGAAATGACAAACAAGCATCACCTGAGCGTACACAAACTCAGTCAATCATGATCTCTTGTTTTTACATCCTATTTCATATATGATGCTTAACTATCAGAAGAGTTGAACTTTATATGATAATGGAATATAAAGCATTTATTGTATTTAATCCTAGTGAATTAAGTTGTGTGTACAGCTTTAAAAGTTAGCAGGTTTTAATTACCAGTAATTACAACATCCTAAAGTTTATGTTGTTCTAAAATATTTTTAGGGATCAGTTGAAAGAAGAGTAGCCAGAATTCATATTTAATTGTAACTTTTTTATTTTAGCAAAAAATTCAACATGGCAAAAGATCAACAGCAATTCTTTTTAAAATGGAACGATTTTCAATCAAATATGGTGTCATCATTTAGGCACTTGAGAGATGAGAAGAGTTTTACAGATGTAACATTAGCTTGTGAAGGACAGACTTGTAAAGCTCATAAGATGGTTCTGTCTGCATGTAGTCCTTATTTTAAATCACTACTTGAGGTAATAATTTATTGAACTATTAATCTCTAAACAAATATTTTGTTAGAAAATTTGTAGATTAAAAATTTAAACAATGTTTAAAATAAATTTTTCATCATTATACTACGTTTACAAAAATTATACTACTTTTATATTAAGTTTAGAAAAAAAAACATACAATAGAAAACTAAATACAAATTCTTACATTTTGTATTGTGAATATGATTATACTATGTGTGTAATTTTGTCATTGAGTTTACTGAATGAAAGCATTTTTTCCTCATGCTAGTAAAAATACTAAATAACAGTTAATTTTATCAATTCTTTTTAATGTGTATGCAAAATAAGTAATTTTTTATACTCAAATGAGCCAATTTTTAAAATTGATGTAGAAACTTGTACAAATGCACACGGGATAATTTTATTTTGTCTTCTTTCTAATGCTAACATAATTGTTTAACAGAGAATTAAAAATTTTTCTGCAGAAACTGCCCTTTTATTTAAAAATACAGTAGAGTTTCAACATTCTGAATCCTTTTTTTGAGCTTCCGTTAAATTTGAGCCAGGCTTCGAGTAGACTAAGCCACGGAATTAATCACGTAAGCTATCACAGTTTTCACCTCAGCATTGTCGGTTTCATATAAGAACTAAAGTGTCGATTGGATGGATAGAGAACTATTCAATAAATGGTTTTTTATAGAGTTTGTGTACAAAATCTGAAAAATTTTAAAAGCAAAGAATTTGCCTCAGAAGATTATTTTACTTTTAGACAAAGCACTGTCTCATCCCGATGAACTGATCTGATCTATCTGATGATATCCGTGCTTTGTATCTTCCCACAAATGTTACAGGCCTAATCCACTCTTATGGATCAGTGTGCTCTGGAATGTATAAAAAAAAAATATACACCTTACCTTTTATAATCTCTCTTGGAACTAACTAAAGGAAAGAAAGCATTGTAGGCTTTCTAAAAAAAATTACAGTAAAGGGAGTTGTGTACTGGTTAACCGAATCATGGAACAAAACAAAAGAAGAAACCAAATAAGTTGTGGAATAAAATCCTGAGTCACAATGAAACTATTGACTACATTATTGATCCACAAGGAGAAACAGATTTGACATTTATTATCAAGAAATTTCCAGCTTGGGAAAATTCTGATGTAAACAATTTAAGATAACATGTTTCGATTATTGAAATAGTACACAAAATTACTGAAGGCAGTAATGCTGAGAATAAAAATGAAGGAACTATCTGCTTGGATATTGCACTACGCCATATTGAACAACAGACAGACACCCTGCCAACAGATGTGCTTCTGCTAAGACGTCTATGCAACACTGTAGCATGAAAGCAATCTAATAATAAGCAAATGCAGAAGACACATAAAAACTTTGTAACAACTCCAAAAAAATGTAGCGCCTGTAATGTACAACGTATTCCAAAGGCGCCTTAATTTATGTAAGTACTGTAATCAACTAGGTTCTATAAACATATTTTTTGCCTTCCTAATTTCAGGATTAGGGTTCATTAGAACTACAATTTTTTCTAATACACAAGAACATATTTCCATGTATTCTGAGGGGTCGCAGACCCATCTAGCTCGAATTATCAAGACTCTACTGTAAACGGAAAAGGTTGGGTTGTGTTTAGGATGAACTTAGCTTAAACTAAAACACGTAAGCAGAATAGGTTGTGGTTTAATGTGCAGAACAGCAACATCTAGTGTGCACTACAGTTGTGTGTAACCTATCTGGAGGCTTGAATCTTCCTAGGATTCAAAGAAAACTCTTAGTTACAATTTTGGCCATGAAGTCCGGATCTTCTTGAAGACAATTTTTCAATTCTGTGCAGACCGACGCACCATTTTCCTTTTGTTCATCACTTGAAAGTCTAGGAACAAATTTTGCACTCATTCGTCTCATTTGCAAATTATCAGTTAATATGCTTTGAAGGGAACTGTATGAGATGTTAAGATCTTCCAATAGCTCTCAAATAGTCATTTGCATGATTGAACGAACCATTGTTTCTACTTTTTGCACATTGTCTATTTTTGAGGTTAATGCACATCACGAACGCTGCTCGTCTTCAACCGACTCATTTCCACTTTTAAATCGATCATACAACTCGAACCCAGTCTTCAGAATTACCACAATATTGCCATCACAGATTTTAACATTTCGTGAGCAACTTGAAACAAAACAATGTTAATGTTTTGTTAAAAATCCATGATGCATGACAGACACGATAACACTCTAACGGCTCTGGCAGTCGACTGACAGGATCCAGTGTGTTGAAACTTATCACTACCTGTCTCAACAGATCATGCTACTAGGCAAATTACATCATATGGATGTAGCGTTAGCAGTTGCTGCTATAAAAATTCATTCACCGTATTTTATGATCACACCTCGTATTTCCAAACAAGATACAGTGAATTTTATGAAAGGAATTACCTGAGTCTTCAATAATAGTGACCTAAGAGTTGTTGCTAGGTTGGTATCTTAAGTAAATAACAGTAGCATATTCGCTATCAGATAGATCTGAAATGCCATGTAACTCAATGTTATTTGAGTGAATCATTCGTAAAGTACTAGGAATTACAATTTCTTGTAAGCTATTAGAAACACCTACAAAGATTTACCAATTGTTCAGAGAGAACGATTTAGGAGACCTAATTGCAATTGTACAGAGGGAAGTGGTTTATCCCAGTTTAATCGCTTGGTCCAGGAGTTTAATGAAATACTTAACCTACATAACAATGGGTGAGAGAAAGTTTGATGGATCATAAATCTGGGCAATAATACTAAGAATGTGACTTTTTGTCTTGGTTTTGTGAGAAAAAAGTCAAATGATATGTATTAGTAGTAGAATATGACCACCGAACACCCACTATAGTGAAATGAGTTGTGGATTTTCTTCCAAAAAAATAGGTTTCCTAATTAGATCCTGAAGCCGTTGACTGGAGTTCGACGTCAAGGACTCTGCAAGCCTCTGGAATTTCAAAGTCTCTTCTTCTGATCTACCTCCAGAGAAGATGTCATTTACAAACGTTTGCTTGCTTAGAACCTCTCAAGCTTCAGGATAAGTGCTAATTTCTTCAGCAGCAAGTTGGTTCAAGGTTCTAATAGTACAATGAAAAATTCGTTCTATAAGTCACTGTTGAGAGTTTGAATATTGTTTAGGGCTAATCAGGATTATCACATTTTAAGATCAGCTGATAACACTGTGGCTATAAATTTGATACATACAAGAAACAACATTGTGAATGTGGAAAATGAGTGCTTAATAACAAATGGTAGTTCGCATTTTCTTGCCTTTGAATAAAATATTGGGAGTAATACATTATAGCTTTTATCACTAGCACCAAACACAATATGCAAACAATTAGTACTGCTAGATTCCTTCAAAACTCTATGGTGGAAGAGCGATTAAATCATTGTTCTGAGCATTTTTCATATGACCTGAGTATTCAGACATAAAGTCAGTGTATAGAAATTTGAATTGATGTAGAGGATTTCTCTAGACAATGGAGCCTATATTCTAAATATAAAAAGTTGCCTAGAGGACAGTTTCCAGTCTTGAATGGTGGCCGGTCACAATATCGGCCAATATTATTCTGAGAATGAATGGTTCATTACAAAGTTTATCTTCTTGAGACTGTTTAAAAACAACCGGGGGTTCTTCCTGTTGTCAAAACCTTTGAAGAGAGTTGTGAGTGTCAATGTCAGTAACACTAGAATCTACGTTGTCAGATAGACATGGTGTATTACTAAACCGCCGAAGTATGGCCCTATTAGCCTAGGTAATCTAAGGCCAAGGTTATGAGCTCCCTGTGTAGGTATGAGGGGAAGAACACCATCTAGGAGAATATCTATATCTCCTGTCAATTGGAAAGTAGGGTCAGGGGCTGAGCAACTTTGATTACGACTTCAGGGTCTATTTGTGTGATTTATAGATCAACAGACATTTTCCAAAATATCAACAAACCTTCATTTGTTGAAATAATCTTGTCACTAAGAGTTAAGTAAAACCTTTTGAGCTTGAGACAATCCTATCACACTATGATCTTGGTATGAGGAGGACACAATAATTTGAGCAGTATTCTCAGTGAAAAATACATGATTAACTGCCAGAGTCAATGAGGGCATGGAATACAGGAATAATTCCCTTTGGCAAGATAAGCATAGCAAGTAGAGTGTCTAAAAGAACAATATCAGTTGCTTGAGATGTATAATGTTTTTCTGGGCAGATCATAGTAATCTGAGAGGGAGATATTTCCTGTTAAAGTCCTGGAAAGTCATAGGAAGAAGTTTGAGATGTAGCCTGAAACAGTTGGGGAATGAACTGAAAATTACTGTATAGAGTAATTTTCAAAGTATAACAATGTGTGGAGATTTTTGCGGCATTTGTAATAACTAGATTTAGACGTGCAGGTGTTAAAGTTGTTAGTACCTAAGAAAGAAGTAACAACTTGTTTTTCTTTAGTATTTTTAGACAAGATTCAGAATCATTACTTTGAAATCAGGGCAAGAGTAGACCTTATGGTTAGTTTTATTGCACACTAAGCATGAAGGGAATTTAGCTTTTGAGGCAGGAAACTTTTCCATAACTATAGGCCATTAAGGAGATTTATTATTTCCAAAATTACTTTCTTTTGTTTAAAGAATTTATTTTCAAAAATAGAAGGGTTGTGTGAACCAAACGAAGAAGTTTTCAGGATGAGAGAAGAATGAAGATGGGCTAGATTCTTATATTCTTTACTTAGAAATTTAATAATTTTTGCCGCATTAGGGAGTAAAGAGGCATTCAGTTTTTCGTCATTGGCATTTGATGAACAGAATTGTTCAAACTTTTTTCTAAGTTCATTATCCATTTCCCTTATAATCAAGGCAAACAATAGAGGTTTTTAATAGTAATTTTGGTGATAAAACCTTTAAAATATTGAATATTTTCATAATACAAATTAACATATTTACTTATTTGTTTACATGTGGTTTACAGGGGAAGACCTAAAATTTGATTAAGGCGTAAAGGTAACTAATTACCTTGGTAATGATACCTATCTTTTATTAAATCATAGGCCACTTAACACGTTCGTTGCAAAAGGTCTCTAGAGTAACATAAGGTGCTGAAATTTTTTAAAATTTATTTTGATCGTTTTGCTTTAGAAATTAAAAAATATGACAATCAAAAATTAATTTTGAGCCTTGAAAATGGAAAAATTACTAGGCCACCATTTTGTCTTTGATCGGAGACGGCAGAAATTTGCGAGCCTCCCATGATTATCAGTATTTTATTTTTTATGTTATGCATGTAATTCACATTTGTAACGGTAATAACAAATATTCACTGAAATAATAAATAAACATTATTTCGTGGAATAAAAACCACAAATTTATCTTTTAAAATATTTAATAAAAATTATATACAAATTTTTGAGATCCCGTATAAATCAGTAGGCCTATGAATGTTTTATGATTAGGCACTGTCAACTCTGTCCAGTAATTTATTCTTGACAATGGCATGAAATTTGGTTTAGCATACACATCCCATGCATAAATATTAGTAGCTTTCACAATATTCTCCAAAATTATGTCATCAGGAAAGTAGTCTGCAACAGTCTTAGGGTCGATTTTCTCCCGGTAATGGAACAATAAATTTAATTTCCTTTGTAAAGAGAAAGTTGTGAAGGCCTAAAGTACTAGGTGTCCATTGAGGATTAACTATTTCTTCTTCTGAATCGAAATCAGACAGTTTCTCGCAATCGTAATTGACTTCTTCTGTAGCTGGATCCAGGTCATTGTCATGGTAATTGTCGTTGCTTGCCTCAGCAAACTCAGAAGCCCCATTTGTAGTGTTCCTAGTACACTCTACAGCATCATTGGTATTAAATAAACAGTCCCTAGAAATCTCAGGCATACCTTTCATGTCGTGAACCATGTCACTCACAGCCACGGACATACACTTAACTCTCACTAACACTACTGACACAAAAATGGCGGGTAATCTTAACCAAACTAAAACAAACATCCGACATACGTCACATTGACTCAGGAACACTCAAATAAGTCTCTTGTACAGGTGTAGATAACAACATATCCGAATAAAATGCTAACTGTCTCCGATCGGAGACAGCCGGATCCAACTGGCGCTTGACCTGTTTCCATCGGAGACGGCCTCAATGAACGTGTTAAATAGCATCAGAAAAATTTTGGTTTTTAATTAAGTAAGCGATTCTCCTGAGATAACACTCATTAAATACTGAAGTTTAGAAACCGCAGGATAGACAAATTTTCATGAATGCTGGAGTTAAACAAATTAATGAAAGAAATGTATTGAATAAGTTCACCAATATATAGCTTGAATTCGAGAAAAGGTAGACGTACAGATACGTAGGAGAAACTATTTCACTTTCAGATTTTGTTGGTTTGCTACTTACTTTCTATCGAATATATAGTAAGAATAAATAACTGACTAATTTATCTATGCTGTTAAAAGTAGCATAATTAGGTTGATAAGTAGATTAGCCTGAGGATAAGTATCTAAAATATCAGAAAATTCTTGCCCAAACCTATTTATAGATTAGCGCATATCAACAATTTCTATAGAAATTACCTTAAAGAAGTCTTTTTAGTACCATAGTTAATTTGTATTTGAGGAACTTTATTTTCTTTTTTTGCTTTAGCAATTGCAATAGATTTGCATGGTTGAACTAAGTTATTGAAAAAAGGCAGTGAAATAATCTGTTTTAATTTAAAAAGCACAAAATATTTTCTAAAGTGTATGTCTTTGGGAGTGTATATTTTACTACAGAGAAATAAATAGGCCTAAGTAAACAATCCAAGTAAGCATTTTATATAAATTAGACTTAATGACTGTAGAGAATTACTTAAGGTTGTTTGTAAATGAATGAGTTATAGAGGAAATACAATTATTTACAAAAATATTATTACTTTTAACAATGTTTGCTAAGCCCAGAATATTCAGAGTTCATTAATGAAAGTAAAGACAATATTCAAAATAGAAATTTACACAAAAGTTGAATTTAGTTGTGTTCAATGATTACATCCAATATGGCCTTATATGTTATTTAAAAATGTTTATCACAATGCACAAGGAACATTTCAATTATATTTGAGACAAATTATACAAAAAATTTATTTAATTCAAAACAATCAGAAAAGTTGAATGTTTTTTAAGCATGAAAAAATTGTTTATATATTTTTTTAAGTATAGTAACTCAATAATAAACTACACAAAATAATTATGATGTAATAACCTTTGAAAATAAACTTTACAATCAAGGTAAATTTGTATATCGAGTAAATAATGTATTGTGATAAAAAGAAGATATCTAATTAGATCAGCTGTTTCATGTACTTTGACGCAGACTACAAAGAACAGTAGTAATTAAAATTAGCAGATATTAATAAATGGTATTTTCCTGTGCGCACGTACACAATCATTACAATTTTAAGATAATAAAAAATGTAGAAATGCTAGCCAAAATGACAGGCACAAATAATGAATTATATATTCATAGGTTTTAAAGTTCAAATTCGGGCCCGAAGATGGACCAATGACTCGTATTAGGGCCAAAAAGACCTAATGAATCACGGAGACATAATAGTAATCGAGGATGGTAGAAATATATTATTTGAGTTTTCCCTAGGACTGTCAATTATAAGAAAATTCAATAAAATACTCGTATAGCTCATGTGGCATATACATACAGCATCCTTGGGCTGCCTCAGAGTGAAGAACCACACTTGAACACACTTTTTAGATGTGCATCTAAAACTAAAAAGTCTCTAACCAGTAAATTAATAATGTCAATCATGCACTTGAACCTGCAAAAACACTTCACTTTAGGTAATCAGTCACTTCATTCACTTGAGAATACAGTTTAAAAACAGTATACAGGGTGATGTACGAAGATATGCAGAAACTTTGGGAGCTCATTCCACATGAAAAAAAAAAATTATAAAGTTAATATAATCTTGGCTTTGAAAATGCTTCATTAGCGAGTTATGCTAGCGAAAGACTTCTCAAATTTCAAATCACCGTGTAAAAAGAGGTCTTGAGATTCTAGTAAGGTAGGTCCAGAGCTGAATTCTATTATGTCTTATGGTTTTTGACCTGATAAATTGAATACAGTAGGCTCCAGAACTGTAAGTTAAGTAGTTTTTTAGAAAACCTGTGTCAAATGTTAATAATTGAGTGAAAAGACACATTTTTGGGCAACAATAACTTTGTTATTTCACTAAAAAACAGATCAAAATTTTTAATAAAACTTGTAAAAAAATTTTATTTTGAACAAAACTGTGTAAATAAAGAACACAGAAAGTGAATAGATGTTTGATTAACTGAATTTTATTCATAACAGCACAAAGTAAAATTAACCGGAAGACAATAATCTAAACCTATTCAAGCAAATTACCGTAATTTTCAAAAGTATCTCCGCTGACTTAATGCATTTTTCTGCTTGTTTAAGGACGGCTCTTGTTGCTATACGTAGTTCAACAAGGCCTTCCTTTAACTGTGTAAAAGCTTCATTAATACATCTCACTGGAATTAACTCCGCCTCATAGACTTTCTTCTTCATCCATCCCCATATGCAAAAATCCAACGGCATATGAACTGGTGACATGAGTGGTCAGTGTATAGGACCTCCGTGACCTATCAATTTATTTGGAAATTGTTGATTCAAGTAGGTGGAAACAATATTTGAAAAATGTGGCGATGTGCCATCATTTTGGAAGTACGGCTGACATTGTGTTGCAAGAGAAACATCTTCAAGCAATGTCCGTAATTTTTCTTGAAGAAACTGTAAGTATGTCTAGCCTGTTAAGTGCTCTTGAGAAATAAACAGTTCAATCACATGGTCATGAATAATACCACACCATATGTTAATGCTAAAACGCTGTTGAAAGTTTCGTTTAATTGTTGCATGCGGGTTCACTTCTGCCCTTAAATGTTGGTTTTGTAAATTGTTGATAACATCACGAGTGAACTGACTCATTGGTAAATAAATTATACTTAAAAGAGTCGACGATGAGTGTTCAACCAAATGCAGTACTCCAAGTGATGGCCATTCTCTCTTGGATGTAAATGAAGTATTTTTTGTTTATGGTCGGGATAGAGCTTGTTTTTATTGAGTGTTCGCCATACATTAGTTTGTGTAACAATGTTTCCCTCTACAATATCATCATGTTGGCAAGAGCAGTCATACTGGAACTTTGCGCTAGGAAGTGATCCTGTTTCCCATAACGTAAGAATAGTAGCATCAATTGTTCTAACACTTAAAATTCTATAGTAAGGGTAACGTCCATATTCTTCAACACACTCCATAAATAAACACCATAATGGGTAATTAAAAACGTTATTCTCAGTCAAATGTAAAAGCCGTATTGTGCTGTTATAAATAATAATTCATTTAATCAAAAAGCTCTGCTTTCTGCCTTCTTTATTTACATAGTTTCGTTCAGAATAAAATTTTCTACAAGTTTTATTAAAAAGTTTTGATCTGTTTCTTGGTGAAATGAACTTATTGTTTCCCAAAATGTATTTTTCACCCATTTTTTTGCATTTGACACTGGTTTTCTCACAAACTACTCAACTTACAGTTCTGGGACAATTTATCAAATCAAATTCAATTATCAAGTTTTATTCAATTTATCAGATAAAAAACCATAATAAACAATTGAATTCGCCCACTTAATCTACCTTACCAGGATTTCAAGAAGTTTTAGTTTTACATGGTGGGGTGAAATCCAGGCAAAATCTTTCATTAGACATAACTCGCAAACATGTTTATAACTCCAGACCCATGTTTATATGAATTTGTATCATTTTTTTTACATATAGAGTGAGCTCCCAAAGTTTCTGCATATCTTTTTAAATCACTCTGTATATTAAAAATACATAATTCAACACATTACATAATTGCTGGTACACATGGGTTTGAGGATGAGAAAATGTTATAATAAACAAATATAATTGAAATTCAGATAAAATGTGTGAGGGAAAAGATAATGAATGCATGCTTTGGTTTTTTAAAATTAAATAAACTTTATTTATTATGCAATAAATAAGTAACAACCACTGTTTTGCAAATACATATCATAGTGCAGCGCAAGCTTTTGTATTCCCTTATGAAAGGTTTCTGGCTGTGAATTCCACAAAGTAGAAATTAGGTTTTTTGGTCTCATCTCATCGTTAAACATCTTTCTAGAAAAAATCAGATTTTAGGTGCAAAAAAAGCTAATCACAAGGAGCAAGGTTTGTACAGTAGGGATCGGGGTCATATTATTCCTAGCCAAATTCTGTCAAAGCTGTTGCATGATGTTTTCAGAGTATAGATTAAAACACTACCATCAGTGAACACATTTTCTCATCCATCATTAAACTTTCACATTAAGAAAATTAATTACAGATCTAATCTTATATATGGTGAGAGTTTCAATCTTAGGGATTACAAATACACATAAATAAGTGTAAACAGTGCTAAACTGAGATTTCAACACAAGAAATACAAATTACTTATTTTGCTATGTATCTTCACTTATCAAACCTATGGTTTTCCTTCTGGCCCCTGTCTTAGCTTGACATGAAGTATTACAGTGGCATTGTCTTATTTAACAATCAAATATTCACAGATATATTCCATTCTAATTTACATAGTATTTTAAATTCTCTAGTTACAAGTATTTTTTGGAGAAAAAGGTTTTCAGTACAATACCTGACTTCAAGTAAAATTGTTCCAGAGCCAATTTGGAAACATAATGTATTTATTGTGTTTCATAAAACCTCTTAAGACAATAGAAAAACTCAGAAAATTAGGCAAGAATTTATTTTATTTTTATTATTAGTTCTAGTTTATTATTATGTTGAGAAACATTTTCAATTTTTACAATAAATTGAACTCAAACGATTATCATTGCCGAGTTTATTTTAGTATTATAAAGCAAAGTTTCGGTCACATTTTTGGTGGCCCTTTTCTAGCTTTAAAATCTACAAACATAAAACAATAATCGCGAAATAATAACATAAAACGATTATTGTTTTATTTTTGTAGATTTTAATGTTTGAAAAGGGCCACCAAAACGTTGCTTTATGATATTAAAATGAACTTTGTACTGATCATAGTTTGAGTTCAATTTATTGTTGAAATTGCATGCCGTTAAAAGAAGCTAAACAGATTTTCAATTTTTTCCAGTGTTATTAGCTTCACACACACACACACACACATATATATATATATATATATATATATATATATGCTGATACGTATTCCTTCACGGATAAAAAATTATGATAAATAGTTATTATCTGGAGTACATTCGTTCATTATGCAGTGCATAAAATCGCAGTTCCGACGTTTCGTTAGAATCTCATCTAGCATTGACGAGGTGAACCCAACAACAGTTGAAGAGCGAGTCAACTGTTGTTGGGTTCACCTCATCAATGCTAGATGAGATTCTAGCGAAACGTAGGAACTGCGATTTTATGCACTGTAGAATGAACGGATGTACTCCAGATAATAACTATTCATCATATATATATTTATTTAGGTTAGTTTTGGTTGGTAAAGATTATTTAGATTTTTTGGACTAGGAGACTGACAGACTTACCTTGGTAAGAGTCCACACTGTAGTCTTGAGGTAGAAACACATAAAAGCACTTAAACAATGATATATTTCAACCACACAGTGGTCTTTGTCAATCGAAGAGAAAACACAAAAAGAAATATGAGAGAATGAAATAAAATAAATGTAAGTTGTAATCACAGATTGTCACAGTAAATCAGATGTCACAGATGCACAGATTAAAGATATATATTTATATATATATATATATATATATATATATATATTGTTTCCATGAGCATATGAGTGATTATAGTTTATATATTATATATGCTTAATATAGACTGAATTTTATTAGCTTCAATTCTTTACTACACATTTTTTGGATAAATATTAATTTGTACTTTTTTCATTTATTTTTAATTTGTACAAATTTAAATGAAAATACCATCTCTCTCTTTCTCTCTCTCTCTCTCTCTCTCTGTCAATATTATTCAATACCCTCAGATATAGACTTACTGTGCTGCCACTTTCTTCTTACTTTTTCTCAACTTTGATTAAACACAAATTTTCTAATTAAATTTCATTATTTATATCAATGGCACTTTTGACTCATAAAAACATATATAAGATACTAATGTAGCTTCTACTCTTTATACTGCCTTTACTTGGTCGAGTTATTATCATAACGACTGTACTTAGCCTTTAGTTTTTATCATAAGTTCTCCTAACTGTAATGTAGCAATTTCTAAATTCTACAAATAATAATATAGAACTGAACAAAGAAAGACTGAAGATCTACAGCACGATTTATGAGACCCTGAGTGTTTATATACTTTTTGTTAATTTTTAATTCATGAGCATCCACTGATCACTTCCTTTAATAGTACAGCAACTTTTTCAAAATGCATTAAATTCTTGGCTTTGAAGGCTTGTCATCCCTAAATTCTAATGTTCTAAACTTTTGTAAAAAATTGTTAACACACTTCTGGTATTTTGCTGTATTTTTTACAAATTTAAAGTGAACAATTTTTCTTCTGTGCTTGAATGCCATATTACTATAATAGCTAAAAGCATATAGATACCTTAGGCCTAGGTATTTTGTTATAGTGTATCATTTTTAAAAAAATATTAATTAATAATAGTAAAATAGTAAAATATTAATTGTTACGAAAACAATAAGTTAATATCATGAAAATTACGTGTTATTTTTTATATTTAAAAAATAATGTTCTTAAGGATATAATAATAATCTCACTTGAATTGACTTTTATAGGAAAATCCATCAAAACACCCTATAATTATTCTGAAGGATGTTCCATTCAGCCACTTACAAGCTATTCTGGAGTTTATGTACG
This sequence comes from Prosapia bicincta, assembly GCA_036971475.1. NCBI lineage: Eukaryota > Metazoa > Arthropoda > Insecta > Hemiptera > Cercopidae > Prosapia > Prosapia bicincta. The sequence continues at coordinate 113,765,920 of JBAIZL010000004.1, forward strand.
CAGGTGAGGTAAATGTATCTCAAGAACAACTACCGGCATTCCTCAAGACAGCTGATCGACTTAAGGTAAAGGGCTTAGCTGAAGCACCGCAAGCTATAAAACGAGAAGGCTAGTTCAAAGTGCAACGTATTTTTTTAAAGACTGAAAAAGGTGTTTCCCAAATATTTCAATTCCATCCCTCCTTCACCTCCACCACCAATGACCATTGTATCTCAGTTAGACTAATGGCTATTGTACATGAAATTAAAATTCTCCACCAGTTTCTTTTGTTTGCAAATTTAAATTAATGGTTTGTATATCTTCAATATTATACTTATTTGTACAGTAGAAAACAAGTAGTTTTTTTTGTGGAGTTTAGGTTAGAGTTACTATTTTGATATATGGTGTGGATTATGAAGGTGGGAGCATCACCTGTTTCAACGCAATGTAGATAGTTATTTAAGATGTAAAGGTTGAGTGTTGAAACTTTTATTCTGTTGTGTTTACCTTTTTTTTTAATTTTCTTCTGTTATGAAAACATAGTACAAACAAAATACTAAGAGCAATATTTAACTTACATTTATCGAAGTTTTATTCAATCCAGTTAATGAAATTAGCAACATTTTGTATTATCAAGCGTTAGCTTTTGAGTAATAGCAAATACTAGTCCACAGTCAATAATTTATTTTCTCATGAGAGTTAAAACGAGAAAGTGATCACAATTCTAAACTACAAATACAAAAAAAGTCTTTAGTTTTAGTTTAAAGTTTGTGTAGATATATAATAGACTCCCTCTAGTTTGGTTTTACTTAAATCAGGATAAACTATATCCAGTTTCGTCTTTAAGTCACATGCACATTATTAATATATTCATCTTTATTTCTGTTAGGAATATTTCTATATATTTGAGTACAGTTTTCTGCCTTTTGTAACGTTACAATATTCTCCTCTGTTGACACATTTTGAAGTGATTCCATTTCCAAACTTCAATTGTACTTCCTTCTTAAGAGCACGATTTAAGTTTTGAAAATGGAATCACTCTGAAACGTGTCAACAGAGGGGAATATTGTAACATTAGGAAAGGCAGAAAATTGTACTGAAATATATATCACTTTATTTCTGGATGATGTCTCTTTGATTTCAATTTTAACAATTCTTGTTTTGAATGCTATGGCCCTTTGAGCAACTTCAATCGGCCCAACAAATACATTGAATTTTGCCTATAGAGCGTCTTAATCTTTTTTTTTAAACACTATACTAAGACTCGTATAATTGATAACACTGTACTATATACTTCACTTAAGCTAAATATATGAATTTATAGCATATGGTATTTAGAGGAGATGTACTGTACTTACCAGTGATAGTGACTTTGTCACCGAAACGTGCATGAAAAAATAAATTATATATTGAAAATTAATATTTGTTATAATTTTTTGAATGTTTACTGCTTGAAAATGATAATTATCTAGAGAAGTTGTTTTAAACATCCATAATCACTGGCCTAAGTACATAATAGGCATATAATTTTCAGTTTTAATAGCCTCTTTAATTCTATTTTATTTAAAAATTGAAATGAACTAAAGTGCAAAATTATTTGATATTTTTAAAATTATAGAATCTTGTCTCAAAATTTGTATTCTTATTAACATTAAATGATTTTCATTAACAAATTTTATCTATGAGTAATAACCAAAGAATAATTCCAAATACTTAATGTTCCAAATAATTGATAGCAAATGTAAAATATTTCAGTTTTGCATTTTATCTTAATTTAATTTTTTTTTCAATGTCATGATTATTATTAATTTGGGTTGAAATATATTTACTTGAAAAATATTTTAAATTACACATCATAGGTTTTACAAAACACATTTTTATTACACAGAAAACAAAAACTAATAAATTATTTGTATATTATTTTTTTAAAACAAAATGTACTAATGAGTAGGGCGAATATTACTCTAAAATTTACACTTAATATACAGAAATCCCCTGTTAACTAACCCTCTTCGAATCTTTAAAAAAAAACACAGTGTTGAATAGAATTCAAAAGCTGAAAATCAATGTTACTTAATCACAGCAATACCAGCCTGTATATGAAATTTATTTGTACTGACAAATTGACTCATTAACTTTTTTTCCTATCTATTACTTAATGTAAACAAAGACAAAAACTAGATATTTGTATGCTTTGGTTTTTGTACTAAATACATATTTTATAAAATTCTGTAAATAAAATTAATTAACATTCTTTTAGATTGACATTCTTTTAGAAGTCAAAAGATTCCAAATTTATCTTTAAAAATTCATATAATTTGATTTTTAAAAAAATGTTTTTTTATTTATTAGTAACACTTAAGAAATGTGTAGGTCTTTTTCCAAATACAGTAAAACATTTACTGTACTGATATATTTTAAATAAGACGTTTGTTACTTAAATACAATTTATTTAGGATTATAGATGTAGGATAAAATTGAAATTATTATTGATTGAATTTTTTACAAAAAAAATCTTTTTTAAAATTACAAAATTAAAATAAAAGAGTTTTTAATGAAAAATTTTACATTGTAAATTGTATGGAATGTAAAGTTTCAAGTATATATATATATATATATATATATATATATATATATATAACAAACTAATTTCATATATAATTTTTGTAATGTTAGAAAATACAAATAACGTAAAAATTTTTGTATAACCTAATACGTCAATAGGCAAAAGCTAAATACTATAAGAGCAATACACTTTATATCTTCATATCTATTTATGACCCCAATAGTGAATAAGTTTCATGGACAAGTGATCATGAATTAATTATAGTATAGGATAAAAGACAAGAAAAATTTACACATTTAGAAACTAAGCGGCTTAAAATAACTGTCTGTTGTACCTGAAAATTGAAAGAAATTAATAATTATTGATTGTATTCTGGTGCTTGAAGTGTCTAATTCATAATAGCACAAAACGTGGATCTATTAGAAATTGATGTTTATTAACTAAACTGGAAGTTTTTTACCGTAGATTCTGTGGATCAGTGCCAAGTAATTTTCATCAGATTTGTCATAGATTGTGTCATCATAATAGAAAAAGTCACTTGTATTTAGAAAGAACTGTTATGAGCTTCATCGAGGGTAAAATAAATGTACCATTTTAACCTGTACTCTAATAATGCCAATTATCTGTGCTTCAATCATTATCTTACCAAGAGCTTCCTGATAACTAGAGGGTTATTAGAAAACCTATTCCAGTTCTACCTGTTCAAAATTCGTAACTGTACAATCATACGATCCATTCATACCTGTAAAATTCGTAACTATAATTTGCTGTTATAGTAATTTTTATTTTGAAAACGATAATATCTCTTATCATTGCCTATAGTGTAAATGGTTGTGATAATCACATTTATCAGGTCTGTTTACATTACCAGACTTACATAAAGACAGGTGAAGACTCTGTTGTTCCTTTTTCACATGTTCTTTGTAGGGGAATACTGTAAATAAATCAGTTTTTATTCAGTTTTTCTTGCAAAATTTGTACAGGGTTATATTAACTCAGTGGTTTTGAAATAAAATTCACTGTCCAGTAAATAACTTTACTTTTCTTGATATTGACAAACCTTGATGAGGTGTAAACAATATAAACACATGTAAATTTAAATCAAAATTGAAAAAAGTACCATAAACTCTTCGGCGCCACAAGCTGTCTTGTTGCACAGTATCTTGTTGTTTATACTTGATCCAAATGTTATTGTTTTTTAAAGAATTATGACTATAAAATTGTTTAATTAACCTCTCTTTGTTTACTTAGACAAAAAAATGTGACAAAACAATTACTAGAAGGTGTAGCATTAAACATTTTATAGCTGGAATGACTGTAACAAATAACAATTCTTATAAATGGTAATTACTTTTTATTGCTCTTAAGTTTTTTTTAGTTTACATTATACACTATGCAATATTGTAAAGCATTTGGGGCTGGGTGGTGCTCCAAAATTTTAAATTTTCATTCTTCTAAATATCTTATAATATTTGTTTGTATTTACTTTTTTAATTTTTACAAGTGATATGGTTCACTTAAAGTGATTATATTTGTTCAGATTTGTTTTATGTTTCTATAATTTTTGCATATTTTAATCTTAAGTGTATACATATATTTTCTAAATATATGTTTAAAAGTTATATTTGTAAAATAATTCCTTTTGTTGGATTTATTTTTTAACAGACAAATGCAAAAATAAATAAAAATATAGTCATTTTGTATATTTGAGTGTTGTTTGCCTTTTATTTTAAAGTTGTCCTATAAACTGTCGTATAATTTAAGGAGCTGCTCAGTTTCTCCAAATTATATTTTTGAACTTTTGGATCAGTGTTTATGTACTTTACTTGAAGATTGTAAAAACAATTTTCTGATTTATCAACAAATTGAAAAATGTATGTTTGTATCAACATACAATTTTTTTCTACAAAATATTCTATAATAATAATAATTCAAAGCCTCAAGGTTCATTAAAATTCTAAATTCAGTAGATCGCAGGAATGAACTATTTAATGTTTCCAGTTGTTTTTTTTTTACATGGATCTGGTAGTTTGTGATTTATTCAAAAACAGTTGCAAATATGAGGTAATCAAATATGTTTTACCATAGGACAATTTTTAGAGTTTTACTGTAATTTTTTTTCTCATTTACAATACTCGCCATTATCCTAAAGTAAGACTACCTATTAAGAAATGTAATTAGTTAATTATTGAAATGTTCTGACATCCCTTTATTATTAAAAAGATATGTAATTTAATGGAATTGAAATGTGATTACATCCCTGTAGTAGCTGCAAATAGAATTAAAGTTTTATTGTTATTATAATGTTGAACTTTGTATAAAAGTCATTTGTTGCATGAATGATCGATTCCCTTGAAATTCTTTGTGGCCAGGTATTCATTACCGAATCTTCAGTAATGGCAATTTCATTATTTAGTTTAATTAGCTCCAAGGCTTTTTGGACCTAAGAGATCCATGATAGGTTTGCATAAGCTTTATTTATACCTGCTTTGAACCAACTGAATTGAGTTTTTATCTAATTGAAGATGTAATTCATTTTCTGTTTTAAATATTATGACATGGCGGTATACATTTTGTACTTCCACACATTGTGTAAAAAATATTGTATTATATTTAATATAAAAAATTTTGTATTTAGGCCATAATTATTTTTCATGCAAATATCTTTCTAACTTTGCACAAGCCAATGGATTTTAATGCAAAATTGAAACCTTTTATCTTTTACTATATGTAATTATTGCATAACTAAATAAATACTTTTGAACTGATTTGCTGACACGTTTTGAAGCAGTAGTTTCATTTAGCAAGCTTACACTCTACTCTACTCAAGTGAGTTCAAAAGTATTCTTTTAGTTACACAATAATTACTTATAGTTTAATTTGTGAATTCAAGTAGAGTACTGGGAGACCGAGCTTCCCTTGGATAAGACTGAACATTTATGGTAAGTTGATTATGTAAAATACAAAAATTTATTGTATTGTGTAAAATACAATATAAACACATTTTAATACACAGTTACACAATATATCATATCGACTTCCATATCGTTCGAGTTGTCTGTTGGCATTCGAGGAGCAATAGCAACACATTTTAAACTATATTGTATTATACATATCGACTTCCATATCGTTCATATTATTGGCATTGGAGGAGCATTAGAAGTTGAGAACTTCTTTCCATACTTCATTCCGGGTGTGTGTTGAATTAGTTGGCTGTAAAACCACTTTCAAGACGTTTTGATTCTTAACTATAGACAGTCTTGAAAACATTAAACACTAACATTGTTTGCTACAACTGACAAGGAAAACCTGGACAAAAATAAAACTAATTGAGAAGGAAAACTTGAACAAAATAAAAACAACCTGAATATATGAATCAGTAGAAATACTTTATGTTTAGATTAGCTGTTGTTGTTGCGGGGTGTACCCACCGCTGCCAGATGTGGACAGATGACGTACTGCTCAAACCCAGACCAAAGACGGCCCGGGGTCAGGTTGAGGCCAGTGCCAATGGGCTGGCCAAAGTCATCTTCTGTTATTTCAACATTAGGATAAAACATAAGGATAACATGGGGACTCTAGGAGTCACTAGGGCGGAATCTTGAATTTTTCCAAGGTTGAGACCAGTGCCGATTAATTCCCCTTGCCCAAAAAAATCAAAAATCCTTGGACGAAAAAAAAAGTTTTTTCGTCCCTGTGCTTATTTTAGAGTAAAAAATATATTACAACAAGCAAATATTTATCTTTTGACAGTTACGAGAAACAACTTCTACAAGTAAATATATTGTGTTTAATTTTAATGATTTAAAAGATGTTTGTATAACAGTATTTCAGATTTTGATGAAGTTGACAAAAGCCGTGTTATCTAAATAATTCTTATAAATTTAATAAAGCCATCTGTTATTTTGTTTTCATGTTATTTTCTAACATAGAATACTGTGTCTTCTATTTATTGCGATATGAATTGTTATAAATTTTACTTTTTCCATCATTTGTTTTTTTGCATATCATAATTATTATAAATGATAACCAATAATCACCATTAGATAAAAAGAAAACAGCGGAAATTATAAAACAGTTGGGATACTTGTCCGTATTGCAAACACACCTAATCATGTGATTTATTTCCTAGGAAGAAATAAATAAGTATTTAGGTTGTAGGGGATGTTTACTTCATGCCAATAATGTTGTTCAGGGTACAAATAGAAGAGATTTATCAAAATGCTAAAGCAAGCCAATATTCTGCACAAACAAGTCTGCAGTTAAGTTTAGTTTTACTGTTGTTAGATGAAAACTTGTCAGAGCAATATCTACATAGCTTGTGCATCGTAGTTTATCCGATTTAAAGACTTTGTATTATCATGACAAGACTCTTGCTGTTACTTGTAGCATTGAACATTGCACTGACCAAGTGCAAAAAGTGTCTGCTGAGAAATGTCATTAAGTAGTGGTTCTTTGCCAAGTAAATTGATAAATGAGTGTTATTAAACATTTTCAAAATGTACAACGTAAGAATTGCAAACTAAATATCTAATGTTTTTTTCCTTCAGTTACTAGATGCATTATAGAATATATACATACTGTCTACAATAGCAACTTCCATTGCCAACTCGAATCACAGCTGAAAATTTCTACAACTTTAAACTAGTTCAGCGATTGTAAATTATATCAGTAAGCCTTTATTTTATATTAATTCACATATCTGTAATTAGTACTGATGTTAAAATGTTAAGGAGAGAGTTTCCCTTTAAAGAGGAGTTCAAGGATATTTCAAAGTGTAAAAATGTAAACTAGTAGTTCCATTTGAAGATCAAAACAAATAATTTAAGGAACAATTTTTTCTCAGTAAGTTTTATTTTGAAAGTGGTCTGAATTCCTGTTTTCTAATTTCTATACTTTGAAAAATATGAATGTTAAGATAATTTTAGTCCTTTTTAATTTGTTATAACTTTTACATTTGTTCTTAGTCTGTTCTCGTGTAAAATGTGTGCTAAGTTTCAAAGGCTTCTTTTTGATATTGTTCTATATATAGTCTTTCTAAAAATAAAGTTATTTGTTTATGATTCAATTTCCAAGTATTGAAGAATGCTATTTAGCCATTTTAAAGCTCTACATTTATTTTATAAAAATATTAGGCAAATAAACAAAAACTTTTAAGCTTAAAATTATGAAAAATATGGTTTTGCTTAAATGCTTGTACTTTAAGTTTGAGATAAAATAAACATGTCGCCTTATTATAAGTTTATAAGAATAAAATCCTGTGAGGACTAACCATATGCTGTATATAGTCTGGAATTGGCTGTGTTTGCCTTTATACTGAAAAGTTTACTCTAAAACTCAATTAGTAGGCTATTTCATTCAAATCAGTTAAAAGGCACACTAGGTTTTCTCCATGAGTGCAACAGTAGCTCAATGATATGACTACAAGGACCACTAAAGCTTTCCATGTTCTCAAGTATGGTCCGACAATGACTGCCCTTCATCTGTACATAGACCACACCAGTTAATATAATAGAAGTGCATCTCAATTACATTAAAATTACCTTCACCTGTAGTTACCTGTACATCTGTAGTAACAATGATAGATGAATTTAAAGGTTTCGTTTGAATTGGTTAAGCTGCAAATTGAGCTGTAAAAAGTATTTATAAATAACCGATCGATTGTGCTCCCATCAATCTGAATATATGAGACAAGTGAAACGCTGAGGAAAATCCTTTAGTGGAATAAAAATTGTTTGGTCGTAGTAAGTTTTTCATAAATTATAAGTTCATTAATTATAGTTGTTAATATGCTATGTTCAAATTAAAAGTTTTAAGTAATTATTTAAAGAACCAAATAAAAACTATTAACTTACTTGGTTGTGCGTTTCAAAAACAACATGTACTCAAGTAACATGTTGGGCTTTGTCAATGAAATGACGATTTCGAACTGCATCAACTTCTTTATATAATTACTTGTGATTTATTCAGTGAAATTAAGATAATTAAAATAACAAACTTTAAAAGTTTTGTTGTTTGTCATGGAGAATAAAATCCATAAGAGTATTTTTAATGCTATTAATTAAACTAATTTTAAAACTACTTAACTAAGTGAACACGTAGTTGCTTGTTTGCAAATGTAATGTCCTGTATTTAAAAATATTTGTCCCTAAAAATAAATTATCAATTTGGTTTGTAACATTGCTACGCATAATTGGACATAATTAATATAAATAACATGATTATGGTCACAATTGATAATCCCCACATCTCTTGAAAAAGCTGTAGCTCCATTTAAACAAAAAGTAAATGTGCAATAGAAAAGTGTTTACATATTAATGTATGATTGAGTATATGTGTAAAGTAGAAGCTCAAATTGAAGATAGAAACAAATAATATTAACTACTTATTATAAACAATTTGTTTGTCAACTTGGCTAAAAATTGGCACAAATTCTGAAATGGGCATCATCAAACAAGTGTTACTGTAAAAAGTGTTTATATTTAAAAAAATGTAGAATTTAGTAGCTCGAATTGGAAATGAAAACAAAGACAGTTTTTTGTGTTCTGTATGTACACAGAATGTTTAATGAAATTAGATTTAACTGGTATAGTTCAAAGATAAATATTGTATTAACTATCATGAGTAACACTAACTGATAATTTAAATTTATAAGCAAAAATGTGTAAGACTATGGTATATGTATACTGATAGACATTAAATTTTTAAATAATAGGCCTATTATGTAAAGTTTTGCTGTTGAATTTTTTTGGTTAAAAGATGGAAAATGAAACCATTAAAATTTTTTATATTTATGGCTCCTCAGTATATGAAAAATAACTCCTTTAGACACTATTATGTTAAAAGCATAAACCTCTGGTAGAAGTATGGTTATATTTTTGCCTGGAATATGTGAATAATAATATTATTCCACTGGATAATATATATATTGCCATAATATATTGCCTGGAATATTAGAATTAATAATTAAAACTGATAACTTGAACAGTTTTAATAACAATGTATATGTTTTATAATAGAATTACTTAATTATTTCTCCAAATTTAATGAAAGTATAAATGTAAAGAGGCTTTTATTTTTTTTAATTCATAAGGTAGAAAAACTACACAAGTAAATAAAACTATGTAGGACTAAATAGTGTATACCCTACAATAATAAAGTTTACAAGCTGTCTTTCTAATCAAAACTTTCTGATTTGTAGTATAGTAATCTATTCTGTATTTTGTAGAATTAATTGCTTACTAACTTTAATATTTGTTTGTGTTTCTGTCATAGAAATGACTAGGGGTGTCTACTAATGTAGGTAAAAAATTCTATAAAATTTTCAAAAACAGGACTGAAAGATTAGGCTGTACAAAAACACACTAGTACACACTAGTGCACACTAGTACCAAATAAAATATTTGAGTGAGATTTTTTTTCAAGTTAAAAAAAACTATGTATGCTAATAATTCATAAATATGTCAATTATCCAGGGAAAAGAGCCAAAGCAGATGTGAAATTGATCTAATTAATTACTTAATGTAGGCTATGAAATTTGCTCTCATTTCTAGCCGTGGAATACATAATTGAACACTAGAATTAGGATTATTATGTTACAACCTGAACTCAACAAAACAACCTGGACAAGAACGAATATGTAAGAGCATCGAAGCTCGCAACATTCACCTTTCTCCCCACTTCTTCGTGATTTGTTGTGGGAGTCTGGTTTTCAGTTACGAAGTTGCAGAGCTGTTGCTAAGTGGGGCAAAAAGTCAGTTGTAGTTGTAGCGTGGGCCTTACATTCCGTGCTGCGTATACAATCTTTACATAGAAAGCTTGTATTACGTAAATATTGCAAACCTGTTTGTGTGATTGATCTCGCAGCCAACCGCAATCGTATTTCCATACGGTATGGCTTGAAAACACTCAAACATAACCTCAACAAACAAAAAACCGTCAATGTTTTGGTGCTGTGTTGCGTAAAACTACCGACAATGCGATTCTGTTGGCTAATCTGTAACATGTGTGAACTGTTTTGTGTCTAGCAATTCTTGTAATTGACAATTTTTTCAAATTGTATTCCGAACTTTGAACAGGTAATATGTAAGTTAAATACATGGTCTTAAAATTTAAAACTACATTTTAAAATTCCTTATCTAATCTTATGATTACAGTGATTTATCTAATCTTTGTTTAGAATATTTGTAATTATTAAGGTGTGGGTAAAGTTTCGAATTCACTTAATTGTTTTGTTGAACGAGAACTATCTTTTCAGCAGTTCATGACATACATTTTTTGTGAGTGTGAAAAAAATGTAAGTACTACTGTAGATTACGCTCCCTACCCATTTTTTTCAATTCCTACTATTAGTTCACACTCTCTCTAAATGTTTTTATATATCTTGTTCAAATTTGCAACCGTTAATAAAATAATTTTTATTCATCCACTCAACTTCAAATTCTTTAAAACTTGTATTGAAAGGCACTTGATATTATACATTTTGTTTTCAAATAATTAATCATCACTTAAATAATTTTATTAGTTAGTTTCGCTTTTTATTTTCTCTTAATATTTTGATTCTCTCATATGTACAGTATATATATATATATATATATATATATATATATATATTTATAATTATAATGAAAAAAAATATATATATAATTATTATATTATTATATAATATATTTATAATTATAATGATTAGGCGATGATAACCTTAAAAGGTTTTTCGCCTGGAAAAAAAAAAAAAAATAAAAAATAATTATAATGATTAATTAAAAAGGAACTAAAAATAATTTGTTTCTCCTTGATTTAAGTTGGAATAACTTGAATTTTTTTCATATATTATTATTTGTTTTAATCAAATTACTATATAATTATATACTTAAATAATATTTTCTAATTAACCAATACAAATCTAAATTCAATCTTTCGACTCTAATAACAAAACGTAATTAAATTCTTGTTCAAATTTGTAACCGTTAATAAAATAATTTTTATTCATCCACTCAACTTCAAATTCTTTAAAACTTGTATTGAAAGGCACTTGATATTATACATTTTGTTTTCAAATAATTAATCATCACTTAAATAATTTTATTAGTTAGTTTCGCTTTTTATTTTCTCTTAATATTTTGATTCTCTCATATGTACAGTATATATATATATATATATATATATATATATATATATATATATATATATATATATATATATAATTTTATATATATATATATATATATATATATATATATATATATTTATAATTATAATGATTAATTAAAAAGGAACTAAAAATAATTTGTTTCTCCTTGATTTAAGTTGGAATAACTTGAATTTTTTTTATATATTATTATTTGTTTTAATCAAATTACTATATAATTATATACTTAAATAATATTTTCTAATTAACCAATAAAAATCTAAATTCAATCTTTCGACTCTAATAACAAAACGTAATACTCGAGTTACAAATATTATACAATTTTGAATCTGTTTTAGGAAACAGTGATAAAAAATGTTGCAAACATTTTAAATTTCCATTTAGTTGATATGTGCTAAACTTACACTGTGCAAAGACTCTTTTTAAAATAGTTTTTACATAATGTTAAGAGAAAATGAAACAATTTTCTCCTAAACGTCGTTCATCGGTACAATGGGGGTAGGGGTTGTTGGCGAGCCTCTAAAATGATTATACGGTTTCTTTTTAATTTTTCGTCGGCTTAAATAACTTCAACAAATTTGCTAATAATTTCATTAACAAATGAGTTTTGTTAATTATAACGGGGTTTGTAACAAATTTCATATTAATTTCAAACTTTCATGGGGATATTCAAATATTATAACTTACAACTTTATCACATATAAATGTTGACAGTAACTCAGAGCTGTTATAATTATGTGTAAAAGCTGCTGTAAAAGGCTCGTAACTTTTGGCAATGTCTGCAAAATGGAACTTCCGAAGTGCGTCTACATGAACTAACCATTTTTTATATTAATTTTATTTTTGGAATGCTTTTCAATTGAGAAGAAATTTAATTAACTAATTTTGCCAACTTGTGTCTAATTTCAAACGTTAAATTGACGTAAATTGTCATTTTATTTTCAAAATTTTGCCATATGGATAATTTAGCTCTCAGTCGCTCTGGGATGGATGTTAATATCCTAAAGGCCTTCTGGCTGCGCTTCTGTGCGTGTTAAATAATATTTACTAATTACAAAAATAGTAGACCGTTGATATAGGATTAATTTCGTAATTTAGAAATATATTAAAATAGAAGTTTACAAAATTCTTGCTTAACAATCAGATGCTTTAGATGTGCAACAGTACATGTAGGCTTACTTTATGTACACAGATGTTGCATCGTAATAAGTAAATACCTTTAGTAGGCCTATAGACAGCCTAACTAAATCCATCCTAACCGGGTACTTTGTAGGCATGCTGTAAAATAGCTATGTTTTATTGTTGTGTAAAATATTGCTGTGGTCTGTAACATTTACCAGTCGATAATATTGACCAAATAGGGTACTAACCGATTATTTCGTTTTCTAGCATGCTAGTCAAAAGTACATTCTAAACACGAAACGAATTATATTGAGTCGGTAACATAAATACAGTAGTGCTTGAAATTTGAAAAAAAACTGGAACATAATTTAAACGTATCAATACACGCGAAATTGTATAAAATCAATTTTTTCGAATGAAACGGAGCATTATATTTTATTACAATACTATATAGATACATTGCAATATAGCTACAAATTATCTGTTAGGGATAGATTGGTTATACAGAATTAAAAATTCTGTAACATTTTAGTCAGCTTTTAGTAACGCCATCGGGAATACACGTCGGATTATGTCCCTGGAACACAACAAAATGTTTTCAACTTGATCATAATTTGCTGAAACCCTAAAACTAGTAGAATTATTTTCACAGCCAAAATAATTTGCAAAATTAAAATTCCCTATACGTAATGAAGTTTTCTGGCATAACATGTGATAAAACAATTTTATTCAAGATTTTTGTGATCGTAACTGGATGAAGCTATCTAGTAAGTAAATAGTAAATAGTCATCTAAACTACCTTTTGGGTAAATGGGAACTCCTGTTGTCTTTGCCATTGATATTTCCTGCTCTCATTCAACCTCTACTTACACTAGTACTTGGACATTTCCGATCTTTATAGTTTCAATTTCCCTGAAATCACTGTACAAATGATTAATAAGATTGCATTTTAAAAATAATTCTTTTTTTATTTAAATAGGAAATTGTGTAACTAAATAAATAAAACCCACTAACCACAATACAAAAATATTTATTACAATTACTTTATGTACATTTCGATTACATGGTAATCGTCTTCAGAAGTACTTCTGAACCCACTTCAATTGTTAACTTTTATCTACTAGCAACTAACAAAAAGATAATGTAGTTGAAATACATTACCAAATTAGTTACTGAAGTTATAAAATATTGCAGAAACTTCATTTATTCTTTGGTCAAAGTTTATGTAATCTGTGTAGTTGGGAAGAAAAAGTAAGCAAATTTACATATCTCTTTTGTAATATTTTGTACATTTTTAGACAAATAAATCTATAATTGTATAATTAATAACTTTCAAAGTAACACATAATTAACAAGTTGTTACAACAGAAATTGTTGTCTTTTATGTAGAAAAATACAATGATAAAAATTAAACCAATACAAAGCTTCATGAGACTAAATGTAGATTATTTATAAACTCAATGTTTATTCATTTGAGGAATTCGAGGTCAAAATGATTAACTTTTGAGAAAGTATAAGACTTATGAAATTGGCGCTTTTATTATATACAAAATTTATCTTAACCGAATAAATTTCAGCTATATTTTAATACAGCTATATGGGAATACAATGTAATATAGTTCTGTGTTTTATTAAGAAACTTTGAACCTCTCTCTTTCTCTCTCTTTCTCTCTCTCTCTCTCTCTTTCTCTCTCTCTCTCTCTCTCTCTATATATATATATATATATATATATATAATATATATATATATATATATATATATATATATAATATATATATATATATATATATATATATATATATATATATATATATATATATATATTTAAAATGTGTTTGCCGTTTTCAAACCCGGTAGTTTACCTGAACTAAGTGATGATATATTTTTTATAACAAAAACAAAAGTTGATACTTTGTAAGTATGTTGTAAATTAGCTATAATTTATTTCATTGTAATGTAAAATAGTGTTCTGTGTTATAAAAAAACCTTCACGTTTTAAAATTTTGTGCATGTTGCTACGATTAGGTTATGGTCCAGTTTTTTTGAATTTTAAGCTCCTATTATGTTTACCGACGTGACTATATTTATATTTGTTTCGTGTTTAGAAAGTATTTTTTAGTAACATGTGAAAACGTAAAAAGTCAGTGATAACCCGTAATTGGTCACGTAGGCTATTACCATATTTCCTAATTACCCAATGTGTATGTTGATCCATATAGGTTATCTTCCAATGTTTTAGAATTTAACCACTATTTACGTTTTCCGTCGCTCAGAGTTACTTGTTTTATAATAAAGCAGATGAAGGTGCAAAATAAGAGACAAGTATGGTGCCTTCGACACAAAGTGTGATGGCTTCAGATTTTGTATGTAATGTTAAAACTACACTATTCTCTGTTTGGAATGAAGAATGGCAAAATGTAAATGAAAACAAGCTAAGGGAAATCAAGGATATCGTTCTACTATGGAGGACATCTGTTTGTTCGAATAGTAGGGAGGAAGTGGTGGTTACTCGCTTCGCATCGGTCACTCTTTGTTAACACATGGATGGTTGATGCGACATGAAGATCCACCACTATGTCGGTTTTGTAGAGGTACCATCACAATCAAGCACATTCTGCTTGACTGTTATGAGTTGACCGATTTGTATTTACGTTACGATCTTCGAGGAAGTGGTGGTTTTAAGGGTCGATATCACGGCTATCAACCGTGTCATCGCTTTCTTACGCCACCTACGTATCTATATTAGGATATATAAAATCTGAAAATTAAAAATTTTATTTTATTTAGTTTTAGATGATTAAAATTAGCTTTAACCATTATTTTATTTTATTTTGTTTGATTATAGTTATTCGTCTTATCCTAATTTACTTTTCAAATAACATTTTAGTTAGGCGATGGTAACCATGATTGGTTTTTCACTTGGAAAAAAAACTTGTTTTATAATTTAAAATGTAGTTTTGAATAACGTTATAATAACATCAAAGCGAAAAAATCTGAGTGAGCACACAAGTCTGATTGTGCTTTCATGGTTTAATGCAGACCACATCTATCACGAAATAGTTTGACAGTAGATAAAAGCCAGCGAACCAGAAGAGCAGCATTGAACGCTTTGAAAGAAAGCTTGAATTGAAGAAATAGAGAGTGATTTCTCCGCAATCGTACGACTTTATTCTATGCCGGAGACTCGATGACCACGTCACAAAATCATGAAACATAATCTCCTGACCTACAGGTATCTTCAAGTCTCTTTTTTCATAACTTGTAAAGATGTTTTTTATCTGCCCTTCCACTGACCTTACGAAATTCGTCCATTTTCAAATTGAGTAAAACTCAGTGATTAAATAGGTTTTGCCATCAAATGCATATTCAGGGGCCACCTTGAGGCTAGTACAACCGTTATTTCACTGTGGGGGATACAGCAATTTCATTGCATAGCTATATATTTTCCTTCCATAACTTGGTCAATATTGATATGTTCTGTAATTTTTACTAATAATTTCACCCAGCCTCATTGTAACTCCTGTGGGATTCTATGCATTATAAATTGCATAGCATTTTTATAATTTTTTTATAATTGCATATATAATGTTTACTGATTTTCGTTTGCAATACCGACTCACGTTTCCACTATAAAAATTTAAAAAAATCGATTATATAAAGTTGAAATACATGTTTCGACAACTACATTGCTATCATCTTAGGTTATTATACAATAAATATAAATTATACCAGCTAAAATTCAGACATTAATTTGTGCATATGACAATCTATATTTATTGCATATTAGTCGCTGACGACAGCAACGGAGATACAGAAATATGTATGAAAAGATACATTTTGATGAAAGAATTGAGTTTTAGCGGTTTTGGATGTATCTATATCACTATATAGATTTCACAAGTCAAATTTAAAACAGATTTATCTTTAAAGATTACATAATTAGACGCCTACTTAGTTAAATACGTATTTAATGTAAAACTGAAATATTAAATACTTCATATACAATATATTTTAATACAAATTCTATTTAAAATAGGCCTACAATTTATTGTAACCAACAAATAAAAGACGTACACATTTGGTTCATCTTTGTTATTTTACGTACACATAATTTTTTCACTCTAACGGGTTTTAATGACAAAGACAATCATCCTCTGTGAGTCTTGATACTACAAACTCCAACTTACAACTAAAGTTGGTAAAAATGTATTGTATTTATTATTCATTAGAATAAAAAAAAAAGATAAAATTATTTTTCATTTTATTTAAAATGTGTAGAGAACTTAACTTTCAACCAACTTCATTTGGTTGCAGAAGGGTTGGAATGATGGGTTGGAAGGGTTAGATGGTATTTCTAGGAGTCGAGCATTTAAATTTAACTTTGACTGATAAACAATTGAGAAATCTTGTGTTATTGAGTAATCTGGTCAAATTTTACAGGTCATTCATTTTCCACCGTGATGAGCTCAACTGTGTTGGCTGAGATATAGTATCTAGTGTAAACTTAAATTAGTAATAATAAGTAATTAAAACCAATCACAAAAATAATTGCTTTGTCTGACGTCTAAGAAAGAGAAAGGAAAATATTTATCGTTGTTTATAATTAGGCTCGCAAGCTAACTATCGATGATATGATTACCGATTGTATGTAAGAGATACTTAGTTGTTCCTTTCCCAGCAAACTTTCTCCCTTTCGTTGAATTACTCATGCTTTGTATTTATACAGATCTGAAACTAACTCCAATATCAGGAACTAATGCCAGCTGGAAAAAATTAAAACCATGCAAATTTTAACATGAATTTAATTATGACTCAATGAAGCGAACATTAGGATAATGTAGATACAGAATCAATTTAGAAGTAATGTGATTTTAATTAACTTGCGGAAATATAATTTTAATTTGCATAGTAACTAATTAAGACGGTCCAGTAGTGTAGTCTACACAGCATTTAAATAGCCTAAAGCCTTTTAATCGGTCTCCAGTACTGTCAAAAAATGTTTATTATTTTTTCCAACCTCACCAGATCGATTCAGTTTGGGGAAAGAAGTACGTTAGCATTAAACCATGGGCAGTAATAGTTGTGGTGGCTACATTACCTTACTTTAATACCGAATGTCCCACGTAACTTACAAAAGCTTGGACAGAAGGCTACTTAACTTCATATATATCAAAGCTTGAACTAGAAGTAAACTTATATTCATAATTACCAAAGCTTGAACCAGAAGACTAACTAGGTTCAAATTTATTAAAGCTTCAACCAAAAGACTAATTATAGTATGTCCATAATAACCAAAGGTTTAACCAGAAGATTTTTTACGTTCAAATTTATCAAAACTTGAACAAAAAGACTAATTATAGTATGTCCATAATTACCAGAGGTTTAACCAGAAAATTAATTACGTTCAAATTTATTAAAGCTTGAACCAAAAGACTAATTATAGTATGTCCATAATTACCAAAGGTTTAACCAGAAGATTAATTACGTTCAAATTTATCAAAACTTGAACAAAAAGACTAATTATAGTATTTTCATAATTATCAAAGGTTGAGCCAGAAGAAATTACGTTCATAATTACCAAAGGTTGAACCAGAAGACTAATTACGTTCAAATTTATCAAAACTTGAACCAAAAGACTAAATATAGTATGATATTACCAAAGGTTGAATCAAAAGATTAATTACTTTCAAATTTATCAAAACTTGAACCAAAAGACTAATTATAGTATGTTCATGATTACCAAAGGTTGAACCAGAAGACTAATTACGTTCAAATTTATCAAAACTTGAACCAAAAGACTAATTATAGTATGTTCATGATTACCAATGGTTGAACCAGAAGACTAATTAGGTTCAAATTTATTAAAGCTTGAACCAAAAGTCTAAATATAGTATTTTCATAATTATTAAAGGTTGAGCCAGAAGAAATTACGTCCATAATTATCAAATGTTGAACCAGAAGACTAATTAGGTTCAAATTTATTAAAGCTTGAACCCAAAGACTAATTATAGTATTTTCATGATTACCAAAGGTTGAGCCAGAAGACTAATTAGGTTCAAATTTATCAAAACTTGAATCAAAAGACTAATTATAGTATTTTCATAATTATCAAAGGTTGAGCCAGAAGAAATTACGTCCATAATTATCAAAGGTTGAACCAGAAGACTAATTAGGTTCAAATTTATTAAAACTTGAACCAAAAGACTAATTATAGTATTTTCATAATTATCAAAGGTTGAGCCAGAAGAAATTACGTCCATAATTATCAAATGTTGAACCAGAAGACTAATTAGGTTCAAATTTATTAAAGCTTGAACCAAAAGACTAATTATAGTATTTTCATGATTATCAAAGGTTGAGCCAGAAGAAATTACGTCCATAATTATCAAATGTTGAACCAGAAGACTAATTAGGTTCAAATTTATTAAAACTTGAACCAAAAGACTAATTATAGTATTTTCATAATTATCGAAGGTTGAGCCAGAAGAAATTACGTCCATAATTATCAAATGTTGAACCAGAAGACTAATTAGGTTCAAATTTATTAAAGCTTGAACCAAAAGACTAATTATAGTATTTTCATGATTACCAAAGGTTGAGCCAGAAGACTAATTAGGTTCAAATTTATCAAAACTTGAATCAAAAGACTAATTATAGTATTTTCATAATTATCAATGGTTGAGCCAGAAGGTTAATTACGGCCATAATTATCAAAGGTTGAACCAGAGTACAGGTTCTTCCTGCCTTGTAGTTTATGGACTTTTTGTGATGCTTAAATTTAAAAGGTAACGCAGTACTTCTTTGACTTGCTTGTCTTTATTTAATTAGATAATTTAATTTATGATCCCAGAAACCTTTAGTTCATTGTCCCAAGTGACTATCTTCGTCAGCGTTTAGACGCAGAAAAAATTAAGTAAGGGTAAGCTAAGCTACTGAAATTCAAAGAAAGCTACTGTGTTGACAAAATTGAGAACCCCTTTCTCAACCAGCCCATAGTAGCCCTATAACGGAGAGGTATTATTAATATGTAAATTGACGTTTTAAAATTTAATAACTTCAAATTTAAACCAAATAAATAAAAAAATAATGGGATATAATTTATTGAAGAACATATAAAAGAGTGTAAACAAAATTAGTAAAATCGTGAGTTTGAAATAAAAGTATGTAGAGCGAGTCAGTACGTAATTATACATTTTGAAAATATGTATTAAATGAACTTGTTACTTTTTTCAATTCAAGTTTAACGTTCTGGCGTGAGACGGTTTACTTTTACCTGGCAAAGTGAAACATTTGCTATCGTCTCTCTGTTATAGAGTGAGTGCGGTAATCCAGCCCCTTTAATGCATTTACGACATAGCCAACTCCAAGGCCTGGTGGTTATCATTTAGGCCATAAATGTCTGAACATTATCCCGTAGTAGGAGACATCGACCCGTACAGTCAGTGCTATTATTTCTATTTCAGGTTAAGGCACTTTGCTATTCAGCCGGCGGATAGACAGACGGGCTCCTGGAGCTGATTAATTGTCTGTCGGCTCTGAAGGACATACTTCTATAGCTTGCTTTTATGCTATTTGCTTTCCGGCATGTCATGGGGATATTGTCGGTCGCGCGAGGAAATGGTTTCCCACGGGATCACCCCTTACAGACAGAGGATTGAGTGGGGCAACATTATTGTTCCTCGGGTGAAGTACATTACCTATATAATCACAAGAAATCTTTATAATTATGTACGCAAAAATGTTTAGTTCTGTCTGAATTAGTACATTAAAATGGTTAAATAAAATTTTAATCAATAAAAATTATTATTGCAACGTCTCTGTGTGTGTTGCATTGAAAGAAAACTCTTTACTTGTCGTTGTTATAAGACAAACACAGATTGATACTCGGAGAGTTAACCTTCCACTTTACTCAAAACGAAAACCATTAGGTGAACCTTCCGAGGGTCCTTTTCGATTCCAACGTCGACGTTTTCTAATACTGCCTTCCAAGAGGACGTGAAGAGAGATTCTTCTAAGACAAATCACAAACCATATTTACTGCCTTGACGATAATTTATAATATTGTGGAATTCGATATTTTTGTAAACTAAACACGAAATGAATCAAATTTTTTAGCTCTTTTAATTCCATCATCAGTCTCAATTTACAAGTATAGCAGGTAATGCTCTAATGAAGAAGATGCACTGCCTTTTTCTGCTTAATTTCTTTTAACATTTCTGTTTTAAAGTTTCACGTCGAATATTCAAGTTTTCCAAAGGAATATGATTGTTATTCAATTCCTTCTAACAGTTCATACTCTCCTTATATATATAGGCCTATATATATCGTTCAAATTTTCAATCGTAAATAAAATACTTTTTATTAACCCACTCAAGTTCAAATACATTTTTGTAAACTTGTAGTGGATGACACTTGATGTTAATACAGTTTTTATCAAATACTAATTACATTTAATAATTAACTAATCACAGGTTTATATAAGGGGAAAACGTTTCAAAAAAGGGGCAAGGTATGAAATATAATTATTTCGTCCAATTTGGTTTAAAATAAGTAGTAATATGTGGTTTCGTAAAACAGCTGATTTTATGCTATAGGTTATGCGGAAGAGCAATTATTAATTAAGTGTTCAAAATAATTTTTTTTTTTTGACCTAACTAGGAGTTGACTTTAAAACAATTTTGTTCATATTAATTATTTTATAAGAAAGTATAATTTATGTATAATTTTATGAGAGTATCTTTTAAAATTAACTCAACGGTAATATTAGGTCTTTACAATTATGTAACAACGAACGCCAAGTCACAATCTATGATTTATGTTTCCTCTCTGGTTCAACGACAAAGTCATTATCACTGAGCGTAACTAGGCCCTACTTAAATTCTAAACAATAACTTTGTTACATGCGAATTCAAAACTAACATTGTGTATGTTTTTAATTTCTTGTAGTTTTTCTGTTTGTATGTTTGTATTATACGAAATAAACAAGTAAAAGTAACAAACACTTTTTTAGGTCAATTCCTTATTAGGTTAACAAATATTTTTTTTATTTTAGTTACTTTTTGTTAAATAATTATAAATAATACGATTAAAGTAACACAACCTTTTCGTTAAAACAGCTGTTCTACTGCATAACCTATAATATAAAATCAGATGTTTTATGAAATCACTTACTTCTTACTTCTTATTACGAACTTCCAAGGTTGGCCTCGATGGCTCGATGTCTCCTATACACACACTCTGCCAATGACCAGAAACAACTTTCTTTCAAGATTCTGTCCAGGGTACATTCCCGTCCTAGATGTTTTATCAAGGGACTCCTTGTTGCTGCTGTTACAGGACACTTCAAAAGTATGTGCTCTAATGTTTCCTCTTCTTGCTTGCACACTCCACAGATAGAGTCGTTAGTAATATGAAACCTTTTCAAATATGTATTGGTGACAATGTGTCCCATACGAGCTCGTGCCGCAAAAGATGCCACTGAACGTGATAATGACTTGAAGATCTTTGGATCATTAGGTTGTTTTTGTAATGAATAATATTCGCGCCCAGTATTGCATTCTCTCCATTTCTTTCTCCAACAGATGTGAGATTCTTTATCAACTGCCTCTTTGCAATTAGTTAAGGAGTAACAACTTTCAGGAGATGGAAACAAGTTGCAAGACTCCTTGGCAGATCTGTCAGCTTCCTCATTCCCAGGAACACCACAATGACTGGGGATCCATTGAAATACAATATTTTTCTGTTCTAAGTTTTTTAACAATTTAGTTATTTCAGATGTTCGAAAATGGTAGTCTGTAGTGTGCTGTACTTGAAGGGCCGACCTGGATTCGGTGAGAATGCAGATGTTCTGTGCATCCATAGTATTGCTAAAAACCAAAGCAGCATTTAAGGCCATCAATTCAGCATTCATGCTTGAAGAGGAATCGCAGGGCACATAGTAATCCTCGTTTAATTCTGGACAATGAAAAGCTGCACCTCCCCTATGGTTCTTTTTATCAACGGAACCATCTGTGTAGATTTTTACAAAGTTGTTATATGTGGTGTTTATCAATTCCATAGCGACAGATTTTAGTAGGTGAGGTGAATCTACTTTTGTGAGTGAACCAGGAATTTCAAGATTGGTTTTTATTGGGATTCGAAGCCAGGGTTGTTGTTCCAAAACAACTGGAATTTTTCCTGATTCCATTGTGTTTAATGATTCGCAGGGTTTGTTATGATGGTAGAACAGTGACTGTCGGATGTTAGTTACCAATGCAATGTTAGAAAGAGTGTTAAGCGAAATTGCCTTCATCTGAAAATGTTTCTTCCACATTCTGTTTTTTATATATAAGTCAAAGGGCATGACTGACAGTTCAATTTCCATAGACTGTATACTTGTGGTTTTTGGACAACCCAAACAAATTCTCAGAGATGAGTTCTGTAATATTTGTAATTTTCGAATATGAGTTTCAGCTGGTCCACCCCAAACTTCACAACAATACATGATTTTTGATCTTACAAAGGACAAATAAAAATTCCTTAATATATATGTATCTGCTCCCCATGCCCTGCTGGCTATAACTTTCAACGCTTTTATTCTATTTGCACATTTGTCCGCTATGAAATGGACATGTTCTTTCCACAGTAGTTTTGGATCCAGTTTAATACCCAGAAGTACAGGATTTGGGTTATGCCGCAGTACGTTTCAATTTAAGTTTATAACTGGTTTATAGTTTGTGTGCAAGTATCGCCTGGAGAAGAAGCATACTTCAGTTTATGATATTGAAATGGTTAGTCCCCATTTTTCAGACCACTCAGAGATTTTGTTAAGTGCCTTTTCCAGTTGGTGAGTAGAAGCAGTTGGGTCTTTATCAGTGGCCCAGATAGTGACATCATCTGCAAAAATAGCCATGCCGATGCCTGGAAGGTCTATATTCCCTAAATTTTGCATCATTATGTTAAAAAGAGTAGGACTAATGACTGACCTCTGTGGTATTCCGTTTAGAGTACATTCTTCTTCAGAGTAGGTATCATTGATCTTAGTTTTAATTTTCCTATCCTTAAGGAAGTCTACAATGTATTTCAATATCCTCCCTTTTAAACCGATTTCCATACACTGCGAAATAATAGATATGCGTGAGACCTTATCAAAGGCTGCTTCGAAATCGATGAACACCGCTGATGTACACATTTTGTTTGAGAATCCGGTATATATACTTTCTGTAAAGTTTCCATTCCAAGTAACCAGTCTCTCCAAAAGTTTACCGAGACATGATGTCAAGGCTATAGGCCTGTAAGAAGAAGCAAGTTCAGGAGACTTTCCTGGTTTTACAAGTGGAATAATTATAGCCTGTTTCCATTTTTGTGGTATGTTACCTGTCTCCCAGATTTGTGTAAAATTGCATCTTATTTCTTCCATAAATGACTCAGAACAATGCTGAAACATTAAATTATGAATGTTATCTTCTCCTGGCGTAGATGACTTCAATTGTGCTACTGCAGCCTTCATTTCAGTTTCTGTGAAAGGTTTATCACAGATATCTGTTTGGGAAATTGCTTCATTCAAAGTTGTAAGAAAGCTCTTTTTCTCATTCTTCAGATGAGTCGGCCAATTTTCCTCAATATCTGACTTTTTGACATATAATTTGTTGAATACATTAGCAATGTCATTATCATTAGTAGTTATGATCCCATCCGGATTTGTGATCTGATAGATTTTATTATCAGGTTTTCCCTGAATTGCTTTAAATCTTTTCCATACAGCTGAGCAAGGTGTGTTTGAGTTGATGTTACCTATGAAGTCATGCCAAGAGGTCCTTTTAGCCTCTTTTATAGCTCTCTTACATTTAGCCGATGCCTGGTTGTATTTGCTTCTATTTTCGGATGTTCTAAATTTCTTCCACATTTTTCTGGCTTTTTGTCTTTCTAATCTAAGGAGGGATATTCTCTTATTCCACCAAATGTTACTAGGCTTTTGTTTATTTTTATTTACCTTAATGCTAGGGATACTTTCCGAGGCAGCAATCATTAGTTTCTGTACAATGTTTTCTGTATTACTTTCTGTGCAGTTTACTGTGTTATTAGTAAGATGTCTAAATAGGGGCCAATTTGTATCTTTTATTTTATGTTGCGTAGTAATAATTCTATGTGCATTAACATTTCCCTCTTTACTGTCGATATTAAAATATACTGGGAAGTGGTCACTAATTAGATCTTTACCCACATACCAATTACTGATTATGTCTAACAGATCTGGAGAAGACAGGGTAAGGTCCAATGTACTCAATGATCCTGTACTTGGTGACTGGTATGTTGGTTCCTTGTTTTTGTTTACAAGTACCAAATTGGAGTTCACAATCCATTCGTAAACTATTAGGCCATTCCTGTTGTCATTTCCTTTATTCCAAGAGCCATGTCTAGCATTAAAATCACCCATGATAAGGAGACATTTATCTGAAATCAATAATTTCTGAAGTTCCTCATCCGTTACTAATTGATTAGGAATATATACGTTGACTACTCTTATATTAATATCTTGGTTAATAGTTATGTCACAGCTAAGTGCTTCCATATTTGTGGTGGTGATATATTGATGACTTCTAACAACTATAGATTTATGTATCAAAGTTATGACACCACCACCTCTGCCATTTGCTCGTGAATTGTTAAAAATATTAAAATTCTTGAAACGAGGGTGCCGCTTTTCGTCTACAGGCAACCATGCCTCTTGAACACATATAACCTTAGCATTACTCAAATCCAATTCTTGTTTCAACTCTTCTATTTTATTCATCAAGGAGCGGGCATTCCAGTGCAAAAATTTCTGAGATTGATATTTAATGTGTGAATTATGCAGGTCTTTTGTTTTTCTCTCACGTTCATTAAAGTTTGTACCCAATGATATATGTTGTTTCATCTTCTCATCTTTTGACTTTTTCTTCATTTGGATATGCATTTCTACTGCCTGCTTTCTGCTATGACACCATAATTCGATTCTTTTGTTTTTTCCCACTCCTCGATTTCTCATAATAATATTTCTATCTATTCCATATAATTCTCTTACACATTCAATGTGCTCGTCCTTGATATTCCAGATGTTTACTTTAAGACGATCAGGATGATTATTTCTTTGCTTATTATAACAGAAAGCAGTCCCCACCCGGAGATCCGATTGGGGGACTAATACTCCTGAATGTTTTACTCTCTGATTCATTCTGCCATATTTGTGTATGTATTAGGGGGCTGCAGTGGTCTGATGCAGCTTCTGTGGACACCTCTTAGTTCACTTGGGTTTGCTTAAGCTAATGGAATTCCAAGTTTAAGCCCCCCTCACCGCGTCAAGGTGAGTGTCCACGAGGGGGGTTTTATGAAATCATATGTTATCACTTATTTTAGGTAAAATGGTATGTCATAATTATATTGAATACCTTTCTCTTTTTGTAAAAAGTTAAATTTTGTAAAAACTAAAATTAATTCCTTAAATTTAATTAATTAATTAATATTTGAAAAACTGTATTAACGTCAATTTATAAGTTTAAAAAAATGTATTTGAACATCTTAACAATTGAGAATTTGAACAAGATATATATATAACAAAAGTGGAAAAATATTTCCGATAAAGTGGAAAAATCTATTGTATAATATAAGGTTTGTTGAACATTACACAATGGGAATGAAACGTCTAAGGCGACTTGTAAAAGTTATATTGGAGTAAAATTAAGTGAGAATTCAGATTAATAATTGAATAGAGTTTATGTAAGAATTTAAAATTCAAATTTTGTTTATTAATACTAGGAACGTAATGATATTAACACGTTATATAGAATAATTTATATTCTAATATTTATGAAAACAATTTTTCTTTTTTATTTTCTTTTATAAAATTATTGACATTTTAGTTGTAATAGGTATTGATAGTTATATATTTTCTCATTTGCATCATTTAGACTGTCTGGGCTTTGCCTAACTCATGAGAACTTCTCGCATGAAATCTCTCGCACGAAATCTCTTGCATGAGAACCGGAGGCGTGACGAGACTACCCTGTAAAAAGCGCATAGCTCGGCTCTGAGAGTCACACTTGAATAACCCCATATCTTAGTGGTATTAGTCATTTGGCGGAATAGTATAGTGGGTATCCACTACAGACTCCGAGACCACATTACATCGAGAAAACCTCGAGAAATGAGTGTTGGTAATCTTGTTTAACTTATATCAGATTAGGGAATACGACCAGCTTTCTGTGCTTCAAATATCTTGTAAAGGTAAGCATTTCAAACATTCCCGTAATAGCTATAAAATCCTGAACGCTTGTAATCTTCTCATAATTTTCCGATAATTGTGTAAACAAAGAGGTGATACAGGACTGTGTTGCAATAGCTTGAAGTATTCATCTATATCCTGGGCTGTCAGATAAATAAGTTCTTGAGTATAACATTAAAGTGAAAGAAGTATTATACAATTTCACTATCCAGCCTTAACCAAAAGCCCTGATCCCTAATTCCTAGCTGCAGCCAGTGTCGTGTGACAGACGCTGCAAAACCTCGGGGGTCACCAAACCCCCTCCCTCTCTGTCGGTCTGAAAATATCTGTCTGTTGGAAGTCAATTCTAACTTGGGTCAACACAGACTTTTTTTTATTTTGGTTACTTTTTATTAAATAATTACAATTAATATGAATAAAGTAACATAACCTACGAGTAAAAACAACTGTTCTACCACGTGACCTATAACATAAAATCAGGTGTTTTATGAAATCGTATGCTATCACTTATTTTAAGCCAAATGGGACGAAATAGCTATATTGCATACCTTGCCCCTTTTGTAAAAAGTTTTTCTCCCATATAAGCTAGAACAATTAATTAAAATTAATTAAGGAATTAATATTTGATAAAACTCTATTAACATCAAGTGTCATTCACTACAATTTAGAAAAAAAATGTATTTAAACTTGAGTAAACTTGAGTGGGTGATTAACGAATGAAAATTTGAATTATATATATATATATATATATATATATATATATATATATATATATATATAAAGTTAATATATTACTATTGTAAGTAATTTTATCCACCATTAAGTGCAATGATTTTATCTTGAGTGATGAGGCGCCTTTCGGTCACTTGACCATTCAAAGAACGGTCAAGTAACCGAAAGGCGCCTCATCACTCAAGGTAAAATCATTGCACTTAATGGTGGATAAAATTACTTACAATAGTAATATATTAACTTCATAAAGTCAGTGCAACGGAAAAACAATGGATAACGTAAAATATCAAGAATATATGTATATATATATATATATATATATATATATATATATATATATATATATATATATATAGAGAGAGAGAGAGAGAGAGAGAGAGAACTAATAGAGGGGTTGAAAAAAGTTATGGTTGTCCCATTGTGTTTACCTGCTAAATGCCAAATACCGTTCCCATTTATTAACGTAAAACTATATCTCAAAAACGTCTCCGTCGTATCATGAAATAAAAATTATGTTCATTTTTGAAAAATAAAACAATTAAAAAAATAGTTTGAAATAATTCACAGTTTTAAGCACTTGTAAAACTATCAGCAACTAAACTGTAAACTCGGCCAATAGGCATAACAAATGTTTGTGAGGTGAAAAGCGTCTTTAACATTGATTTTCATAAGTAAAACTTATTTTAAATTACGTACTTGCTTTGATTAAGTGAGAAATTTCAGTATTGTGATGCGGCTGTAAGTGTTTGATTTCCCCCGTGGTAGCGTCAAAGACGAACTTAATAGTGTGAAAAATAAGAGTTTTGTGAAGACTATTTTGTTTTGAGTCTGAGACTTTGTTTTTTTGAGTCTGAGAATATTCTTTGCGTCCGCATTCCTTTATTATTCAAATATTTATAAAGCGAAATAATAATTTATTTTCTTGATCCTTTAGCGAATGGTATAGTATAATGTAAGCGTTTGACTCGTAGAGTTTACTAAAAATAACTCGGTAGACCTTGCAATTTATAAATAAGAGTAATTATTTAATAAGCAATTATTAACGAGAATAAAGATAATCAGTGCCAACGCTAGCTTAATAAACATTGAAATAATCGAGACTGATAAAAGTGCCGAAACAAATTCTTGTGTCCCTAGGTATGCAAGAAGCGACAACATCCGAAAGTGTTTAACGATTACTTAAAGCGGCGTCAAGGTTCAGTGACTTGACAAAAAGCACGAATTTGTTGCAACACGAGTTGCCGCAACTACTCGAAAACGCCGGAAGAACTGAGACGGTTCGATTGTTGGATAGAGTGAAGTGGGGACATTAGTAGGACAGAGTAGTTAGATATGTGATCACCTAGGAATGAATACCGTATTACAGTATTTATTGCATTATTGAATTAAAATTTTGAACGAATTAAATAGGTATTAATCTAATAATTAGCTAACAGCCTAGTACAAACAGAACAACGTCAAAGCCCAGTGGCACAAAGATTTATGTATATAGAGCCCTTTTGGGATGTATAAATAAATCATGCCTTAGTCTCTACACAGGATATCGAACTGGAAGAACACTTCACAAACGATATCAAGAATGCATAGAAACATTCACAGATAATAACAACCAGAGATTAGTGAATTATTATTAATATTATTAATGAATTGTCGAATCAGAATTGTTAACAGGTTGACTGATATTTTAGCTCTCTAAAACTATTTTGTTTAAAGATTTCGACAGTATGTAAAGAACAATGTTCTTACATCTCGAATATGTGAATGTTAATCTAAATGTTTTTGAATTACTTTTAAAAAGCTCTTGTTATAAATTAACTTTTACGAGTTTGCTTATTTGTTATTTCTTTGTTTCAGGTAAGAATACATATGACCACCAGAAAGATGTATTCTAGGCGAGATCTTATTGTAAGTATTCTGCTCTCATAAAATGATCATACATATAAACTATTTAGGCCTACAGTAATTTTTTAGTATCAACGTACATAAATCTTATAACCATCCTTACTGCCGCTACATCAGCATCACTTATCGGCAATTTAAAATACTCTTAGAGGCAAAAAAAAACACAAACAGTTAAATAAAATTAAACATAGAGCATAGGCCAATGGATGTAGCAAACCGATCATCGAGAAAATTACCGCCTAAAAAACAAAAACAAAATACAAAATCCAATGTACTCGTATATACAAACTCACCAAAAACAACTAAGCCTACCAATACCTTTCGTAAATATACCTACGAAACAGCCTTATCCACTTACAGCAATCTCAATAAGTAATGATATTAAGAAATAAGACGGTCGTTATATGAGACAATCAACAATTGTTTCAACTAAACAGCAACGTTTCAGCAGTTTAATTGCTATCGACTAAGAATGCATAGATGATATTAATTTTCAATTAAAAAAAACCCCATAATTATTTGAAAAATTCTGTAAAATGATATTAAGAAGAACTTAAATTTGAAAAATATTACACGCACATAAAAATGGTTTTATTATTTACTTTTATACAGCGGTTATGATGTAATTCATGTTTTTTCAATTATTACCATTTTATAATAATTTTTTAAGGAAATAGCGGTTTTAAAAAATTAAACTCACCCATGTTTTATAGGCGATAGCAAATTACCTGTCGAAACGTCGCTATTTAATTAAAATAAATATTCATTGACTTATATATCAACCATAGTTTTTCTTAATGTCAAAACTCGTGAGTGTATACACAATCAGCAGAAACAAAACAGAAGAAATATACATGACTATAGGCCTACTACTCCTACTTAGCTGTTTATACCCTATATTCTACCGGTTTCAGGGATGTGACTGTACTAAATGTAGATCCTGGTGTATTATCTGTAAAGTATTCTATGTCTAAATAAAAATAGGAATTGTTTTAGATCCCTTCACGAACGTTGGGAACATTTGTTACATCGAAATACATTTTTTTTCAATGTATTTAAGCCAGATATTTCAGATCCGTTGTAACCTATAATCCAAAAAAACTGTTATACCCGTTTTTTGGTAGTAAAAATACAAAAATGCAAAAACTAAGTGCCCACGTCTTTTTATTTAATTTTTTCGTCCCCAAACTAAGGTCGAATAAAAGATTATTTGCGTAATTCGCTTGGGTTCGAAGAGGATAGAACAATCTGGCAAATCGTTGCAAACTCAGGTTACGAAGAACAAGTAAATTTTTACAAGTAGAGTGTTTAATTATTTTCTGACATGGTAGATTTTATAATATAAAATCATCCACGTCTAAACATTATGATTGTAATGTTTCTTTTAAGCTATTTCCAGGGTTTAAAAGTTGACCAAAAACAACTGACTTATTTACAAGATTACTTTGTTTATCACAAAGGTCACATTAAAGGCCAGCCGTTTCGCGAAATTTCTCGTTAAAAGATAATATAATATCACTATACAAAATTCATTTCAAAGGAATTTCTGCAAATGAATTTTAGAAATTGCGAAACCAGATGTCAGTTTTAACCAGGGTCAAGGGCCTTACTGTTAGAACGGAAATAATAATATTAATAAAGTTTTAATACTATTAGGGTGACGTAGGAGAGTTATTGTCAGTTGCTTTAATACATAGATCTAGTTTAACCGCTTCAAAGCTTTAACTTTGTTGTAGATAAAAGGTTTTGCCTCTGAAAGACTTAGACAATTTTCAAAGTAAGACGAAAACATATAGAGCCTCGAAAACATTTTCGGAAATAGAAAGTTACTGTGTTTTTTTAGACATACCTTCAATTGTCTTGAGATATAAAATCAAAATTATATGAAAATAATTTCATATAATTATAGAGGTTTTATCTTTGTCAATCAGTCAATCAATCAACATAAATAATTTGATTTTGAACTAGCTTTTATGGAAATCGCATTTCAGAAGCCTGATCTGTTGGACAAAGGCAAATCTATTGAAGACAAGATGAACTCCAGGGGAAAATATTTTAAGTTATGGGACCAATATGTACGTTTTAGATATTTTAGGTATCAAAGAGAATAACAAAAATAATTGTTCAAATATTCATTGAAGGTATTATTAGGAAGGGGAAGAATTGAAGTAGAAGGGGAGAGATAAGAGGCAATGGGAAAGCGGGAGAGTAGAGATAGAAGAATAAGATGACGATGAGGGTTATCATGGAAGTAAGAAAAGCCTAACTTAAAATCAGTTATGAATGAAGTGAGTGACATTATAAAATACACTATAACACTTAGAAGAATTTTACGTAATATCAAGAGGTATATCAAATTGATGATATGGTTTTGGCTAACAAATATAGATTTTAATTACAAATATTGTATTAATGTTTATGAAAATACTTCACGGTTTAACTAAGTTAATTCAAAGGTCTTTAAATGCTTTGCATTAAACCAAAGGCGCATAACATTTTAAATTTTCGTGTCCATTTGCAAGATAAAACATTTGAACAAACTCACGTCAGATGCACAACCCGTTCAGGCGGTCTTCGAATGTTCTTTGGATATTTTTAGAACCTATTACTGCATCTGGAGGCCAGAGTATACTCCAATATCAATAAGTCGTGGCTATAGGAGCTCCCCAAGAGAGATTTTGTATTCTAGAGGCTAGTCATAAACAGATTATAGTAACTAATAGCAAGGGCGACTCCAG
Organism: Prosapia bicincta; assembly: GCA_036971475.1. Lineage (NCBI taxonomy): Eukaryota > Metazoa > Arthropoda > Insecta > Hemiptera > Cercopidae > Prosapia > Prosapia bicincta. The sequence continues at coordinate 113,798,347 of JBAIZL010000004.1, forward strand.
GATAGACTTTCGGGGACACAGTGGCAGGAAAACATGGGGTGGTTGGAGGAGGACGGACTTTCAAAAATAAAGGCCTGGAAATGAAATTTTAAGCTATTCTTTTACTTAAAAATCACAGCAAATTTGATATATATTTTTCATCAAAACATGTATTTTACCTGAATTTACATAGATAGCAAAATAATTATTTTGTAAATAATACAAAATATTGCTGAACTTTCATCGTGTCATCAAACGGCTCGGTCTGACGAGGACGACGCGGAGTCGTAGTACACAGACTGTTAGTACAGCCGAGGCGGTACGGAACTACTAGTGCGCGATTTGTACCATGCCAGTGTGTTTATGCTGGGTAGAACTACCATGTTATCAGATGAATCTCTACACCTAACATTACTTAAATGTAAAAACAATATACATTACTCTAAAATGAAAAGTATATTTTTATAAGTAAACTGGGATAAATCTTAATATCTTCCGAATATAAAAAATATATTAAATTCCTGGGGGGGGGGGCGCAATTGCCACTACCGCCCTCCCCTGAAACCGCCCTTGCCTAATAGGAAAAGATCCACCCTTTTGCGTCTTATACAAATATAATTACCAAGCTGGATTTATTGATAAACGCTTTTTCTTACCTTTTGGACTCTTGTGCTTGTCCGTAAACACCTGTAGAATCGGTTTAGGAAAATGGGTCACGGGCTTCTCAAGTTAAATCGTTGCTTCTAATTAATAGAATAGCATAATTAGCAATATCCTGTGGAGTCATGCACGTCCTTCTTGATTTCTCCACAAGAAAAACGCAGGCAATTGAATGGCAAAAGCGGATGTAAGCTTAGATACGGTGTTTTGTAAATAAACAAATTAAATTAAGTGAAGAAAGTGACCAAGTGGAATTCCTTTTAGTTTTGTTTGCAATATAAAATTGTAATGTTGGTGAGATATTGAGTTGTTTTTGACTTATTTAGGTTGAATTTACCTGAAGATGTCTTTTTTAGGCCGAGAAAATCGTAATAACAGTTTGAGAAAGATGTAACCTAATGAGTTACTAACAACTCATATTTGTTTTTGTAGTATAAAGTTTTAATATTGGTGAGACATAGAGTTGTCATTGACATTTTTAGGTTACATCTACCTGGAAATTGCATTGTCTAGGGCATTGAAAATCTTAGTAACAGTTTTTATTTTTGCAAATAATGTTTTTTGTTCTTGTGTCCATGGATAGACGATTAAGTGTTTTTATAAAATTTCTCTGAACTCCGTCATAGGTCTTGACCATCGCGCTGCCAACAGGGATGCATCAGGACTATACAGGACTTAAAGTCCTACCTCTCCAGAGGCACCATTTTTTCATGGACAGTGCCATATTAAGAGATTTTTGTTATTATAACGTATTAATGAATATTGTAGCAACAGTGTCCCCTCACATTATTTTATTGATTATTCAGTAAATGCCCTTGGGCAATGCTCAAGAATCTTACTTGATTTTTTGCGAGACGTCTCTCGGAAGAGTGGTTGTTCTGTCCGCAAGCGTGGCACCGAAGAACTGTAGAATTCCTGAAGAGGCAGAGGCTGTTCGTGAAATAATAATAGAACAAGGTTACAGAAGGCACAGAAATTAAATTCTTTAATATACAGTATTTATATTTAGACACAGATTTCTCTACCTGTGTATAACTGTAACTACCTGTTAAGTTTGGTTTAAAAACTAGTAATTATTATTATATTTATTGACATAAAATTTAAGAAAACAGAGGTATATTATATTTAACAATATACCCAAAACGTTAATACAAGATAAATAATACCTATTACTTAAATAATAATTCATTAACAAAGGTATACCATCTGATGAAGATGAGGACTTGGCTCTAAGCTATAAAAATTTGTAAATGAGTTATTATTTAAATAACATCCTGTATTATGTTCTTAAATGTCTTTTATTTATACTACGCATATTTATGTGTATACAAAATTTTTTAAATTCAGTTTTTTAAAATTTGCCTTATTTAAAAAAATTTAAATTATTTTAAAAATATTTTAAAAAAGTCTAAGAAAAAATTCCAGTTTTTACTGTGCAAGGTTATATACTTTATTATTGTTTAGTTATTTTATATTTACGGCTTTTTTACTAAGGAAAACTATTTTTTTTTAAATTACAATAAAAGGTTACAGGTTTTCACATTACTTACAAGTTTTCACTTTTTGAATGTTACTTCGAATATAATTTTTCCTAAATCTGTTCCATCAAAATATCTTGTCATTTTGATTCCTCACTGGGATTTATCTAAGTATTTAGAGTCGCTTTAACCTTCCCCAAGGTTGTACTATCTGGGATTTAAGGGAAAATAGTCAATTGGCAGTACGCATTAAATTAATTGTGAGAGGTGAATGTACAACAGTACTGCAATTACTATTAATGTAGTTTTTCAGATTCGTACTTTTTTTACCCGGGTCTGATCCCCCAAAACCTACTCTATGGTGAGGAATACTTAGAACAATCTATTGGACAAACAACAAACTAATATAAGATATGGTAGAGAAAGTATAATACTTTATAAAAGATAATTTGTGTAATGTTAAAATAAATTCAGATCTGGAAATTGCTGAGACTGCAGAGAAATAAATGTGATGTAAAATACGTATACTGTACATAAAACACGACTCCTAACATATTAATATTACCGCAATAGTTAAAATTATGCAACGCTGATATTCTATTTTACTTGACACCGAAACAGCCACGTTTTACCACATCTGCGTTCGTTACGTTTGAGGTTAGACACCTGACAGTGTAAATACATCTTGCGACACAAAGCTATTACGGCGATTATTCATGCAACGGGCTACTAGAATGTTAATACCAACAAGTATTTCACCGTAGACGTTTGTGACAGACGTATCAATTTGGTAAAGGTTTATTATCAATTCACAAACGGACATTAGTAATTACAGTGGTTATACGCTCCGTTAAGATCCTATAAACTTCGCAACAGGTCTTCTATGAAATATTCAATTACATTTTTATTTTTTAATAATGACGCTCTTCTAAAAGTGATAGATTGGTAAATTTGACGACCATGGCATTTATTTAACCAACCTATGACATTTATTTAATATTATTCTGATTAAATGCTAAGTACAGAAATAAAATATAAGGAAACAATAATTTTATCAATTTAAACAATGAAATTGACAGAAAACAATTAAATAAATTTGTAATAGCGTAGTATTAAATATATAATATAATAGAAAATACGTATATACATTTCAATATTATAAAAAAGCAACAGAATGTTGCAAAATACAATTACAAATAGTTATTATTTTTTAATTGTCGGTGAATCAACATACTATCAACATCATAATTTTTCACAGTTGAATGAGATAAATACAAAAACTACAAAAGAGAAAAAATGTAAAGAATTTATAATTTTTTTGAAGATTTTGTTTGTTTTGTGTTTCCTACTCGTAATTTTATATAAAACAAGTAATATAAAAAAATATTTTAATTCAATTGCTATTGAGATCAAAAAAGAAAATTGTTTTTAGTTACATTTTATTTTATAATTATAAATAATATAAATATGTATGTACATATGTTAGAATCAAAATATTAAATGCAATATAAATAGAAGGAAAATATCCATGCAATTTTCCATTTCCCTCTCTATACAGTATATGGTGTTAAACTATTATTATTATTATTTTTTAGAACTAATTATGCGCTTTTTTCGTTTCTAATTTATAAAGCTGATGGTGATTTATATTTCCACATTCTATCCATATCTTATATTGCTTCATTATTGCAAGGAACTTTTCTCTTATAATTTTATATACGTCTTAAAGTAATTGACTTCTAGCAATGGGATTCAGTTCGAATCCGACCGATAGATCAGCTTTTTTAAATTTTAACTATGAACATTTTTAAAAACTGTATTAACATCAATTGTCATCCACTACAGGTTCTAAAAAATGTATTTGAACTTGAATAGATGAATAAAAACGGATTTTATCAAAGATAGAAAATTTTTACTATATATATACATATATAAGGAGAGATGAGCTTATAGAAAAATTGAAAAATAGTCTAAAACAACAATTTTATTAGTTTTTTCTATAGAATTAAAGTCATTATGGTGTTATTAATTTAGAGGATATTTGGAGGTTATGTTCAAATAATTTTCAAATGCAACTTTCAATATATTAAAAAATAGGGTATATTTGATTAAATTAAGAATTAACTTACAATTCCTTGTCACAGCTGTTTTTATCACTCCTAGATTGTGTTACCTAATGTATTTTATTTTCATTAAAATGTTATTCAACATTATTTAACAGTTAATAAAAATATTGATTAACTATAATAAATAATGAATTGTATAATTTTGTTCCAATTATTGAAAGGAAAACTCCTTACGAGTGTCTGACGCGTTTTAAGGAACTAGTTCGAATGAATTTGTTGAACCAATTTTTATAATCAGTAAATTATTTAACATCTATATTAACTATATTTTTTTACTTTACCTATATTAATATGTGAACCTTTTTTCTGTAGAAGAACTTGCGACATTTGTCCCTTTGAAAACTAAGTAAAGGGCAAGTGTTTACATATTAATATTTGTTAAAGTATAAAACCTGAGCAAAAACTGGTATTTTAAGTTAAAGATTGAAGAAAATATTATTAAGTACATTTTTCATTTAAGTTTTCAAATCATAGGTTAGGCCAATTTTTAATATTTATACTTATTTAAGTACAGTTTTAATTTTTGAGATTAATAGAGTTCCTTTTGTATTAAATATATATTTTTATATAGCTGCAGAGGACAAAATAAGACCAAATTAAATGTAAAAGTTTTTCATTTACTCTTTGGACAATTTTTTTTTAGTTTATCTTCATCAATAAACTAAACTAGATTGGAAATCGGATTTTACATAACTTTTGCAATATAATTTTAAAGTAAACTTTTTCCAAACGAAACAAAATTAAAGTACTGTAACATCGTACAGCGACTGATACGTCAGATTTCTCACATTACCTAATTAGCAATGAGACTAATAATGCCACTGAGTCTGATTGCTATGGTAAACGCGTATGTCAACGCACGAACCATGTGTGACACGTGACCCCATCCCCTACTTCCTATTATAGTTATTACTTCCGGACATTGAAGGGAAACGCAGACGGAACTGCCGACTACACTTTCACCTTGGTATGTAGAGAGCGTACTTTGATCCAGACAATGCGTCGTGATGGGAGAAGTTGTAGCCTCCTGCTCTAGTGTGAGGTAAAAGAAATCTCCGATTAATCCTTTCTGAGATATTTAGAACAGTGTTTCCCCTTGTCTTGTTTTGACAGATTGCGTTTTCTGTCATAAAAGAATGTTTCTCTCTTTCTCTCTCTCATACGCATACATTCACAAACCAGGCGTGGCCTTTCATATTTCCACATTTGATTTTGATGAATAAAAAATGTAAGCCCCATTGGTTATGATTATTCCATAAATTACCAGGACCGGATTAAGAGTAGACGAAGCTCGGGGGCTCCATTAAACAAGAGGCCCCACGTAAGTAGAAAAAACATTAGAGTTGCATAGATAATGAATAATAATGCTTATAGGCTTACTCCGCGGCGTTGCGTCAGTTGCACCCAGTGTCATTTGCGCCACCTTAATGCTGTAGAAAGATGGAACAGCCCTTCGGAGACCTAATCCTAGAATCAAAAAATTTATTAGTATTTCAAAACTGAAGCGAAAAATCCAGCCTACGCATACATAAAGATACAATTAAATCCTAAAAAGAAGAGGAAAGAATGCACAGATATGAAACCGATTGAGAGAAATAATAAAACGATCAAGAAGTAAGAAGAAATTGGTGACATAAGGATGTGCCTTTGCACTCTGACCTACTTACAAACATTATACTAGGTTCAACTTACAAAAAATTATGATAATATTTGTAAATAGTACCAAATTCATCACACAAAAAACAAAAAGTAATGACATTAAATTACAAAAAAAAGAAATTAACATGATATACTATGATTTAAAAGTATAAAAATGACACTTTCAGTTTATTTTAGATACACCTAAATGACTGAAAACTGGTTTTCCAAAGAAACTGATTCTATATGACATAGCTAATCCAAAGCCTGGGTAAAATGTGAAGGGAACTTAGAGACTATAATAGTATTTAATACAGGAAGTAATGTGGGTCTCCCAAACGTAAGTATTTTTGGGGTAACTTGGACGCAACTGTCGCACATTTCTGAATGGGCGCAAGTGTCATTTTATGCATGCTTCGGTCCTGTAGGGCCCCCTAACCAGTGGTCCCTTGGTCTGCAGACGTTGGTAATCGGTCCTGTAGGGCCCCCTAACCAGTGGTCCCTTGGTCTGCAGACGTTGGTAATCGGTCCTGTAGGGCCCCCTAACCAGTGGTCCCTTGGTCTGCAGACGTTGGTAATCGGTCCTGGGCATGTTTGCTTACGAGAAAGAGATGTTCTAAATAACAAACGTTATAAACTTATGTATATAATTTGGGATATTTTCAGTTTATGAAGAAAGAGTTTTTTTTATACCTTAATAAAGAAATACACATATTGGTAAACAGGGAAGAGTTATTTAAGACATACTGCCCTGAAACTCACTTGTCTGCTTGACGAGCTGCATTCACTCTCACTATTTAACCTCGTTCACAGTTGATTGGTTCTCCAGTCTTAATGCCAGTGCTTGTAAATTTCTTACCACTGAACATAGAATAAACAGAATTAATTGAGATTTTATACCAAGAATTAATTTAATTTTTTAAATAAACTTTCTGTAACAACGTTTAATAAAAAAAAATAGATGTTAAAAACGTACATGTTATTTTGAGTAATTTTTCAATAGAATTAGATTTGTTTTATCCAAAGCAAACCGAAGAGAAGATGTTTAAAATAGATATTGTGGTTAGGCCCTAAATCTACCTCTAGTTAAAGGCAGAGAGAAACGTATTCTCTCTGAGGATGCCTAGAGAGCTGTTACTCATAACATAATAACACTAACAGCACCTTACAGTAAAACTATAGGCAAAACGCACGCATTACCACATTTAACAGATCATCTTATTCGCATACAAGTTCATCCCTACTGAAGTATCGGAAACTCCTCTTTTGGACCTCAGTGAAAATCAGTGTATTTCTGTAAACGAACTTATTCCCGTGAGGTATGTTTCTTTTCTCTTCCAGTAGCACCTTCTATTTCCACGTAAACCACGTTTGTTTTCTTCTACAGTACCTATCCCGCGGTAGAGGGCTCGTCCACTAGTAAAAGAAATAAAATCCGTCCTCTCCTGCTAAGAGTCACTTACCATGCGATTCATTTCTGTTTTCTTCTCTCGGTACCAAGTAAGAGTTCTTCGCCATACGATGTATATTTGTCATCCTCCCTCAGTACTAGGTAAGATTCCCTTACCGTATAATCCATTTTCCCGCTTTCTCCAAGTACCACGTAAGAGCTCCTTACCATACGACGTATATTTGTCATCCTCTCTCAGTACCAGGTAAGATTTCCTTACCGTATAATCCATTTTCCCGCTTTCTCCAAGTACCAAGTAAAAGTTCCTTACCATACGACGTATATTTGTCATCCTCTCTCAATACCAGGTAAGATTTCCTTAGCGTATAATCCATTTCCCCGCTTTCTCCAAGTACCAAGTAAGAGTTCCTTATCATACGATTTATGTTTGTGCTCCTCTCCTAGTACCAAGTATGAGTCCCTTAATATTCGAACCTTGTTTTTCCTCCAGCACTACTATCAAGTAAGATCCCTATCATTCGACCCATTTATATCCTCTTCTCTCAGTACTAAGTCAGAGCACCTCATCATACGATCCATTTTTAAACAATTTCTTAATACCAGTAACATTCCTTTACCACGATCCATGTTTGTATTATTCTTTCAGTACTAAGAAAGAGTTCCTTACCATGCGATCCATGTTTGACCTCCATACTCAGTACCAAGTAATAGCCTCTTATCATACGATTCATATTTCTCCTCCTCCTTCAGTACCAAATAATAATCGTAAGACCCATGCTTGTCCCTTTCTTAGAACTAAGAAAGATTTCCTTACCATGCATTTATGTTTGTGATCGTCTCCCAGTACCAAGTATGAGTACCTTACATTCGAACTCTATTTTTCCTCCAACACCCCCTGTTCGTCCTCTTCTCCAAGTACCAGGCAATCATCACTTACAACATGAACTGTATTTCTCGTAATAGGGATCAATATCAGTAAACTCCCGATTAACCGTGGAATAGGGTGGTTTGGCAACGCCGGATAACGAATTCCCCGGATAATCCGCTATGAACAAAGAATACGCAAAACGATCGATAATCGATTATTATACCATAAGTTATACAAATAATGACCCCGGTTAATGCAATTCACATATATAATCTTCAGAGGACAAAATAAATACAGAAAATAATTTAAAATGTCGATGTATTTGACGGATTATAACTTGTACATTTATATGTCTAACTATTTACAATACGTACATAAGTATATGTCAAAAGTAAGTATGTATGTACATATGTAATTTCCTTTACACATAATACTTTCACTTTTTAACAAAAAAATCTGTCACGTTCGTCTGTTTTATTGTGATCATTGATTTAGCTTTAATGTGCGATCTAAGTTTCTTGAGAACCATTTTGTCGCACAGTGTCTACTTGCATCACGTGTGTCACAAAGCCAAAAAATATCGATAATGTATATGGCAGACATGGATAATGCGTATGTCACGTCCTAGACTATTTATAGCCGAGATTAGCTGACAATTGTTTACAATCTTATGATACACATTAGGTTTTCGGGCGTCCAAGCATTTTGTCATTGTCTCTTATATACAGTAGTCTGCTCGCCCCTTTTATTTCGCTGGTTCGCGTCGGGATGCTTCCCTTTCAATGTAAAAATTAGTACGTACATATTTACATATATATTCCCTTCATCTTAACTTTTACTAAGCCTTATATGTATTTACATCGTAATTCACCGTTTGGAAATTTAAACACATGAATCTGATTGGAATAAAAATTGGTTATTTGTAAAACAATAGCAGACCCCGGGTAATCCGCAAACCGGTTAATCCGCCCACGGATAATCGGGAGTTTACTGTATTAGTTCTATTTATTTTTCCTTCCTCTTTTCTATACTCCTTGTAACGAGTAAACACGTCTCGATGATTCCGGTTCAGATAAGGTCTGCTTGAGCGCGCCACATGTCCAACACACGAGGGTTTATATCACAGACCTGGAAGCTTTAAGTTTTCACATATCTATTTTGACACTCCTCAAAAGATTAGAAGTGGAAGAGCTCCATAATATAAATATAAACTCGAAAAATATCTCCATGTAAACAATTCGTTCAACACTTTATAAAAAAAGAATTTTTAAAAAGTTTTAAAATTGAAATGAATATTATAATTTATAGTAGAAATAGTTTACTTTAATACATTTTTCAAAACGTTATGATACGTTTTTATTAAATTAATTTCAGTTCCGTTTTAAATTTCTAAACCCACAAAATGTTTACTTTAAATATGATAACGGGTCATAATTACCGTACCCTATATACAAAGTAGACGGTATACTTTATTATTTTCTGGTTTACTTCAATGTTAGTTCAACTGCTTAAGAGTCTTGTTGATGCAATGAATTTTGCTAGTTTAAAACTTTTTTCTGAAATTCCGGATAGTTACAGTATGTTTTTTTCATTTTTACTTTAATTGCACCATCCTTTTCAACAGACAAATGATTTTAAATTAACGTAATTATAAAGTATATTTCGGTCTAACTTAATATTTCGATATTTTGGCGAAGTTGCATACTAAGAAAATAAGTATTTGAAACACGTAAACAAATTCACAGCTAAATAAAACACTAAACTGTTGGCAATACTGGCGACATGCGTGTTGTGGCAACTCTGAGAGTCTAATCTGATTCGTCGCGGGTCACGCAAGCCCATACTTAATTAATTAGTATTCACTTCAGTTATTTCTCTCTTCTTTGTTGCTTTCAGGCTGACTATTCAGCCGCTGCCGGTGACAGGGAAAGCATGGTTCCAACACGTAGTGGCCACATTTTACTGTAGAGCCACTTCACGGCCCGTTTCCCCACGCATTGTTCAAGTTTGTCCAAGCACGGTTAATTTAACCGGCGATAAAGTGTTTAACCTCTGATTAGCGTTGTGGATTTCACCGATAATATTAGAATCGCTAACTGCAGAAAGGAAACATCTGCACTTTTGGAAATTTTTTAGGAGAGACAAAAATCTAAATACCTTCAATAATACTCATCGCACAACTCTAATATTTGGCAGAACCTTCAACTCGACTAATGACGGGTAGCTCAAGGGAAAACTGATGAAAAATTTCCTTACAATTTTATTTCTATCAGTGTTTGAAATTTGTATTAATGTCCCCTTTTTACAGAAATTGAAAAATTAAGTCAGCATATTTCATGAAATGAACTTATTTTTATTCTTATTATGTAATTTTATGTCTAAAGTGGTTAGGTACTGTAAACTACAGTATTTTAAATAGAAAAGAAATAGTAACATCTACCCGCACAACAAAATAATTCAAAAGTAAAATCTAAAGTAATAAATTCCAGCTTGAAAAGAAAAGTACATATAAATAAATCAACCTTGTGACATTATCTAAAATAATATATAATCTTGTCGCTTAGTATAATATATTATTATTCACTTAACAATGACATGCTATTCTATTGCTACAGGCTACACTGGCGCACTCTAGTGCGCAGCAGCACTATATACTGTAAAAAGGGAACATTTGCTATGAGGACCTGCTCAACTATAATACGAATTTAGAATACATGTAGAAAATACTTTTTCGCAGTAAACTATGCTTATATCTAAAGTACATCAGAGAACAAGTAATATAGAACATGAATTTTTTTAAAGTCAATTCCAAATGAGGTTGACAAAGAAAATTTTATTTTATTTACTTTTTATTTTTTAATTATAATTAATATAAATATGTATATGACAATCACTATATTAGGTGGCAAATATAGCAAAGCGAATTTTCTCGAAATTTTCCATTTTCCTCTTTATACTATTACATGGTGTTTAACTTCTATTATTTTTTTTTTTGTTACTATTTATTATAAATTTTTTTCTAATTTATGAAACTGATGGTGGTCTTTAATTTCTCATGTTATCCATTTAATTTAATGGTTAATTATTCCAAGGAACCTTTCTCTTATAATTTCATATACATCTTTAAGTAATTATATTCTAGCTATAGGAAAATTGGCTTAGTGCCAAAAGTGCTGGTTTTCAAATATGTAGCTCCTCAGTTCGAATCCGAACGGGACATGAAGTTTTTAAAATTTAAATTAATGAATAAATATTTGAAAAAAAACCTGTATTAACATCAGTTGTCATTCATTATATGTGAAAAAAAGTATTTGAAATTGATTGGATGAATAAGAACGTATTTTATTAAAGATTGCAAATTTATACAAGATATGTATAAGCAGGGTGTGAGCTATCAGAAGCAATTGAATAATAAAACATAATTTTTGAAAAAATGTCAGGTGTATCTTTCTGTAGTAAACGCTATTCCTCACAGTAGATTTTAAAAAAATTTTTGACTCAGCCAGTGTATGACTATTATTGCCTACGAAAGATAAGAAGCATATGAATATAGGTAGGATGACGGACAGGGCCTGTAGGATGGTACAGGATGTAAGGGAGATATTATTTCATTATACAGTAGACCTTTTTTGGTCTGTCGGAGTCATAGAGAGCTGTCTACCAGTTACGCCTCTTTGTAAGAAAAAAGGCAAGGCTGAGTAAATAGAATTATTAAGGACATAAATATTCTACGGTACTGGAAATAGCGAAAAAGTACTATACCACACGGGCAGGGTAGCATAACTAGGGTCCCCTTCTTATCCCAGATGAAGAGAGGTGTTACCTGGTTCATACGCTGGACGTGAATAGGGTGGATCTGCTCAAATTAGTTAGCGGATTAATTCTGGACTAGTGGGTCTATGGTCGAGCTGCGCAGGTAAACTCCTAGTTCCGTAGATTATGCACGGTTGAGCACACTTTTCAGGCCTACTAGCCGTCTTTTAGTCAACTCTGAGGACGAGCGTATTATACTGTAAACGGTAAGGACTGCAGGGATTTTGATTTTACACATTAACAAGTTTACTGCTAGTCGACAGTTTAAGCTGCTTATTATGACGAGAAGGAATTTGGTCATAAATTGTATATGTTTCACTTTCGTTGAGAATTATTTTGAAAATTGCCTGCAATTATTATGTCAAATACATTTAACTAGCATAACCTAGTATAATATTTAATATAATTTTCAAGCGGCGTTTGATTTATCATGGACCGCTTTTCTTTTCAAGTATTTTTGTGTCCATTACAATGTTGTCATGTTCATTGTAAGATTTAACTCTTACTTCACATTTTTAATTTTACTTTACACTTTTGGCATGCGATACGATTTGTAGGCTGCGCAGTTCGACACTACTCTAGACTTGACAGCCTTCTCAGTTCGACCGCACCGGATGGACGTAGTCCTTTCCTACTTTCAATGTCAGGAGTTTTATATGCCTTGATTGTTTCGTAATCATTTCATATCCATCATACGCAAGACTGGTCAAATAAGCATCAAATTATAAATAATCATAATAACTTAAATATTGTTAAGATAATAAATAAATCAATGATTTATTTTAGTTTTCAATGTATGAAATAAATTACGTAAACTTGGAATTTTGGATCTATAGCACAGACAAAGACTGGTATGATATGTTGATCTTTCCAAGTTATTGGTTTAATTGTGTAAAGGGTAGACGCCTGTCTTTGCCACTGTAGGTCCATTTCACGTAAGCGACCCTAAATGTCCCTCCCCCGCTCCCAATACCAGGGATTCATCTTCCTCCTCTAGTAGTCCTTTCTTATACCCTATCCTTCCACATCCATCTTACATCCTATTACTCTATCCTTCCCCACCCATCTCATTACATCGAAGTGTAACTGTTCAACTTTCTCGGTGTCAACATCATTATTTTCTTGAAATTTAATTAATTTTTTAAAATAATTTTGTACTATTTTTTCGTTATTGAAGATAATGATAACCTTTATTCGGTTCTTTCCCGGAATAAGTGAGTAAAGCACCACTGCACACGATCACAATATATAAAGAACCTATTCCATCTATGCTTTGTTACAACGGAGCGCTTTATCCTAATGACAGCTCTAGAAGCCTCGAGAAGGTCTTCTGTTTCAACGAAACCTTTTGACAATAAGAAATTTTCCTTTGATCTGGATGTCCCAGGAAGAAAAGTGGAGACTTTCTCGGCTTGTTCCTCAGGGAAAATAATTAAAAAAAAGTTCATGTAAACACAGGTCTGGAAAAGCCTTGTCAATGAGTTACAGCAGTCGAAAAATTGAGTTTTTCCGTTACATAGAAACCATACTAAGATTTATAAGGCGTTATTTGTGGTGTTTAATGTAGTGGATTTTATGTAGAATGAACCGACAAGTTGATTAAAACAGGTCTCAGGCCTGTAGCTACAGTGATTTTTAAAATTATCTGACGAAATCTTATGTTTAGGTTGAGCGTTTTTTCGGCGAGTCTGTGTTTACAGATAAATGGGCTATTTCCCAGACATTCGTTTTTTTGCTGAATGCCGACTAAAATTTTCATGTCCTTAAAGAACATCAGGTGATTCAGCACATGCAACAAGTATGAGGAGAATAGGATATTGCACGAGTATGTTATGCAACAAAGTGCAGCGCATTAATTTTAAGGAACATCAGGTGATTCAGCACATGCAACAAGTATGAGGAGAATAGGATATTGCACGAGTATGTTATGAAACAAAGTGCAGCGCATTAATTTTAAGGAACATCAGGTGATTCAGCACATGCAACAAGTATGAGGAGAATAGGATATTGCACGAGTATGTTATGAAACAAAGTGCAGCGCATTAATTTTAAGGAACATCAGGTGATTCAGCACATGCAACAAGTATGAGGAGAATAGGATATTGCACGAGTATGTTATGAAACAAAGTGTAGCGCATTAATTTTAAGGAACATCAGGTGATTCAGCACATTCAACAAGTATGAGGAGAATAGGATATTGCACGAGTATGTTATGAAACAAAGTGCAGCGCATTAATTTTAAGGAACATCAGGTGATTCAGCACATGCAACAAGTATGAGGAGAATAGGATATTGCACGAGTATGTTATGAAACAAAGTGTAGCGCATTAATTTTAAGGAACATCAGGTGATTCAGCACATGCAACAAGTATGAGGAGAATAGGATATTGCACGAGTATGTTATGAAACAAAGTGTAGCGCATTAATTTTAAGGAACATCAGGTGATTCAGCACATTCAACAAGTATGAGGAGAATAGGATATTGCACGAGTATGTTATGAAACAAAGTGCAGCGCATTAATTTTAAGGAACATCAGGTGATTCAGCACATTCAACAAGTATGAGGAGAATAGGATATTGCACGAGTATGTTATGCAACAAAGTGCAGCGCATTAATTTTAAGGAACATCAGGTGATTCAGCACATTCAACAAGTATGAGGAGAATAGGATATTGCACGAGTATGTTATGAAACAAAGTGCAGCGCATTAATTTTAAGGAACATCAGGTGATTCAGCACATTCAACAAGTATGAGGAGAATAGGATATTGCACGAGTATGTTATGCAACAAAGTGCAGCGCATTAATTTTAAGGAACATCAGGTGATTCAGCACATTCAACAAGTATGAGGAGAATAGGGTATTGCACGAGTATGTTATGAAACAAAGTGCAGCGCATTAATTTTAAGGAACATCAGGTGATTCAGCACATGCAACAAGTATGAGGAGAATAGGGTATTGCACGAGTATGTTATGAAACAAAGTGCAGCGCATTAATTTTAAGGAACATCAGGTGATTCAGCACATTCAACAAGTATGAGGAGAATAGGATATTGCACGAGTATGTTATGCAACAAAGTGCAGCGCATTAATTTTAAGGAACATCAGGTGATTCAGCACATTCAACAAGTATGAGGAGAATAGGGTATTGCACGAGTATGTTATGCAACAAAGTGCAGCGCATTAATTTTAAGGAACATCAGGTGATTCAGCA
Organism: Prosapia bicincta; assembly: GCA_036971475.1. Lineage (NCBI taxonomy): Eukaryota > Metazoa > Arthropoda > Insecta > Hemiptera > Cercopidae > Prosapia > Prosapia bicincta. The sequence continues at coordinate 113,813,533 of JBAIZL010000004.1, forward strand.
CATTCAACAAGTATGAGGAGAATAGGATATGCACGAGTATGTTATGAAACAAAGTGCAGCGCATTAATTTTAAGGAACATCAGGTGATTCAGCACATTCAACAAGTATGAGGAGAATAGGATATTGCACGAGTATGTTATGCAACAAAGTGCAGCGCATTAATTTTAAGGAACATCAGGTGATTCAGCACATTCAACAAGTATGAGGAGAATAGGGTATTGCACGAGTATGTTATGCAACAAAGTGCAGCGCATTAATTTTAAGGAACATCAGGTGATTCAGCACATTCAACAAGTATGAGGAGAATAGGATATTGCACGAGTATGTTATGCAACAAAGTGCAGCGCATTAATTTTAAGGAACATCAGGTGATTCAGCACATTCAACAAGTATGAGGAGAATAGGGTATTGCACGAGTATGTTATGCAACAAAGTGCAGCGCATTAATTTTAAGGAACATCAGGTGATTCAGCACATTCAACAAGTATGAGGAGAATAGGGTATTGCACGAGTATGTTATGCAACAAAGTGCAGCGCATTAATTTTAAGGAACATCAGGTGATTCAGCACATTCAACAAGTATGAGGAGAATAGGGTATTGCACGAGTATGTTATGCAACAAAGTGCAGCGCATTAATTTTAAGGAACATCAGGTGATTCAGCACATTCAACAAGTATGAGGAGAATAGGGTATTGCACGAGTATGTTATGCAACAAAGTGCAGCGCATTAATTTTAAGAAACATCAGGTGATTCAGCACATTCAACAAGTATGAGGAGAATAGGATATTGCACGAGTATGTTATGCAACAAAGTGCAGCGCATTAATTTTAAGGAACATCAGGTGATTCAGCACATTCAACAAGTATGAGGAGAATAGGGTATTGCACGAGTATGTTATGCAACAAAGTGCAGCGCATTAATTTTAAGGAACATCAGGTGATTCAGCACATTCAACAAGTATGAGGAGAATAGGGTATTGCACGAGTATGTTATGCAACAAAGTGCAGCGCATTAATTTTAAGGAACATCAGGTGATTCAGCACATTCAACAAGTATGAGGAGAATAGGGTATTGCACGAGTATGTTATGCAACAAAGTGCAGCGCATTAATTTTAAGGAACATCAGGTGATTCAGCACATTCAACAAGTATGAGGAGAATAGGGTATTGCACGAGTATGTTATGCAACAAAGTGCAGCGCATTAATTTTAAGAAACATCAGGTGATTCAGCACATGCAACAAGTATGAGGAGAATAGGGTATTACACGAGTATGTTATGCAACAAAGTGCAGCGCATTAATTTTAAGGAACATCAGGTGATTCAGCACATTCAACAAGTATGAGGAGAATAGGGTATTGCACGAGTATGTTATGCAACAAAGTGCAGCGCATTAATTTTAAGAAACATCAGGTGATTCAGCACATGCAACAAGTATGAGGAGAATAGGGTATTACACGAGTATGTTATGCAACAAAGTGCAGCGCATTAATTTTAAGGAACATCAGGTGATTCAGCACATTCAACAAGTATGAGGAGAATAGGGTATTGCACGAGTATGTTATGCAACAAAGTGCAGCGCATTAATTTTAAGGAACATCAGGTGATTCAGCACATTCAACAAGTATGAGGAGAATAGGGTATTGCACGAGTATGTTATGCAACAAAGTGCAGCGCATTAATTTTAAGGAACATCAGGTGATTCAGCACATTCAACAAGTATGAGGAGAATAGGGTATTGCACGAGTATGTTATGCAACAAAGTGCAGCGCATTAATTTTAAGGAACATCAGGTGATTCAGCACATTCAACAAGTATGAGGAGAATAGGGTATTGCACGAGTATGTTATGCAACAAAGTGCAGCGCATTAATTTTAAGGAACATCAGGTGAATCAGCACATTCAACAAGTATGAGGAGAATAGGGTATTGCACGAGTATGTTATGCAACAAAGTGCAGCGCATTAATTTTAAGGAACATCAGGTGATTCAGCACATTCAACAAGTATGAGGAGAATAGGGTATTGCACGAGTATGTTATGCAACAAAGTGCAGCGCATTAATTTTAAGGAACATCAGGTGATTCAGCACATTCAACAAGTATGAGGAGAATAGGGTATTGCACGAGTATGTTATGCAACAAAGTGCAGCGCATTAATTTTAAGGAACATCAGGTGATTCAGCACATGCAACAAGTATGAGGAGAATAGGGTATTGCACGAGTATGTTATGAAACAAAGTGTAGCGCATTAATTTTAAGAAACATCAGGTGATTCAGCACATGCAACAAGTATGAGGAGAATAGGGTATTGCACGAGTATGTTATGAAACAAAGTGTAGCGCATTAATTTTAAGGAACATCAGGAGATTCAGCACATGCAACAAGTATGAGGAGAATAGGGTATTGCACGAGTATGTTATGCAACAAAGTGCAGCGCATTAATTTTAAGGAACATCAGGTGATTCAGCACATGCAACAAGTATGAGGAGAATAGGATATTGCACGAGTATGTTATGCAACAAAGTGCAGCGCATTAATTTTAAGGAACATCAGGTGATTCAGCACATTCAACAAGTATGAGGAGAATAGGGTATTGCACGAGTATGTTATGAAACAAAGTGTAGCGCATTAATTTTAAGGAACATCAGGTGATTCAGCACATGCAACAAGTATGAGGAGAATAGGATATTGCACGAGTATGTTATGCAACAAAGTGCAGCGCATTAATTTTAAGGAACATCAGGTGATTCAGCACATGCAACAAGTATGAGGAGAATAGGGTATTGCACGAGTATGTTATGCAACAAAGTGCAGCGCATTAATTTTAAAAATTAATTTCTTGAACGTCTGTACGTGTCTATTATGAGTCAAGTTTTGTATAACTTACTTTAAAATTAAAGCTTCTAAAAGCTTACTTTGCGAGGTACACGTATTTGTTAATCATTCAACAAAGTTAATGTAGGCCTATTTAAAAGCTAAACTTAACAGTTTTTTCGTACCGCAGTTTGCGTATTTATCCATATATATACATTGAAACTACAGGATACATGTTTCAGACTTGTTTTATTCAATTTATCAGTTCATTTTACCTAAAATCGACTAGATTTTACACCTAAAATTAAGGCCTACAAATTTTGGTATAGGTCATTGCATCGGAAAAACTTAAATCCAAGCAAAATCTTTTCAAACCTATCTAAAATCTGATCGTTTTTAAACCAATGTGTAGGTGTATGAACATTTTTCCAGGCTTGAGGAACTTTGCCTGAAAGTATAACTGTTCCTGGTATGCTCTATATAACTCCTAAATGAACGTCTTTCCCTTTGAGTTATTTGTATATCTTTACATACTAACTTAGTGGCGGACACGTTTATAAAATGCATAGTCTTGTTTTAATGTTTGGTAATTGATACACTAATATACAGGGTTATAAAAGAATGGCGCGGTTTCAAAGATGATTTTAAGAAAAAACCCAATTACTTACAGTTATGTTGTTATTCATCTAATTTGTCGTCTCAAACCGTTTTATACATACTTAATAGATTTCAATGCTTGTGCCCTTAGTCGCTTAACAAATGTCCAAACGATATTCAACTTCTCTCCAAACATTCGTTAACATTTCTTCTTATAGTTGTCATTGCTTCATTAATCCTGTTTTTCAAGTAGTTCAAGTCGCGAATATTTTGTAAATAAACAACGAT
>JBAIZL010000004.1:113822231-113827231 GCA_036971475.1 Prosapia bicincta
CGTGTGGCATGTTCGCTGAACAAATGGGACAAATATATTCTTACAAAAATGCGCTTGAAATTCGCGACAAATATATTAGTTTACGGGACTCCGGGACACAACTTTAAAAATTAGGACTGTCGCTATTCTTCCGGGACGCATAGTTACTGTAGATATGTGTTATAATTAGGACATTTCACATGATACCAGAAGCAGATATGCTCTCCTTCAGGAGAGTCTTCTTGTTTCATCCCTTGCAAGAAGACGTATAATGAGGGGTAGATGGAATTAGGTGGGAGTGAAAAACGAACCTAGTGATCCCTTGGTAATGGAAACTTATGGCATCGCGTGGGCAAGGTAGCGTTGGTGAAATCGTGTTTTTAATTTTGTTGTTTTCTCTCTACCCGGGAAATTCAATGTTTTAATTTATACTAAGAGAAATTTTTTAAATTAACTTTTTAATATTTAAACTTTCCAACTCCACACTTTTATTTTAAAACTTAAAATTGAGTTTAAAACAAATAACATTTTTTTTAAAAGTAAATCCCTACTTAAATCATGAAAAAAATTTTTATTTTAGTTTCTTTTTATTTTATAATTACAATTAATATAAATATACTTATATACATAGGCCTATGTAAGAATAACAATATTAAGTGGCAAAATAGAAATCGTATTTCCTTGCAATTTTCCATTTTCTTTTCTGTGTATGGTGTTGGACTATTATTTTTGTTTGTTACTATTTATGATCTTTCTTTTTTTTTGTCGCATGCATTGTGTTGCAGTTTCTTTTCACTTTTCTTTCGCATTGTGAAGCAAGGTTCGATACCATTATTCCAGTTTGTTTGTTTATTTTATTCGTTCCATTCATTTTTAACTATACAACACTATTTATGATATTGTGTGGTAACTATGACAACAGTTTAAGGTTGTACAATAGAGGTTTCAACGACAACCAGATGGGGGAAAAATTCATATATGTCTTTGTGATATTTATTTCAAGGTATTGGAAAGTTGGCGAAGTGCCGAACCGCGCTAGACTTTGAAAATGAAGTTTCACAGTTCGGAGCCGGCTAGAACACCCCAAATTTTTATAATTTAATTATTTATTAAATGTTTGAAAATTTGTATTGACATAAATTTTTATCCACTATAGGTTGAAAAAAGTGTATTTCAACTTCATTGGATTAATAAAACGTATTTTATTAACGATTGAAACTTTGTACCAATTATACATCAGGAGAGTGTGAGCTAATAGAAGGAATTTGATAAGTAAATCCTTAAGGGGCCACGGAGACATTTTTACTAAATTTCAAGTAGCTCGTTTAAAAGTTGATGCTTGAAGTTTGATTGGCTTAAATTTATCTCAGAATTATTTCACAAGTCTCGCTTTGTTAGGTAGTCGAAACGTATTTTAGCGTATATAAGTTGAAGTTTTTCCAATTTTGTTGGTGATTAAAATATTGACAAAAATTTAATGAAAGTTTTTAATAAGCCTATTCTATGTAACATTAAGGCCAAAAACTGACACTTCCGGTGGAACAAATTTACAAATAGCATTCCAGTAACAAATTATACCACAATGTTTTATGTTGGTAACACTGTAAAGTGAATCAACAATGTTGTGCATAGATTATTACTAGCCGTCGAGGGTCGGCGCAGGGACGCATGCCTATTGTTTATTGACACGACCGGGTCAGGCGGGGGAAATTAATGTCTGCGAGGGAAACCATTGAGGAAATTTGTAGCTTAATAATTATTGGCAAAAGCGCGCGCACACAACGTGAAATGTTTACTTGTGTTCTCGTTAATTTCCGTATCCATTTGAGCGTGTCTGACTGCAGCTGGACAAGTTATATCTGTGGGCTGACGAGCACAGATTGAGGTCGGACACATCAACAGTGTACGGCAGTAATGATCGCAATATATCAGCCCTCTTACTGAACTAATTGGCAACTTGTTGCAACGTTGCGTCACTGGAATGCGTAAATAAATGCTGTTTTTTGTGCATGGTTGTTATATGCAATAAAATATTTGCATGAGTACCACTCTTAAACTATATAGATTCCGTACTTTTTTATATCACGGATCTTGTGCGTGAATCGTTAATTAATACTTCGTTTTTTATGCAGTATTAGAATACACATTACATAACTGTTATATCTGACCATAGAATTGCAAAAGCAAAATTATATCGTTTAAAATTTGCTTTTTTTGAATGATTATGAACAAAAACCTGAAATACAATAAAGGAAAGGCTACACAAATATAACAATTGAATTAATTATAAGTTACGTATCACTAGGTACGATTTGAGGGGTGATCAATTCATGAATATGACTTTCAAGGAAATTGATTTTATCAGTGTCTTCTGCTTGGAGATGTCGGGTCAAGCGGTGACGGTTTTAAAGGCAGGTTTTCGATAGTATCAAAGAGTATGTGTGATTTGTATTGTGTTTGTTCGTTTAATATGTTTGTAATTTGTGAGTCTGTAAATTTCATATTGTTCTAGTGTGTTGAGATGTGGTCCTTTTTTGTTGGTGTGTAGGATTTCTAAATTATGATAGATGTCTGTGTATTTGTGTCCTGTTTCTTTTAAGTGATTGTAACATCTCCAAGCAGAAGACACTGATGAAGATCGGCACATAGCGATCGAAAACGTTCTGTCTCAGTAAGATAAAACAAATTTACTAAAATAAAGTTCGGATAGTCATAAACTATTTTTTAAGTGATTAATAAGATTCACCGAACGTAATGGACTACAAAATTCAAGAATAAAATTGAAATGCTTAATATATTCATTTTTAATTCTGTTAGGAATATTTGTATATATTCTAAGACATTTTTCTGCGTTTCCTAACATTACAATATTTTTACTTATTAACGGGTTTCGGAGTGACTCCATTTCCAAAACGTAAGTAGTACTGTTCGTCCAAATTGAGTCCGTCTTTATCTACTGTTACACACAGTTTTTATTACAGTCTTCATACGTGGCGGGGGGTCGGCGTGGCGAACACGATATAAAGTCGAACTCAAGGCTTGGGCGAACAGTGCTATTTAAGTTTTGAAAATGGATTCATTCTGAAACGTGTCAACACGGGAAATAATTGAAATGTTAGGAAAAGCAGAAAAATATACTAGACTATATAGACTACAAGAAATTTATTACAATTAATGAAACATTTTCTCCTCAAACTTTTACCCCTGTTACATTTTATATATTTGACATTTTAAAATATTGTATTATATAAGCCTTTGTAACTACTAAAGTTTTAAAATGGTTTTTGCATTTTAAAAACGTTTGAGCTTTCATTTAGTTATAACAACCTCTACCCCAAAGCGTCAATAATTTTGCTTTACACCACTTTTCATTGAATGTTTCTAGTCCTCATCGTGAAATAATTGTATATATTTATATATTAATTTATTCACGGGAGCTTTATGAATCTCATTAACTTAGTGTTTTAATGTAGAGTGTGCATCAGAAAATAAACATTTAAAACATAACGATTATTTAGATTCAAGCCGGAAAAATAATTGAGCGATGCGCCGCTACACACAAACACAGTCCTTAAAGGAACCGTTACAGTCAGGCTGTTGTGATGTATCCTGAAGCTTTGACCTGTAAAGAACGTTTATATTTAATTTTGATCCAGCTTGAACTTTAACATTAGAAAACACTTGACACGTTGACATGAGTATATAAAAATATATAACAACTTGCTTCTAGGATCTCTTACATGTAGGGAGGTCCATCAGGGGTTGATAAAGGGACACAACTCGGAAAAGGATCACTACCTAGTTTTATTTTTGTGTTAAATTAAAAAGTAGAAAAGAAAGATATTTTAATGAATTTTGGGTTCTAAATCTTGTTTCTTTCCCATATCCGATATTAGTAAAGACGTTTACTAGAGAAATGTAAAGTAAACTACGGCAATTTTAACTCCTATGAAGTTTATTTACGATAATGTATATATATATATATATATATATATATATATATATATATATATATATATATATAATGTTTTATTGCTTAATAATTTAAAACAACATAGGTTATTCAAATACAAGAATATTTATTAATTATTAATATCTTTCCAATCCAAGAAATTTTTCTGCGTTTCCTAACATTACAATATTTTTATTTATCAACGCGTTTCGGAATGACCTCCATTTTCAAAACGTAAGTAGTACTGTTCGTCCAAATCTTAAATCCGTCTTACTGTTACACACAGTTTTTATTACAGTCTTCATACGTGGTGGGGGGCGTTGCGAACAGTACATAAAGACGAACTCAAGGCTTAGGCAAACAGTGCTATTTAAGTTTTAAAAATAGAATCATACCGAAACGTGTCAACACAGGAAATAATTGGAATGTTAGGAAAAGCAAAAAAAAATGTACTCGAATATACAGACTACAAAAACATTTTTCCCAATTTAAGAAACACTTTCTCATTAATAGAAATATATATATATATATATATATATATATATATATATATATATATATATATATATAAATATATATATATATATATATAACTGTATGAAGCAACTGTGGCGTAATGTTTATTTTTAAATAAATAAAACCTCTAAAGGTTATTTATTTAGAGGTTTTATTTATTTAAATATATATATATAATTAATAAATTAAAAATATTTCATAAACAAAAATACTTTTAATGAATATATTTATTCAAAGCTTTTCGCCGATAAAATAGTATCAGCATCTTTAGGAAAATAATTATCTAATAAAATACTTTTACAAAATTAAATCATATGTACTACAAAGAATCATATGTTTATAAGTATTGCACTTTATGTAAATTTTTCTATAACATCAATGACTTTATAAATATTTTGGTGCCTTGATCTCACTTGAATTTGTTCATCAATTAGTTTGTCTTTAACTTTATGCTTATAAATTTCCAATGTTTCAAATATATTCATTTTTAATCCTTTATTTAATTCTTTTATTAATTTCATATTTTCTATTTCCGGAAACTCATGTCCATTAT
>JBAIZL010000004.1:113832231-113847231 GCA_036971475.1 Prosapia bicincta
AGAAGTAAAATACAATTTGAAATAAAATAAAGAACGACGATAAAAGTAGAACGAAGGAAAGTAGTAGAGTTAATAATAGTGTCATAGTAAAAAAAGGAGGAACAATTTTTAAATTTAGCAAGCCAGTAACTAGACAAATGTTTCTGATATCTGTAATTCAATAAAGTTAGCATTACAAGCAAAGCTGTAACTAGCTATAAAATTAACATTACTAGCAAGTTATAGCTAGCTATAAAATTAGCATTGCAAGCAAGCCTTAGTTAGCTATAAAATTAGCCTTTCCACCAACCAAACGCTAGCTATAAAATTACTACTATTAGCTAGTTATAAAATTACAAGCTTTTTGTTTGTGTAAATTCTAGCTAGTTTTGCTAAAATTAATTTGATAACTTGGTTACTATGTCATTTTCTTTGTAGTTCGCTTACCTTTCAACGTATTAAAAAAAAATTATGCAAGATTAATTTTTATTATGTTAGTATCACCGATTTGATACAGCAAAATAACTAAATTTGTAACAAATATAATACCCTTATATCATTTATTACCTCTAATGTTATGAATTTCATATACCTTGCGTTCTTGTTAGAAGTAATTTTGAACTTACTCAGTAACTTCAAACTATGCATTAAAGCGTTTAAGCCTCTCCCGACTTATTTACGTAAAATATAAAATCTGTTCCAGTTAATAAATAATTAGCCTCCAAAGTTTAGCACAACAGACCGATCAATTCCAGATGTCTTACATCACTTGCCTCGGCGCCTCGCCACCAGATGGCTCTCACACTGTTGGTTAACTTGCCCTAGGCTTTCTTCGTAACGTATACAATCGTTGTTTACGTTCTGTGTAAATGGTTCTAACATGCTTTAAGTGTTTTCTAATCTACTGTGTAGCATAAAATTCTGCTTACTTTAAATCATAATAGATTATAAAACACGCTTTGGTGTGTTTTATCACAGATTTACCATTAAAGATCGAACTTTTTAGGATTAATTTGAATAATTTACAAAGAAATATCTGACGCTAACACCTTTTTCACAACAAAATTAATTATGTTCTTGTGTGATTACAAATATTAACTAAATCTCAACTATATAAAACCAGACTTATCAAGAGAACTCTCCACTTCTATAATCACTAACAATTTCTTGTACAATCTAGAATAGATAGATCAGGTGAAGTGTGCGTCGCAAATATTACTAAAAGTTATTTGTTTGAATTTTGTAGGTGGAATATAATAGACGAAAAAATTGATCGAGTAAAGTACTTATTTATTTGGTTCTGCACCTCATAGTCCTTTCAGGAATTCATATTTGTCTTTTTAATTCTGCAAGAAAATAGAAAAATATGGCCAAGTTTTAATTAAAAAATATGTGATAGAATTTTATTTTATCATCCATGAGTTGAACGTTTTTGGATAACATCTCTGGGAAGTGCGGTGACTGTACTATTCGGTACAAGTACGTCAGATATCCATGGACAGTTTGTTTCGTGTTAAGACGTTTAACAGATTTCTAATGTATATACTATACGCGAAGCGTGATATCGAAAATATTAATTTCATTTCTGTGTTTTGGTTTTATAAATTTTAATATTCTTAATAACCTATTTTAATAACCAATGAGAGTTTTTCGGCTCAAATATACAAATAAAAAATTACACTCAAACGCGCGCTTACAGACGGACACTCGAATATGGAAACGAACATACACATAAAAACAAACAAGAGACTTACACATACACATTCACAGTAATACACACACACACACACTGCGGCGGGCAGTATTCTCTTGGAATACGTACCGCAAAAAGATAAAATTTAAAACATAAAGAGTTTAAATTTCTTTTAAGTAAAACAAACCAAGCCACCGTAAGAAGGGTTAGAAACTTAAATTTAAGGCCGTTTGCAAGGGGAAGATGGTCAAAATTGACCTAGAGTTACCATCGACATTTCCAGAGATAAAGCAAGACGAGAAAAATCAATAATAAAGAATAATAAAATTTCATCAAAGGCACCCTTGGCCCACATATGTCCCCAGAACAACAGCTCCGCGCTCTTCAAGAGCAAGTTAACTTCCTAGTGAGCCAAGTGAAAACACTAGAGAATCAATTAATGCAGGCTAATAATGTAATTGCAACACTGCAAGGGGAAAATCAAAATAAAGACTTCAGCCTACGCGCTGTAAGTACCCAACTAAATGTGGAACGTAATCCAGCCCAGGTTAAAGAACGCTCCGGGCCCTACTCTCCCTTTAAGTATCCTACATGGGATGAAGAAGAGGAAATGGTAGAAGGAGAAACAGAGTGGATACTTAACGAAAACAGAAAAAGAACCAAATCTGCCACCCCAAAGAAAAATTACAATAATAAAGACCAAACCCAACAGAAAAAAACCACCAAAGCAGTTAAACCACCACCAGTGATCATCTGCACTGACAGCATATCCTTACTGAACAAAGCCTTATATGGCATCAACCATAAACTTATGTGCATGAGTGACAATAAAGTGAAAATAAATGTTGATAACAGTGATGACTATAGAAAAGTGACAGAGATAATGAAACTGGAAGGATTTGAATGGTACTCTTTCGAAAATAAGCAAGAAAGGTGCATTAAAGTGATGGCGAGAAACCTACATGTCTCAACAAGTGAAAACGGTATCAAAAGTGATCTCTTGGATCAAGGATTTGAAATCTGTGATGTTAAGCAAAAATTTAGGGTCACTAGAGATGAAGAAGGTGAGAAGCAATATAAAAAACTTCCTCTTTTCATGCTAACTTTTAGTCCCAGAACTGAAATGAAAAGGATTTATGAAATCAGATACATCTGTAACATGAAGATCTCAATTGAAGCGTTGAGAATAAATAAAATGATTCCTCAGTGCAAGAGATGCCAAGGGTTCGGGCACACACAAAACTTCTGTAACAAAACTCACAGATGTGTTAAATGTGCAGGCAAGCACCCTACTATAGATTGTACGAAACCTAGAAATGTAGAAGCCAAATGTGCTAACTGTGGAAGTAACCACCCGGCCAACTACAGGGGATGTGAAGTACCAATCAAACTCCAACAAATGCGTGAAAAGCTCATCAAAAAACCAGTACACACTGAAGCAGCAGGAAACGCGGCAAGGAAACAGAAACTGACAGACCCAAGAACTGCCAAAAACCTGACTTATGCCCAAGCACTGAGCAGCAACAGACAAAGTACAAATGAGCAAAACATCACTACTAATCAAAACACCAACAGCAATGAGGTGCTGAGTATGATGAAAAGCATGATGCAGAAGTTTGAGACCTTAGAGAGATCAAACAGAACGCTATCAAACAAATTAAATGCCCTCGGGAGTAAGATTCCAGCCAATAAAAACAAATCCAAAAAATAAGTATGGATCATACAAACATACGTATTGGTACCTGGAATGCAAACGGCATTCTAAACAGCAAAGAATAATTCTCACTCTACCTTTATGAAAATAAAATTGACATCTGTTTCATCTCAGAGACTCATCTCTCTAACCAACAATACATTAAAATAAATGGATATAATACCCACCATACCACTCACCCAGACAATCGGGCACATGGAGGAAGTGCAATCTTCATCAAAAACAACCTGAAGTACAATGAGGATCTCAACATTCGAAAAGAGGAAGCTCAGCTGACAGTGTTAAGCATTTCGTCAATGAAACAAAACTTCAAAGTGGGAGCAGTCTACTTCCCCCCGAAACATAACCTAAAAGAAGACGATTACACAATGATAATCCGACATCTAGGAGAGAGATTCGTCCTTGGAGGCGATTTTAACGCCAAACATTCCCTATGGGGTTCCCGATTGGATAATACAAAAGGGAGAGAACTTAAAAATGCAATAGAAAAAACTGGATGTAAAGTACATTCAACTGGGAAACCGACCTACTGGCCTACAGACAGAAACAAGACCCCAGACGTTCTGGATTTTTTCATAACCAGAAAATTTGCGGCAAATTTCATTACCTTGGAGGACAGCTATGACTTGGACTCGGATCACTCATCGATCATCATGACATTGAGCGAAACTATCATCAAAAAGCCAGCGAAACCGACTTTATGCAATAAAACTACGGATTGGGAAAGTTTTAAATTACAACTAGATCAGGGAATTACCCTCGACATTGATCTGTCTACTGGGGATCATCTTGACGAGGCGGTGACAAAATTTACCAGTCTTATTCAACAAGCAGTGTGGGATAACACTAGAACAATTACTCATAAAACACCTGGATACAACTACCCTATGGAAGTAAGAAACCTAGTAAAGAACAAAAGAAGAACCAGGCAAAAATGGCAGCGTACAAGAGATCCCGTCGTTAAAAATCATCTCAATAGAGAATCCCAACAAATCAAAAGATTGATCCACCAACTGAGAGAAGACTCTGCAAACTCCTTCCTCGAGAATCTGTCTGCAGACAAAAACACTAACTATTCCCTCTGGAAAACAACGAGAAGACTGAAAAGGAAAATCCATCATGTACCACCCATCCTGAAAGAGAACAATGAATGGGCAAGATCGGACCAAGAAAAAGCTGACACGTTTGGAGATCATCTGGAAAACATCTTCAAGCCGAATGAAGCCACGAATGAAGAAGAACTTCACCTAAACACTAATAATCAGTCTAAAATTATTAAAAAAGTGACATTAAAAGAGCTTAAACGAGAACTAAAATACAACTTGAACCCGAAGAAAGCACCAGGATACGATTTAATCACAGGACTAGTGCTGAAAAAACTGACAACAAAAGGACTAAAAATGTTTTTATTAATAATTAATGCGTCCCTTAGACTTATGCACGTCCCTGCAACATGGAAAGTGGCGGAGATGATCATGATCATGAAACCCGGCAAAACAGCAACAGAGGTCAAGTCGTATAGGCCGATATCACTTCTACCTATAATGTCAAAACTCTTTGAAAAGCTGCTTCTCAACAGGCTTAAACCTATCATCGTGGAAAAGAACTTATTGCCCGACCATCAATTTGGATTCAGGCGAGGACACTCTACGGTGGAACAGGTGCATCGACTAATTGACATCATTGAAAAAGCTCTGGAAGGTGAGGAGGTCTGCTCGATTGTCTTCCTGGATGTTTCACAAGCCTTCGATAAAGTTTGGCATGAAGGCTTGTTTCACAAACTCAACATGTTTCTGCCAGCCCAGTTTGTGAATCTACTGAAATCGTACATATCGAACAGACTGTTTCGAGTAAACCACGAATCTACGTATTCTGACTTCAAGGAAATACAAGCTGGAGTCCCACAAGGCAGCGTATTGGGACCAATCCTGTACTTGCTGTACACCAGTGATCTTCCGCAAACAGCCAACGTCATCACGGCCACTTTCGCAGACGACACAGCAAACGCAGCGACAGCGAAAACCGTTCAAGAATCGACAACACGCTTACAAAGATCAAACGATTCAGTTGAGGCTTGGACCAAGAAATGGCGCATCAAACTCAACGACCAGAAGGCAGTCCATGTGAACTTTACAAACAAGAGGATCCCAAACCCTCAGAGGCTCGAAATGAATGGCAGTGTTATCCCATATCATGATTCAGCTAAATATCTCGGCATGAATCTTGATGCAAAAGCCAAATGGGTCGAGCATGTCAAAATAAAACTCACAGAACTCCAGACTCGCTACAGGCAAATGTATTGGCTACTCGGTCGAAATTCACGGGTATCAATATACAACAAGCTATTGGTATATAACCAAATCCTCAAACCGGTTTGGACGTATGGTATACAGCTTTGGGGCTGTGCCAGCAAATGTCACATACAAGGGATACAACGCTTCCAGAACAAAGTACTAAGAAACATCGCCAACGCTCCTTGGTATGTGCGTAACAGTGACTTGCATTGCGATCTTGGTGTACCCATGGTCGAGGAAGTCATAAAACAGAACGCCATCAAACACGTAAATCGGCTCACTCAACACGAAAATCCTGAGGCACTGAGACTTCTCGACAACAATCACCTGACAAGACGACTCAAAAGGACAAAACCATTTGAACTCGTTGAACGACAAGAGTGACAACAATACTCTTCCTCACGCCGGTTGGCTTCCAACATCAAACAAGATACAATAGAAATCAATGGATTCTTTGTAATATAAGCTAAAATATAATTATTAAATGTAAATTAATGGTTGGTCAGAAATGACCAGTTTTAATAAAAAAAAAAAAAAAAAAAAAAAAAAAAAAAAAAAAAAAAAAAAAAAAGGCACCCTTAAAGAGTTATACGGCTTGAATGAAAAGTGGATAGAATCGATCTGAATTATTGATTTTGCGAGCCGTTAAGAAATAGTACAAAGGGTGGTGCGCGCGCCGATCAGGCGACATCGATAAAGATCCCTATTGGTTGTCAACTCGTGGGAACGGACTGCAAGATGGGAGGATTTCCCTGTGTGAAGAAAGGCCAAGCGTCCTTACGCCCCAGCTAAACCAGGACTCTTGAAGGGTACGGACGTTGTCGGGCTTAGCTCCGGTAAAACAATGAATAGTAGTTTTGTTACCGTTAATAGTTCAAAAACTATGAATGGCTAGGGAAAGTTCGTTTCGTTGAGATGTCGTGGCGCTGTGTTTCCGAAAATGGGGCCCTTTCGCATTTCAAGATCGCGCCGAAAGAGGTTTCCCCATAAAATTCCATCAATAATGTGCGAGCGTCTTAAAATGTGTGTGTTGCAGCCTTACTAGAAAGACAAGGCGATGTGAACAGTGGTAACCTAGCAAACAGTTTTAAAAAAGTGATTCTAAATTTCTAACAAAATTAAACATAATTTAACTAACTTGATAAACGTTTAAAAAAATTTTTCTATTTCTTTTCTGTGTTATAAAATGCCCAGTTAAGAACTGTGTTATAAAAAGGGCTTAAAGCTAAAATTTTATTAGTAACTGTTAAAATTTAAAAGAGGTGCAAAAGTCATCGAAGAAAGAAGATGGGAGAGTTTCAAACAAAGGGTGAGCAAGCAGATCTACCTGAAGCGTATCAGAAGCACAAAGGGATGGAGGATTTCAAAGATGGCGGCAACGCGTGGGAAGTCATCCAAGTATACCTGCGTGGGAAAGATGCAACATCCAAGCCGGACCTCCCCCACCCCCGCTGGAGAACAAAGGGAGAGACGGAGAAGAGGGGGAGAAATGGGCAAGCCGTGCTTTGTGGTGGATTTCAGGTTAGGTCTATTTTGTCTTCCCTTTGCAAATTAGAAATTTTTAATTTGAAGAATTTTTTCTTAATGGGAAAATGTTATAAAATTTAAATAAATTTTCAAACCATTAACAGTAAACTTTGAATTTTATAAGTAAATGCTGGTGGCTTTGTTTTAAAGAGTGGGGGGTTCAAGATGGCGATGCCATAAAAGCAGAAATTATGTTGCATTTCATGAAAGTAAGGGAAATAGAAATTTTAGGTTAGAACTTATGTAAAGGGTTAAGGGTTTTAAATAAACAAATCAAATAAAGGGATTTAAATTATTTAAAGAGTTAAAAGCTTATGAAGGTGTAAAGAAATTAAATAAAAGATGTGTTGTAATAAAATTAAATATAATTTGCTAAAAGTAAATATCCAAGATGGCGGACAAAGGCCATTGTTTACAACAGCTGATTGGAAGGTCATGCTTTAGTTTCATGTACTCCTATAAACAGGAGTGTTATTTCATATAATTAAATTAAACTAAATTGTTATTTTATCTAGAAGGAGTCATTACGACATTTTTCCATATGAAACAAATTGACATAAATTGTTCTCATTTAAAATAAACAAGGGTTATATCAAATTGAAGCTATTTAATTTAAACTGTTGATTTTATTTAGAAAAGGGTGAAATTATATATGTGTATTAAATAAATTGAATCAAACCAAGGTTTGAGTAAAAGTAAAGGGTTATGATTTTGATATGTGTAGATTTTAAATATTTTAAAAAAGTGCAACAAAAGGGTTAAGTTAAACAAGAGATTTTAAAATTGTGAGTGGGGCTAGCTAAAAATATGTTAAAATACGTTTTTTCTTTTATGAATTATAAGTATATATTGTTTATTTCATGATTTATATGTATGTAAAATAATATGTCGGTGATAGGGAAACTTAGAAAGAAAAATGAAATTTTTGCAAATTGGTTTAAAAATAAGTTATATAATAAAGGCAAATGGGTTAGTATCCTGTTAGCAAAAGGTTACTCATAATTTATTAAATATCAATTTCCTTCAGAAATTGCATTGATAAATTTTAAATAAATTTTAATTAAATTTCAGTATTTATAAATTTAATGAAGAAAGGGTTAACCAAATAGTAACCAAAGGGTTTTTTATTTTATATAAAAAGGGTTAAATAAATTTTAAAATTTGTAAATTTCTTTGTAAATGATCAAGGATCAGTTTAAAAGGGTTTAACTATGTTTCAATAAATATTAATAAATTTCATTATGTGGATTTTCATGCCGAAAGGGTTAATCAAATAGTAACCAAAGGGTTAAATATTTTCTAGTAAAAGGGTTAAATGAATTTAAATAAATTTGTAGATTTTGTAAATGAGTGAAGATATGTTTAAAAAAGGTTTTAAATGTGTTTCAGTAAACGTTTGAATTAAAATATGTATTTAAATATTATAATTCCAAATAGGGAAAGTGTTTGAATTTATTCAGCAGATGTTTTAACAATTTTTATAAATTATGATTTGTTGTTCAGTAAATATTTTGATAATCTTGTAGGAGATATGGCTATATGTTTTATATATACTTTTTGTTTCAGTATGGACTTGATAATTGGTTTTTATATAATCTGATATAATTTATGAAATTGTTTTTAGGTTGTTTGGTAAAATTGATTGAAACTTTACCTGCTAAAGTAAATAGAAATTGAATTTTAAAAAGGTCATTTAAAATTGATAAAGATATAGGAAAAATTTTAACATTTACATGGCTATGTAGAATATGGCCATAAATAAAGTAGTGTGTTTAGAAAGTTTAACTAATTGAACAAAATGTGAAAAGTAGGGATCTTTCGGAGTGTATTGAAGAGTAAGGCTTTGCTTGAATCCAAAAGGTTAAAGCGAAAATTTGTAAACTGTAACAATTAAATTTTAAGTAAAAATTTAAGTAAACAAAACCAAATATTGACGATTAAAATTGCAAGGTTGAGAACCTGGGATACTGAAATAAAATTAGGACAAGCAGTAAAGGGTTGTTAAAAAGTCACTTAAGGGAAAAGAGAATTTTTAATTTGAAGATAAGAACAAGAACTTCAGGTAGGAAAGGGTTATATTTTCGACAAGTAAGATTGACTGTTAAGTAGAGCAAAGTTTTACGCTTTGGTATACTCCGATTGAAAGCAAACTAAAATCATAAAATCTTAATTTAAATTTTAATGTCAACTAGAATAAGCAGAGTATGGTTTCTTAACTGTGTAAGAACCAACACAAAGGATATTTTTAAATCAAATAAATTGCAGACTGTGCGATGTAAGTTTAAATTTTAAATTTTAAAATTAAAAAATAAATATTTTTTAACTAACTTGCAAACAAACTGAGTATTCTTTTAAACAAGTTTCTTACACTCTCCTACAGCTGATATGGTCATTTCGCCGTTTAGATGTCTTTCAAAAGAACCCATCCCCCGGGATGACTTACCCGTTAAGGGTAGAATCCGCAGCAAGTTAGGTTTTTTCTTTTTTAAGTCCAGTGACTTGTTCTCTGGCAGATTTTGGCGAGCTTTGCACAGCGTTCGTGGTTTTGGCTGCGAGCGGCTCGTTTCAAAATTCTTGCTCTGCGTTGGTGGTCGGGCTTGCGCGCGTGTGCTGGTCAACGTTAGGGTTGACGGCGCGGCGTAAGTGGTGGCCCGGTCCGTTGCAACACACACACACACACACACACACACACACACACACACACACACACACACACACACACACACACACACACACACACACACACACACACACACACACACACACACACACACACACACACACACACACACACACACAAACACACACACACACTCACGCACACACGCACACGCACACGCGCATTCCCACGCGCACACACACTAGCGCACACACACACACACACACACACACACACACACACACACACACACACACACACACAAACACAGGGTACGTTTGAACGATGTTAGATTATTTAAAATATTTTGTTGTTATTGATCACAAAAACTACTTTTGCCAAGTTTAATGTGTACCTACTAAGACATTCGGTTGAAATTTTCACAAACAACATTAACAAATTAATATCTGGTGTAGACGCTCACTGTTTCATCCATAAAGCTTTAGTGTTTTTCTATGATTACAATTCTAACAAAAGTCGCCTAGTGTCGTTTAATCTTAATAAGTGTTTCTTATAAATGTACTCAAATTATTAAAACTTGCAGTTTTTGTGTTGTACATTTTGAGGTTTTTGTTTTTATCTATCCTTGACTCATTCCACTGAACAAAGCACTGATCTAGTGCGAAACACGTCTGCTGTAACATCAGTAAGTGGTTTCTTGCTAAGTGGTCTTAATTAGTTACTAATAGTACACGTTTAGAACTTTCTGAATAGTAAAATCCACGAATATTATGTACGATCGTCCATATCTCGTATATCTCATTTTTATAAAACCAGAGGCTTCAAGATAAGGTTAGGTAAAGGTTGCAGTGACATATTACAAAATAGGGAAAAGGGACAGATAAGGGACACTTATTTGGCTTTGATTATAGCATTATCATTGGGGTTTATGATTTTCACTAGAATAGACAAATATAATAACTATTTAACTTACTGAAATGTGCGGTAAACCCTACAAAATTAATTTCATTGTCCCCATACAACAATAGCTTTACAACCTGCCTGGGAACTGTGGTGGCTGAACGACTCCGCAGGACGCAGATGCACCGAAAGACATAAAGTGCATTTATTAGCCCGCAAACACACCGAGTATTTCATTATCCCAATATGGAACTGAGAATTGGAATCGTAAAGTGCGACGTGTTTTCTGGCCTTCTTCACGACGTGGAGAGGCAATTACTTACGGATTCCGGCATCATAAAAGTGGACGCTTTGCAGTGCCCAAGTACACGAGTGCTTTGTATGAATGGAAAGGAGAAGCGTGAAATAAAATCGCTATGGAACTTCAAGTAAAGCCTCAAACTTTCGGCTTGTCTCGTCTCGATAATTACAGTGCGCTTCTGTTGCTGGTAGTAAACTATAGAATAGTAAATCGATAGACATATCGATCATTGTTATGTTAAGTGACAGAATGAAGAAAATAAAATATATATTACATTATCTTTATGAAACAAAATTTATGACAAATTTTAAAACTTTTGAAAGTCCATTATTTTAATTCTAATTATTTTTACCAAACATAAACGTCTGCTTATACTTTTTTAATAATATTACAGTAGAGCGTCGAAAATCCGGATCAATTGGGACCGAGATTCATCCGGACTACTGATCTATCCGGATATTCAAACAATCTCTAAACTATGCGTATTATTGATACTTCATTAACTATAATTTATTTTATTTCTTAGAGTATCGTATAGGTTTGAATTAAGCCAGGAATTATTACAAAATAGACGTCAGAGGACTAAAAAAATACAAAAGAATTTAGCGAAAGAACATATAATGTACATACTAATACATAGCACAGACAGCTAAAAAAACCATGACGATACAAACCTATTGTGTAAAAAAGTCTTTTATTGTTTTTTGAACAAAATCATATTATATAACAAATTAATTAAAGATTAATTTCAATAATAAATTTTATTATTTTGCTGATTGGTTACAATCCGCGTTATTGTTTAGCGTGCAGAACATATAAATCTAAAAAAATTTAAACAACGATTAAATATACTCTAAGTTCCGTTTGAAATTTAGTTATGACGCATTTTTTCAGAACTGATTAATTTTCTTTGCATTTATAACTAAAGACAACGCTTAGTTTGGATATGTATTGCAGTGGCGATGAGCGCTGTACACGTCACACCGTGTGCCGGGTCCCATGCACGTTCAAAATACGATCCGGATTTGCGACGCTCCGGATTTTTCAAGTCCTGACTACTGACGCTCTACTGTTACTAGAATTAAAGTGCCATAAAAAATTATATTTTTAAAATAGTGTAAAAAAATTTAAAATTACCTTAAAACATTTTTCTAAATAAAAAGAATATGAGCCATTTTCTTTTCTTCATGTTGCTCCGTAACATAACAATTATAATGTGTTAATTGAACGAATTTTGATAAAATCAATATTTCTAACCGTTCTTCTCATAACAAACAGTCATACTAAAATTATCGAGACACGACAAGTTGACAATACGTGATGAACAATAAACAGATACACTTGAAAATGATTGGTTTATAGTATAAAGTAGCCTAAACGTATTTTGATTGAATATAAATTTTCATTAAACGTGCTGTCTAGGCCAGTTTATTATATTTTAAGAGTTTTCTTCTTTTATTGGTGAAAATGCTTGTATCGTTAAAAGAGAATTTTAAAAGAGTGGATATGATTTTATATTTTTACATTCCATGTTGGACTTTACACATTGTTTCATAAGGTGTACACTCACAAAAGTTTGTTAAATAAACACTCGGTTGATACGTGAGTCAAAAAACCTGATTTAATAAAAATTTGGCAACGTTTCGATGACTAAATTGTCGTCCTCATTCAGGCCTACAAGTATAATAGAAAGAATTGACATCTACGTCATAAATTTACATTAATTTTGCTGTTAAGTTTTATTAGGTAGATATTAATTATGTCTATTATATTTATAGGCCTGAATGAGGACGACGATTTAGTCGTCGAAGCGTTGTCAAATTTTTAATAAATCAGGTTTTTTGACTCACGCATCAACCGAGTATTTATGAAATAGCTTGATGTAATCATCTTGAATTCACTGATTAAACTAATTTTAAAAATACTTAACTAAGTGAATACGTAATCGTTTACTTGCTGACGCGTTTCAAAACATTCGTTCCTTTTACGAAGCTAACCTTCTCATAATAAAAATAAACGAGTTTTTATTTTTACACATTGTTAATGTCAATTTAATATATGAGATATTGTAGAATACATTATTTACGTTAAATTTTAAAAAAAATTATACTAAATTTTCACTCGTAACTATAAATGTTTTTTTTTTAATAATTTTAGTAAAATAATTAAACCTTCCTACCACAAATAACTTTCTTTTTAGTTAAATCCTAATGTACATATAGATTGCAAAGCAATATATTCAGAGGAAACTGTTACAATTACAATAGGATATTATTCTTGAATTCTGTGGTCAATTACATTCGGTGAATCTTATTTAATCACTTAAACAATAGTTTATTACTATCCGATCTTTAAATTTTGTAAATTTTTGAAAACTTACTGAGACAGAACGTTTTCAATCGCCACATACCTCAGTGAGTTTTAACAAATTTACAAAATTTAATGTTCAGATGGTTATATACTATTGTTAAAGTGATTAATTAGGATATTATTGTGTAAGATTTTTCTGAAAATGATTGATTTACAACTGAAATGTGCATTATGATTTAACTTTATAATGATTGAAATGTATTTGTGATATAAAAATAGGTTTATGTAACACAAAGTACGCTATATTTTCTTTAAATTGTTAATGCAGCTGTAATCAAATGTTATTTAAAATTAAATTAGTGATACAATGTCTCACTATTAGTCTCACAGTCCAAATTCGGGACTAATATATGAAAATATAATACTAAATTATACAGATTAATCAAATAATCCTTCAATATTATTGTTATGTGTATAACATAATTTTGTTATATTATTGTTATTATTATTATAACTAGGGATGGGCCGATTCCGATTCTCGATTCCAGGAATCGTCGATTCTAGGTGGTATCGAGGAATCGTCGATACTCGATTCTTCATTCATAAAAGTGTCGATTCCGATTCCTATTTTGTTAACTATTAAAATATGCGTGTGGAGTAATTTATTACCAAACAAAATTTATTATATTTGTGTGGAAAAATAATTAATTACCAACTATGTCTTATTTATGTATTAGTTGATTTAAATGAATTAAATGATTAAAGTAAACGAAAATATTATTATTTATGAAGCAACAGCAATCAAGATCGTAACCATTTCTGGTCGTTTGACATCGCTCGTCTCTCTCTCTCACTAGAGTGGGTTCGATACTCTCTTTTGCTCTCTCTCTCTCTCACCCGCGTGTCTTACTGCCACTGATTTATAGATGTCAGAACAAAACACAAAAAAGTACAGTAAAAACTCGATTAACCGTCATCGTCGGAACCGTGGCCATGACGGTTGAGCGAATAGACGGATAACAGAAACACTGTATTATTCCTCCGAAACTTAACCTTAATAAATTATATTATAGACAGATATCACTCTCACGGTTGAAGGTTTTGTGTAGCCTATTACATTAAAACGGAACTTTTAAAAGGTTTTGCCATATGACCAAGATGTTAACTAAATTAATTATTAGAGAACTAGAATATAAGCTAATATAACTTGAAAGAATCGAGAATCGAGAATCGAGTAAAGAATCGAGAATCGAAAGGAAAATTTTAGAATCGGAATCGGAATCGGAATCGAAAATTTTAGGAATCGGCCCATCCCTAATTATAACATATTATTGGTCATATGTTATTAGTAAATCATATAATAAAATTGTAATAGACAAGTAATAAATCATAACTTTGGTGTTTTGTAAAAAGTTTAAATATGTATTTACAATGTAATTTATTATATTTTAAATTGTACAATTTTATCAATTTAAAGAACAGTTCGTATAGCTTGAAATATACGACTGTATAAAGTTCTACTGGCGACGAAATCGTAAAGTTTTGTTCACCAAATTGCAATAAAGTTTAACTTCGAGACAGAAACTTTTCTTTACCTCTACGGAATTTTGTATTTTCCTCTCAAAGTTTTACCTTCAAGAAAAACAGTAAATTGTGTTTACG
>JBAIZL010000004.1:113852231-113892231 GCA_036971475.1 Prosapia bicincta
ACACACACTCACTCACACACACACACACACACACACACACACACACACACACATACACACACACACACACACACACACACACAAACTCACACACACACACACACACACACACACACACACACACACACAGCCACCAAACAAGAACTATTCGGTATATTTGCAAGATGGTTGCAAAGAAAAAGTTAACCACATCCTTGTTTCGATAAACGTTTCTATCCTTTCGGCTTGTTTTAGTAAGTATAAACTATGTAGAACAGGTGTTTCTAAGATAGGAAGATATAAACAGACTAGCAACCGAAAACTAAAATCAAACTTTTAATCGTCTTCAAAATATGTTGAATTTTCTTTCAAGGCTATTCCAACGGGGTTTTAAAAGCTTTTTATGTACGGATACGTTCGAGGGAAGATCCAATTTTGAAGTTCCCTTTCCTAAGAATTCTACATGAAAAACGTTTTTCATAAATCGTTTCTGTAAAAAACGATTTAAAAAAAGAATTATCTGGATATTTACTTTTGCACTTATTTTTTCTTAGAGTTAGGTAAAACAGGCTTTTGCAGTTAATTGTCAGAAAAAAAGACACTCGACTGTAGTTAATCTATGATGTGACAATTTTACGTAACGAAGCGCGACCAATTCGAATAAACGTCTTCTGTTAATCTTTAATGGAATCAGTGTCACAAAGTAGTAGAATATTAAACTAAACTAATTCTGAGTGACTGCTAAGTGGTTTATAAAACACGTGTTGTGCATTCATTAGTTTTGCCCGCCTAGTTTTAGAATCTGATTTGGTTTTGTTACACGCTTTGCGTGACGAATATTTACTGGTATAGAAAACAAAGAACATTAATGATACGAGAGAAAAGCAGTTGTGAATTTTCGAGCTGATTGAAAGACAATTTTGAGTGGGTTATGGCAGTGAAAACATTTATAGCGTCGCCTGTAATAGCTGTTTTACACATAGGTTATGTTATATTATTTATTGCACATTGTTTTGGGGGTTTATTAATAAATAGTTTGGATCACCTCTAATAAATATATTAATTTATTAAAATTAATATACATCTCAATACAAATAATCCAATATAACGATACTAATAAAGTATGTATTTTTAATCCAATTTTTAAAATGATAACAATCTTAGACACTTCTAGTAATTTTCAGGAACTGATTATAAACGAATTTGTTAAAACGATGTGTATTCAATTAACATTTAATAAATGTGTTTTCTTACTTACATTATTTTATTCTTAGCTACAATAAATATTAGTCTCTATTAAATTCATCAAATATATATATATATATATATATATATATATATATATGTGTGTGTGTGTGTGTGTGTGTGTGTGTGTGTGTGTGTGTGTGTGTGTGTGTGTGTGTATTGAATACATAAACTCATATTTTTGGCGATTTTCATGGAACATTCTAGAAAACTATTAGCTCTAATTTGTGATTTAAATGTTGGTGTTAAATGTAAACAATCTGTATTATTGTTACTTATATTATAACAAATGTTTAGGTAATTTCTCAATACGGAATATTAAATGTTTTTCTCACTTCAAAATTTCTGTAAACGTTTTCACTCAAGTCGGCACTCGAGTCCCCAGAGTGCAAAAACCGATTTTTTTTTGTTGTTGGTCTCCCGTTACTGTAATCAGTAAGGGATTTGAACTGATATAACGTAAACTATTTATGTATTCTTCACAGCTTTGTGGTAAAATAATAATCATATTGTTTAAGTATTCGTATAGTAAATATTCATTTTAACTTACGTAAATCGAAGAAGATCCTTAAAATATTTTACTTATCAGAAACTTTCCTATGTATACTTTAAAACCTTGTAAACTCTCATTTGAAAAATCCAGATGTATTATATTACTTAAATATATATTATTTACTAAACATATACAGTATTATGAAACCAAGGTATGGGAATTTACACATAAGTAGCTCAATTATATAATTCATTCAGTCCCTAATGCTAAATATGCTTTGACAACCATGATGTCATCATCAGTTTCAGATAAAAACACAATACCTAAATATGGTATTTACGCTGTCATCATCACTAAGTTGTTTATCCGACATTGATGATAACTCGTCTGTCAATAAGTAGTGGAAAAATATTTTGTACTTGATTAATGACTTGAAACTGAAGTTTTTATGTGCATAATGCTATATATTGGTCTTTATAAGAGCGGCTGCAAGTTGCATATATATATAGTATTAGTGTTGAAACCAGTTCTAGAGAAATATTCTGCAGGGAGTTGCCTCTTCAGATGGCCAGATATAGGGTCATCACAAACAGTATGTATATAAATATACATATTTATGCATGTATCTAGATACTTATGATATATATGTATATATATATATATATATATATATATATATATATATATATATATATATATATAAATATCGCAATATGTATTCTTGTGTATTAATAAAGAACTAAGTCAAAATAGAAATACAAGAATTATAATTGAATTTACAATTCAAAGCTTTTCGTTGGCTAACAGTACCAACATCATCAGGAATATTAAACAATTAAAATTAACATATGTGCAAATTAGATCAAATAAATAGCTATGCCAAATCAATTAAAATGTTGTTAAAAAAAATTATTTTGCTGCCCTACTATTACAAACACTGAATATATTATCAAATTTAGATTTTACTTGTATTTGTTCATTTATCAACTCATTATTAGTATTATATTTATGTATTTCTAAAGCTTCATAAATATTCATTCTCAGGCCTTTGTTAATTTCTTTTACAAGTATCATATTATCTATATTAGGAAATATGTGATTATTATTAATACAATGACTAGCAAAATTTGATTTATAAATTTCTGGCTTTAAATTTCTGGATTAAAATGCTCTTTATATCTATCTTTAAGTTTTTTCTTAGTTTGTCCTATATAAACTTTATTACAATAATCACATTCTAATTTATATACACCGTTTTTTTCATGCATATTAATAATATTATTATTATTCATTATATTTATTAATTTATTATTAGTATTATATGCGAATTTTATGTTGCTACCTTTAAACAATTTTGTGATATTTTTTACTTCATTACCAAAAAATGTAAATGAAGTCCATATGACATTTTCATCATTATTTTTGTAAATTAGATTATTATTTTGTTTCTTTAAAATATTATAATTACGTTTATCAACAGTTTTCTTTTTATAGCCATTCTCAATTGCAATTTGATAGATAATGTTTTTCTCTCTTATTATGTTTTCATTATTCATAGGTATTTTATGTAATATATTTTATGCAATTGTATAATGCAGCCATTTTTTGATTATACGGATGGTTAGAATTATTAGGTATAATTTGGTTGGTTGGTGTCGGTTTACGATATATGTTAAATTCAAATTCATTAATATGTCTTATAATTAGAAAGTTGATCTTATCATTTTTCTCCATTTCATAAGTAAAATAAATATTTTTATTTATCACATTTATTTTATCTAAAATAGTTATTAAGTTTATACCATTATTATTAGATACATACAAACCATCATCTACATATCTAAACCAATAACAGTTTTTATCAAATGTCTGTATAATTTTATTTATTTTATCATCTATATATTGTAAAATTATTTCAGATATTATATTCGATAAGGAAGAACCCATGGCAAGACCATCTTCCAGTTTATAAATTTTATTATTATATGAAAAGTAATTTTGATTTAATATTAATTTTTAATGTATTTATAATTTCTAATATTAATTTTCTATCTTTTTCATTTTGCTCTAATCTAGATTTTATAATATTGAGAGACTCTTTTATAAGAATATTTGTGTACATATTTTTTATATCTAATGATATTAATTTTGTTTTATTATCAATATTAATTATTTTTAATTTTTCAATAAGGTTAATAGAATTATTTATGGTATGATTATTATTTAGTTTCATTTTATCTTTAAGAATAGATGTTATGATTTTAGATATTTTATAACAAGGGGCATTTATAAAATTTACTAATGGTCTAATTGGTTTCTCAATTTTGTGTAATTTAATAAGTTCATTCATTATTGGAATTTTTGGATTATCGTTCATATAATTACGAATATTATTTTTATTAAATAATTTATAAGAAGATTTTAATAAATTTTTTATTTCATTTTGGCATTTCTTTGTAGGGTTCTTATATATTGATTTGGCATAGCTATTTATTTGATCTAATTTGCACATATGTTAATTTTAATTGTTTAATATTCCTGATGATGTTGGTACTGTTAGCCAACGAAAAGCTTTGAATTGTAAATTCAATTATAATTCTTGTATTTGTATTTTGACTTAGTTCTTTATATATATATATATTTTAAAACAACATAGGTTATTCAAATATAAGAATATTTATTAATTTATATGCAAAGCTTTTCGTTGGCAAACAGTACCAACATCATCAGAAATGAAAATTACAATGATTGTAATTTTCATTCCTGATGATGTTGGTACTGTTTGCCAACGAAAAGCTTTGGATATAAATTAATAAATATTCTAGTATTTGAATAACCTATGTTGTTTTAAATTATTAAACAAGAAAACGTATTTTACATTTATATATATATATATATATATATATATATATATATATATATATATATATATATAATCGTTAAAAAGGTTTTGTAACTCTAGTAAATGTAACAAATTAATTAGTTCAATAAAAATGTTTTTAAAAACTATATAATATAAACAACAATGGAGTTATAATAATAATAATAATAGTAATGATAATAACAGCAATAATAATAAAATATCTTAACGTGAATAATGAGAATAAATTACTATATATAAACAACTATATATTGAAAAATAGCATTAAAATAATACATACATAAATACCATATCACCTCTATAATATTATGAAATTTTATTATCGTGTTTCCTTTATACAATTTTTCTAGAACTGTATGTTAACAACTTCATACGACCATAACAATAAAAATCCTTATGTTTTTATTTGTAATTCTAGGGATCCAATTACCCCCACTTGTATCTCTAGTGTTAGGGGTGGGTTAGTGGGAGGGATCAACTGTAATAACCTGATTTAAGGGCAATCCCCTGCCCTTAACGGGTAGTTAGCAGTTTATTACATCCAGTTTTTAACCTACAATTACAATAAACGGTACACATTTTTTAAAACTCTTTAATTAAATAACAATTCATCTAAGAAATTCCCTACCGTGCTTAACTGTACTATATTCTTTACAAACTCATAAAATTAAAGTTTCAAGTTGGTATTTTACGTTTCAATTTATTGCAGTGTAATTATGTGTATTTCTTTTCTTTTATTACTAAAATGAATGTTTTTATTACTGCTAAACGACCTTCGCCGTATTTTATTCTTATTTAATCTAATATTTTTAATGTTTGCAATAATATAATGGTTTTATGTGCGGATGACATTTTTTAATATTAGTTGTAATATTTTACAAGTGATTAATGCACAAAAGCTGTTCTTATTTTAGATTTTGTTCTATTTATTATATTTCTATATCATATTTAATTAGGCATATTAAATACATTTCTAAATAACTGTGTTGCATAGTATTTGTTTATACGAGTAAAATACATTATTTTCATTAGTTGTATTAGTTATTTTTTTTTTGTAATTTAATTCTTATGTCGGCTATAAACTTAGAAATCTTTATATTTTTAGAAATGTATTTCATGCCCATAAATTAAGACCTACCCTAACCGAAACATTTTCGCATACGATATTTTCCGCCGCAATGTTGGCCATACCCACAACATGCGCGGTGACTTCAAATTAGTTCTATTGATTTAGACTGAATGGCGCCTTGGCCTGCAGTCAGATGTTCGCTTTGCTTGCATTTAAATCTTTGCTCAGAAACTTCTGTCATTTGCTCAAAACACCACAGAGAGGTGAGTTTATACCTCTAGGCATTTAGATTCAGATGGAAAAAATATTTGCAATCGCTTTTAATGAGCTAACCGTTTCGTATTTAGATTTTTTGTTATGCGGGTTTCTGGGTCACACTTCATGCTTTGTTGTTGTAACCCCATCTGATCCGCTGTTACGCTACGCATTAAAATCGCAATCGCAGCTTAATATATTGTTGCTGTTGGAGATTTTATCTCTTTATTTATAAGAAAATGAGTTATATTGTTTGAGTTATTATGACATAAATTATGTTTCTATAATTAAATTATTATTGTTATATTTTATTATGAATTTATATTTTAACTTATAGTAAATTTTTAATTTTAAAAATACGAATTTTAAGTATTAATTCATTAATAACAAATTATTTTCTCATTTATATTATTTTTTTCAAATTTTGTATATGCTTTAAACGTTTGTTTTAATTAATATATGATGTAGGAGTAAATTAAATTTAAGATAAAAAGTTTTTTACTTAATTTAAAATTATTTTTTAAATATTTGGTTAGTCGTATTTAACGAAATAATAAGAAGTACTTTATTTTTACTAACCAGTGAAATTCCATTAATTGTGTAAATATTGGGTTTCTATTGTATAAATAGAATACTTATCTTGCCCTTGGATGGAATTTCTATATTACCTTTTCAAAATCAAAGGAATAGTGAAACAAACATAAATAATAACATAGAAATATAAAGATCGTAAGTAATATGATGGTTGGATGTACGTAACTAAATTGGAAGTTAGTTCTCATGGTGAAACTTAGCCCAAGGATTAAAAAATGTCGAAGGTCTTGAGTTCATTGTCTAGAAGATTTGCACATATCGAGTATTATTAATCGTAATATGTTTAAAAAGTATGCTTTCGAAGTAAAACCTTAGGTGACAAATTTATTAGTAATTTTTGGAATGAAAATTTAAAGGTATAGGCAATTTTGCCTATCGGCAGATTTAAAATCATGAAAATTTTTGAAAATAAATAAAATTTAAAACTGGTAACTGAAATCTCAATATAGGTTAGTTGGTATTATTTGGTTTTATTATATTTTTATTTTTATAATGTTTATCCAATTATAGGTGGTTTATGAAATGAAATTACAAATATAACCGTAATTTATCTGGGTACAGTAATGGATTTAGGTTTTTGCGGTTGGGTGAAAAATTATTTCTTTTTAAATTCATATTCTTTCATTGTATTATCTATTTTTATCTCGCTACATTTATTCTTACATTTCATGTGTTTTTAATGAAGTTAACTTTGTGTTTAATGGGGTAGAGAGAATGGAGTTTTATTTCCAAAGATGTTTAGGTTTATAATACTCGTACATAGCAATGAGAACATTTTAAAAGGGAGTAAACACCGATTTTATCAGTTTACAAGAGAACACAATTTATATTACCCTGTTTCCCTCAAAGTTGTTATTCATTTACAGTTACTAACGGTGTGATGAAGTTGTATTAGGTTCTGAAATAAAGAACTTTGGTCTGGATTCTTTTTTGTGAAGCTTTATAAAATTACGTAGATTTATCTTTAACTCTACTGTTGCATGTCTGGTGTCTTTGGCATGGGTTAAATAACGTTCTGCCTATGTAGAGTGAATAAAGTGCATTTACTAACGTTTCTAATACTGTTTAATAACATTTATCTGCAAGTATTATCATTAAAAAGTTATTTCAATAAAATTTAGTTTAAAAACATTGAATATCAAAACCCGCTTAACTTTGAAACAAAAAGAAATTAGTTTTATAAACATTTAACACAATTCTTTTTCAACTCTAAAAAACAATAAAGTTTAATTGAAAAACATTTATATGAAAACCAATTAACTTGGTAAAAATAAAATTTAGTTTTGTAAACATTTAATGTCATTCATGTTCAACTCGGACAAATTAAAATTTAGTTGAAAAACATTCAATATGAAACCCGTTTAACTTGTTAAGGATACAATTTAGTTTTATAAACATTTAATATCGTTCTTGTTCAACCCGGAAATAATAAAATTTAGTTTAAACACATTTAATATGAAAAAACCCGTTCAAGTTGGAAACAATAAAATATAGTTTAAAAACATTTAATATGAAAACCCGTTTGACTTGGTAAGAATAAAATTTAGTTTTTATAACCATTTAATATCATTCGTGTTCAACCCGTAAATTATACAATTTAGTTTAAACACATTTAATATGAAAAAAACTCTGAAACAATAAAATTAATTTTATAAACATTTAATATCATTCATGTTCAACTCGGACAAATTAAAATTTAGTTGAAAAACATTCAATATGAAACCCGTTTGTTAAGGATACAATTTAGTTTTATAAACATGCAATATCGTTCTTGTTCAACCCGGAAATAATAAAATTTAGTTTAAAACCATTTAATATGAAAAAACCCGTTCAAGTTGGAAACAATAAAATATAGTTTAAAAACATTTAATATGAAAACCCGTTTGACTTGGTAAGAATAAAATTTAGTTTTTATAACCATTTAATATCATTCTTGTTCAACCCGTAAATTATACAATTTAGTTTAAACACATTTAATATGAAAAAACTCTGAAAAAATAAAATTAATTTTATAAACATTTAATATCATTTATGTTCAACCCGAAAATAATAAAAAAATTTAGTTTAAATACATTTAATATGAAAAAACATTTAACTTGGAAGCAACAAAATTTAGTTTTTTAAACA
Source organism: Prosapia bicincta (assembly GCA_036971475.1). Taxonomy (NCBI): domain Eukaryota; kingdom Metazoa; phylum Arthropoda; class Insecta; order Hemiptera; family Cercopidae; genus Prosapia; species Prosapia bicincta. Next base: position 113,860,875 of record JBAIZL010000004.1, read on the forward strand.
TTTAATACCAGTCTTGTGTCAACCCGATAATTATAAAATTTAGAATCAATATATTTAATATGAAAAAAAACACTTGGAAACAATAACATTTAGTTAAAAAAACATTTAATACCAAAACCCGTTAAACTTGAAAACAAAAAAAATTAGTTTTATGATCATACATTATGATGTTTGTAAAAATTGGTAACAAAAGAAGGGAAACAATGAATTTTTTTTAAAGCTCATCTTTCAACAAATAATTTCTACCTCGTTTTGTCTGTTCTTTAATCCTATTAGTTACAGGATTATGAGGCTCTTTAACCATTGTGTCACGTGTAGATGTCCCTTTGTGAGAGCGGTTGTACTTCAGTTACGCATCCTTGCACGCTTGATGCAATATCTCCCCTATTTTCCAGGGGGATTAGGTCCAAACCTTAATCCCACTTACATTTACAATCCTTTTATAGTGATACTGACAGGTCGATTTAAAACTATATATATATTATAATGGACCTTATAATGCAACCCTGCAACCTTATAATGGATTTAATTATAATAGCGCCATCCAAATATATTTAACCCTTTATAATGTACAAAGTTTTTAAATTACAATTTTACAAAACGTCATCCAAGGAACTCAATTTCAGCGTCCATTCACAATCATTCTCAAACAATGATTTTCTTAATTATGTATCAACATAATGTTATACTTGGTTTTGAAGGCAAACTGAAACCGACGTTTGTTAGAGGTCTGGTGATTAGAAATTAGGAGATGCAACACATTCAACATGAATGTGTTCAGAAGAGATATAAAACATATTTTGTACGATTTAACAAAGTTTACTATTGACTAACATCTTGCAAACGTTTGTGGTCGTGGGCTTGGATACAGCATCAGGGGAAATACAAGAATAGACACAACAGTTCTCACACTATTATATTTGGGAGTTTTATAAGCAAATTAAACATATAATAAAAAAAAATTAAAATTGTGGCGATAGGGAAACATCTGTACAATAATGAAAAAAGCATTCTAATCAATCATGAAAACTTGTAAAATATACACAAAGGAAGTATTGTTACAAATAATTAAGAAATATCATTGAACAACTAAAATAATGTAAAATAGTTTTTAATGCAAATAAAGTTACGGAAATAATAAAACTTTAAAAATTCACTAAAACCCTAAACTAAGAGAAAAACGTAACACTGAATAGAAACCAAAGTTTAAAAAGACCTCCGAGCAAACTATTTACTGTCAATACTCACTCATCTAAGCTTCATCCAATAAACGAATGTTTCGAAACACGTCAGCAAGTAAGTTCATAAGTATTCCCTGAGTTGCGCAGACATTACTTATAGTTTGTATGGATATGATCACATTGCTGAATATATTCCTTTACTTGCTTGAGCTCTGGTGGTGCTCAAGAGCTCGAAACCCTCAGTCGATATTACAGACTGATCCGTTTGCTGAATATATTCCTTTACTTGCTTAAGCTCTGGTGGTGCTCAAGACTCGAAACCCTCAGTCGATATTACAGACTGATCCGTTTGCTGAATATATTCCTTTACTTGCTTAAGCTCTGGTGGTGCTCAAGACTCGAAACCCTCAGTCGATATTACAGACTGATCAGTTTGCTGAATATATACCTTTACTTGCTTGAGCTCTGGTGGTGCTCAAGAGCTCGAAACCCTCAGTCGTTATTACAGTCTGATCCGTTTGAATATATTCCTTTACTTGTTTGAGCTCTGGTGGTGCTCAAAAGCTCAAAACCTTCCGTCGTTTTTACAGACTAATCCGTTTACTGAATATATCCCTTTACGTGCTCGAGCTGTGGTGTTGCTCAAAAGCTGAAAACCTTCAGTTGTTTCCATGGAACTTACCCGCTTGGTGAATATATTCGTGTACATGCTCGAGCTGTGGTGTTGCTAGAGAGCTCAAAACCTTCAGTCGTTTCTATGGAACTTACCCGCTTGGTGAATATATTCGTGTACATGCTCGAGCTGTAGTGTTGCTCAAGAGCTGAAAACCTTCAGTTGTTTCCATGGAACTTACCCGCTTGGTGAATATATTCCTGTACATGCTCGAGCTGTGGTGTTGCTCAAGAGCTGAAAACCTTCAGTTGTTTCCATGGAACTTACCCGCTTGGTGAATATATTCGTGTACATGCTCGAGCTGTGGTGTTGCTCAAGAGCTGAAAATCTTCAGTTGTTTCCATGGAACTTACCCGCTTGGTGAATATATTCGTGTACATGCTCGAGCTGTGGTGTTGCTCAAGAGCTGAAAACCTTCAGTTGTTTCCATGGAACTTACCCGCTTGGTGAATATATTCGTGTACATGCTCGAGCTGTGGTGTTGCTCAAGAGCTCAAAACTTTCAGTCGTTTCTATGGAACGTACCCGCTTGGTGAATATATTCGTGTACATGCTCGAGTTGTAGTGTTGCTCAAGAGCTCAAAACCTTCAGTAGTTTCTATGGAACTTATCCGCTTGGTGAATATATTCGTGTACTTGCTCGAGCTGTAGTGTTGCTCAAGAGCTCAAAACCTTCAGTTGTTTCCATGGAACTTACCCGCTTGGTGAATATATTCGTGTACATGCTCGAGCTGTGGTGTTGCTCAAGAGCTGAAAACCTTCAGTTGTTTCCATGGAACTTACCCGCTTGGTGAATATATTCGTGTACTTGCTCGAGCTGTAGTGTTACTCAAGAGCTCAAAACCTTCAGTAGTTTCTATGGAACTTACCCGCTTGGTGAATATATTCGTGTACTTGCTCGAGCTAAGGTGGTGCTCAAGAGGTCAAAACCTTCAGTTGTTTCCATGGAACTGACCCGCTTGGTGAATATATTCGTGTACTTCCTCGAGCTAAGGTGGTGCTCAAGAGCTCAAAACCTTCAGTCGTTTCTATGGAAGTTACCCGCTTGGTGAATAAATTCGTGTACTAGCTCGAGCTTTGGTGTTGCTCAAGAGCTCAAAACCTTCAGTCGTTTCTATGGAACTTACCCGCTTGGTGAATATATTCGTGTACTTGCTCGAGCTGTGGTGTTGCTCAAGAGCTCAAAACCTTCAGTCGTTTCTATGGAACTTACCGCTTGGTGAATATACTCGTAACTTGCTCGAGCTAAGGTGGTGCTCAAGAGCTCAAAACCTTCAGTAGTTTCTATGGAACTTACCCGCTTGGTGAATATATTCGTGTACTTGCTCGAGCTAAGGTGGTGCTCAAGAGCTCAAAACCTTCAGTTGTTTCCATGGAACTTACCCGCTTGGTGAATATATTCGTGTACTTGCTCGAGCTAAGGTGGTGCTCAAGAGGTCACAACTTTCAGTTGTTTCCATGGAACTGACCCGCTTGGTGAATATATTCGTGTACTTTCTCGAGCTGTGGTGTTGCTCAAGAGCTCAAAACCTTCAGTAGTTTCTATGGAAGTTACCCGCTTGGTGAATATATTCGTGTACTTGCTCGAGCTGTGGTGTTGCTCAAGAGCTCAAAACCTTCAGTAGTTTCTATGGAACTTACCCGCTTGGTGAATATATTCGTGTACTTGCTCGAGCTGTGGTGTTGCTCAAGAGCTCAAAACCTTCAGTCGTTTCTATGGAACCTACCGCTTGGTGAATATACTCGTGTACTTGCTCGAGCTAAGGTGGTGCTCAAGAGCTCAAAACCTTCAGTAGTTTCTATGGAACTTACCCGCTTGGTGAATATATTCGTGTACTTGCTCGAGCTAAGGTGGTGCTCAAGAGCTCAAAACCTTCAGTTGTTTCCATGGAACTTACCCGCTTGGTGAATATATTCGTGTACTTGCTCGAGCTAAGGTGGTGCTCAAGAGGTCAAAACTTTCAGTTGTTTCCATGGAACTGACCCGCTTGGTGAATATATTCGTGTACTTGCTCGAGCTGTGGTGTTGCTCAAGAGCTCAAAACCTTCAGTAGTTTCTATGGAAGTTATCCGCTTGGTGAATATATTCGTGTACTTGCTCGAGCTGTGGTGTTGCTCAAGAGCTCAAAACCTTCAGTAGTTTCTATGGAACTTACCCGCTTGGTGAATATATTCGTGTTCTTGCTCGAGCTAAGGTGGTGCTCAAGAGGTCAAAACCCTTCAGTTGTTTCCATGGAACTTACCCGCTTGGTGAATATATTCGTGTACTTGCTCGAGCTAAGGTGGTGCTCAAGAGGTCAAAACGTTCAGTTGTTTCCATGGAACTGACCCGCTTGGTGAATATATTCTTGTACTTGCTCGAGCTAAGGTGGTGCTCAAGAGGTCAAAACCTTCAGTTGTTTCCATGGAACTGACCCTCTTGGTGAATATATTCGTGTACTTGCTCGAGCTAAGGTGGTGCTCAAGAGCTCAAAACCTTCAGTAGTTTCTATGGAACTTACCCGCTTGGTGAATATATTCGTGTACTTGCTCGAGCTAAGGTGGTGCTCAAGAGGTCAAAACCTTCAGTTGTTTCCATGGAACTTACCCGCTTGGTGAATATATTCGTGTACTTGCTCGAGCTGTGGTGTTGCTCAAGAGCTCAAAACCTTCAGTAGTTTCTATGGAACTTACCCGCTTGGTGAATATACTCGTGTACTTGCTCGAGCTGTGGTGTTGCTAGAGAGCTCAAAACCTTCAGTTGTTTCCATGGAACTTACCCGCTTGGTGAATATATTCGTGTACTTGCTCGAGCTGAGGTGGTGCTCAAGAGTTCAAAACCTTCAGTTGTTACTATGGACTGATCCATGATGAATATATGTCTATACTACTAAAGCTTAAGAGTTCGCCCCCTTAGTCGGATTTGTGGATCTGATCAGCTTGCTGTAAATATATTTTTGTATACTTGCTTCAGCTCCGGTGGTGCTCAAGAGCTCAAAACCTTCAGTCGTTTTTATGGAACTGAGGAGTTTGCCGAATATTGAACTTTAAGTGGTACTAAGGAGTTCGAGACCCGTTTACAGGCAGTGTCTCTAGATCTTTGAAGAGGAGAAAGAACGGATTGCACTCTTTTGCATGAAAATCACTAACGCTATAAAATTGGGGGGAAAAGAATAAAAACCATTCATATTTCTTTTCCAATTTAATAGTAGATAATGAGAAATTAATATTTAAAAATTTGGATGTTTGGTCATTTTAAATAAAACATTTCTTCCAAATTGTAAGCAATTTTTGGATCCATAAACTTCATGGGTTTAAGAGTAAAACAAAAATTTGTATCACCCTATACGCTTAAAAATATTCTTTTGAAGTGGAAAATATTTACTGTTTTTGAAAACCTCACAATTATTATCATCTTGAAACTAAATATAATTAACTGCATTATAACAATAGTAAAACTAATTATAACCACGACAGATACGGTAATATTATGCTAAGGGTGGATTTATAAGTTCATTACTTCAAGCTTTAAGTGAGACATTTCGTATTTAATGAAGAGCGAATCTTTGCTAATGGTTTATGAAAACAAACAAGTCATTAGTCTTGGTAAGTAAAGTGGAGGATTGCTCTCCGACTGTGAGGGGAGAGGGGAGATACAATACGTCAAAAGAACAACATAATTTACGTAACGAAATTAACAGTATTAACGAATTAAAAATATATCGTAAATTCCTATGTCCTATATCTGTTCTATATAATAATATAAGTACATTAAAAACCGTACAGTTAAAAATTTCATATTTTTATGTTGGATGGATTTTAGTGTTTTTTATTTTTTTTCATTTCTGAAGAAGTCCTATATCTCACTAAATGTGTAATTATTGTTGTTTTGTGTTTACAATGAGCGGTGAAATAAAGATTAGTTGTTGTTTTTCGATTGTGAATTAAAGCAGCAAAAAATTGTATCGATAACGAGCCGAAATGAATATTTAAAAAAAATTTTTGGTAAAGACTAACGACATTGTAACTCCAAAACAGTATTTTAATGGAGATAATGACAACTGGAACGAGGTGGAATTTCACATCAACTATAGTATCACTTATAATAGAAACAATTACTGAAGAACCGGTAAAATCCTGATTTAGGTGATACGTTTAAAATCGGATAAAAATATTACATAGCAAATTAAGATTAAACTAGTAACATTTTGGTTAAGATTCAAACATTAATAACTCTGTAATCTGATCTACTATCGATTACAATATTATCGATTATAGTAAATTCTGCATTCAGATATCGAGAGGTTCGTTGCAACACTAGAAGGAATATTCTAATGAAATTCTTGTGATTTCGAAGTAACTCTAGTAAATGTATTACTTGCACTGCAACGTTTAGTATTACAATGTATCGACCATTTTATCGATACTTGAATACTGTTTAGAGTTAGTATGTTTCCATTGGGCGGACATTACACAGGTTTTGTTGAGAGGTGGAGAGCGAAATCTTCTAGGCGGTAAACCAGGTGAACCGTTGGTATATACGAGGCCTATCCCGTAGAGAAATTTCATACCGAAATTTTAACACTAATATTTACGATCGATTGACGAAACACTATTTGGCCATAAAACTAAGTTACATAATGTGTTGTGAAATCGTAACATCTGTATTCAAGGGTAATATCTGTGATCCGTATGTTTGACCAACAGCTATACGTAAATTGACTAGAAGCTGTTTTTAATTGAAAAGGTGAGTTTCCCAATTGCCTTTTCGTCTTGGGTATTCATTCTTGTCATTGCTCATTTTACAACAATTCAATCAAATATTCAAGTATGGTTTTAAAGTGGAATAATTACTTTCAATCCGGATTTGAAAAGATTTATGCTTGTTGGCGACTAAAATACTAAGAAAATTGTTTTGATTTGGAAATCCATCAGTAGAAGCGATAAACAAATTTGTTGCTACCTACTTCATTTTATGGAACTGAAAACTAAAATCTCTCACTTTGATTAAAATTACCTGATGATTTATCTATGTACCTTCTTTCTTAGATAGTTTAATAACAACATTTTCAATTTTACTAAACTAAATTGTTTGTATCTAATTGAAACCAGATCTCCATTATTTAATGTCAGAATTTCCCATTACTCCAGATATCGTATCACCATTATCATTCCTTACTTTATTGTACCTTTCATCTCACCTACCTTTTTTTATCGATTCTTCCTACAACTTGGTGTGCCAAATAGAAAGTAGATCTGTTCCACGTACGAGGTCATGGACACCTACGCGATTCCATAATCATCATCTATGTCCAATAACAGGACCTTTTATATCCCTAATCTCAGATACCCATTTTCTATACGTTAATACAGTAGTCAAAGTAACTAATTCTTTTACTATATCACAGGCCATTTACGAATTGCTTTTAGCACCGTCAGCGCAATCTGCAGAAGTGAACTTCAAACATTTTATTTCTGTAAAACCATAAAGTATTTTTATTAATTTCTCTAACAAATTAAGTTTTCTGATATGGGTATAAAACTTACTCATTTTGGTATGGAATAAATACTTCCTAAACTTCGGTTGAGAACACGTTTGTTTCAAGTAAGCGACTCTACCGACACAGTAGTAAATTTTCCCCTATTATGCTGACAGGGGATCATAATCTCCTTTACGTAATCCTACGTATTCTGTCTACCTTGTATTATCCTTCTAAAAATGAGGTAGACTCATTTTAATATTCCCGATAGTGGAAGGTTTTAATTCAGGTAAGCAACACATGATTCACTCTGAATCCTCTAAGGATGTTAAAAGTAATAACACTGGCAAAATGGATTATCCGAAGTAGTTCGTGATAATTTTCAACAAATGAAAAAAATTAAAAATTGTCAATGCGTCAAATATCCAGATATGAAATCATTTCTGCAAATAAATTACCAAACTAAAGCAATCTAATTGATAAAACTATCAAGCTGAAGCATTCGTTCAAAGTTAATGGCGAACTGTTAAATAGAAGGGGCGAGGCACAGGGGGTAGACTTTATTACCACTTTATATTAAAGCATACATCCCATGAGGAAGATAAACAGCGAATGATAAGCGACTCCCTAGTGTTCTGTACTCAGCAAAATTACAGCAAAGAAAATGTTGCGAATAAATTGAAGACATTAAATGTGAATTAGAGGAAGAGAAGAACTAGAATACAATAAATCATGAAATAAATACGAAAAAGTAAACGTCTAAAAATGTTTTACATTATAAAAACATTTTCTTATGTAAAACGAATCCTTTAACGAATCGAAACATAACATTAGATTAAAGCTGGCCAATGAAAACTTAGCCTTTAACTATTAACTTTTAGCCTTTAAATATTTTTGTTGCTCACCTTCAATTGGTATATAGCGTACAACAGTTTGAGAAATTCTTTTTTAGATAAATGCGTATTCGTGCATTGAATATGTATACGTCTCTCTATCCCTCTCCTCTCTCTTTCTCTCTCTCTCTCTGTCTCTCTCTCTCTCTCTCTCTCTCTCTCTCTCTATCTCTCTCTCTCTCTCTCTCTCTCTCTATATATATATATATATATATATATATATATATATATATATATACACATACATACATACATGCGCCCGCACCCACACTTATTACATCACGCATGCGCGCGCGCGCGCGCACACACACACACACACACACACACACACACACACACACACACACATATCCTAGAATTAACTTAATTTTTTTCAATCTTTAGAACCTATTAAGCTTATTTTGTAAGTCATAATTATTTCTGCATTCAAACAAAATAATGAAAAATTTGTCCAATTATATAAAATTTTGAATTTTTGTTTTATCTACTGATTTTTTCTTTTCATAATATCTACTATTTGTTTCTTTTTTGTTTTTTCATAATTTTTTCTTTTTCTTTTCTATTAGTTGTTTAAACATAATTAAATATTGTACAAATATACAACATTCGCTCTTATATAGAGCTGATAAAACTTCAACAGGTTTTTGCAGCTTTTAGAACGTAGCTACATTGTTACTAAGTTAAAATCAATGTAACTTGGTGCTTTGACAAAAAATGACAAAATAAATTCGCTATCATCCTTTTTTGATAATTACAAATGGAGTAAAAAACACATTACTAAATGTTTCACAATCAATTACTTCCAGCTGTTTTTCTTAGAAAACCAAAGCAAACACACTGTTTAAACTCCAATTACCTTCGCGAAATGCATCTTGTCAGTCTCTCAAAGCATAGATAATGGCTTGTGTAAGTAGCTTGATGTGTATGACTTTGTGTGTTTGCACTCCAATCTTATCTGTTCAACATTAAATTGCTTGATTTCTCTCATTTTAACGGAGCCAGTAAGAAAATATACTTACTGATGTGCTATTTTGAACCGTACCTTTGACTATTCAGAAAATGTCAGAAACAGAATTAAAGTACAATTGGGGATTATAAATAAAATAAAATTACTAATTGAATTAGAATTGTATTTGTCTATGGCGATGACGGCCATATGAGTTCGACTTTGTTTCTTCAATAATCGTATGCCCACTATTCATTCCGTGTCACGTTGGATTTTTTCTGCCCTTGATATTTTATTAGAATATCCCAACTTTGATCATTGGGAAGATTGAAGAGAGTTTCTGGAGACCATTTAGCGTTACTCAGGGTGTGCCGCGAGGAGACGAACTACTTTCCACTCCAAGTAGTACGATGCCGTCTCCCCAGTGCTGAGTCCCCTCAGTGCCGAGCAGGCTACCTGGCATAATCTGGCAGTTTTGACAGACGAATTGGAATTCACAAAAGCAACGAACCTTGGTAATGGCGTGTGCCCAACGAGCATAATAGATGATCAGCACTGCGATGACGCAAATGTTTCATACATTTCATTGTAGACATAATACGCCTCGAATTCTAAAGTAACATAAAGAATTGTAACTCAGCTTACCGACTCTCGTATTTTTGAGATGTTAATATTTTGTATCTCCGCTCCATAAGCCTATTTAGTGGTGCTTTCCAGCCAAAACTCTAACTTCTTCTTGTAACTGAAAATGATTAATAAATGTATATACTACTCAAAATTACAAAACAATGATTCCAAACAACCCGAAGTTAACTTTTGTGTAACTTAATAAAACATATTCTAAAACTTATTACAAACTGCTGAAGTAAACAATAAAACACAGTAAATCATATGTTGTTTGGTATCACTTTTGAGCCCGGAATGTTAAAAGAGAAGTTATTAACGCTCGTCGCTTCTGCATCACTGAGCAGACTCTGAATTTACAGCCTCGGCGCTTAGGTGACACAAAAATTGCATACAGCAGAAGATGCGTGCAGCGAAATATGCGTTCACGAGGAAACAACAGCAATTAACGAGAGTAAGACGTAAATTTGACAAGCGAAAAAAGCGTACAAACCAAATTCGAGTTGTCAACCCCTAAACTATTTGGTAATAGCTTTCAAGGTTTTGGATTCTCCCAGTCAAAATGGGTCAAAAAGAGTTTCCATATTGTCAGTGGTCGCTTTAACTGTCGAGGCGATAAGCTCGAGTTAATCGAAAGACACTTATCAAAAGAGGCTGAAACTTCGACCCCTAAACACACGAGACTGCAGTTACACTTAGAAGGAAAGAGAAAAAAAATGTACAATTACATCGGACGAAAAACCTGAAAAAAATAACTACAAAAGTACCTAGAAACAGAAAACTAATGTCTTGTTTAAGGTCTTTTTCCTAAATCCAAAAAATGGATTAGATTAGACCCAAGGAACCAGATGATAAAATCAAATAAATTGGTCAAGTCGTAATATAAATTAAATGAAAAAAATTCTGTAAAATGAAAAAAAATATTTAATTGAAAATATGAAAAAACAAGAAAATTACAGAGGCTACAAGCTGATTTTAAACATGCCAAAATGAAAGCGCAAGACATCTCTATATTTTTGCCAGTCCAAAGGTGTAATGGACCTCAGGCATAATAGATAAAGTTTTAAAGATCTCCAGTCCCGAGAAACTAAGCGACGCCAATGTTTAGTTCAGAGGTAAACTCATTTATAAGGTCCGTCTACGCCTAAAAGTTGTACGCAAATTTCGCCTGCCACAATGTTCTGACGTCATAGCTTACACTCGTCATCTGTCAAAACTTGATCCTGTCGCAATATTCCTGGTGTACTCATATTTCGTTGTACGCATCTTTCGTGTATTCACTAATTTGCCCTCAGCGCTGAGAAGACGCCACAAGTAGTGGTGGACGTGATGGAAAAGTGAAAAAGAATGAGATTAGTATTTATCACCTGCACAACTCCGTGCATTAGAAAAAATCAACACTTTCGGGAATACTGGCTCCATCTTTACACTGATGTGTCACTGAGGGCCAGGAGTAGCATTGTTTCGGATGAAGTGCATTGTGAACTGTTCAGCTCCTGTCAGAGCCTGGATTCTTTCCTCTCCAAGTTTTACGGAGAGATGTTGGCTCTCCACCTAGCATTGAAGGAGTTTGAAATTGTACTGGATAGTTTCAGCAGTGCATTGATAATCTTTGATATATATTTACCGATATTCGCAACCGTGGTACGTATCTTTGTATCTTGATAGATGCAGCAGAGCCTCGACATACTTGTCATGTGGAAGTGTTGGGTAATAGATAGTAGACGTTGGTATAATACACAGACATTCATTACATCTCTCCCCTCCATTGGCATCCCTTATCTCCCTAGACAGGCAGTCTGACTCTCTTACAGCCGTCCAGGGCTCAAGCTACATCTGCTCGGCTGTATTTTTTAATAAATTCAACCTTTTTTTTATTATTTCTTCTGTTTCTAATGTATTCCATAACGCTTCTTTTGTCCGTATCGAAAGCGCAAGTTATTAACACCTAATCTGTCTAATAAAGTCAAGTTTTTTTTGATTACAATATAATGCATAAATCTTCTTCTTCTAAGATCGTGTTGTTCTTCTAATCAGGACTCTCCTAACAGGTTTGTTGCTTATTACTCTTCTATAAACCCAGTTTCACCTGTTAAGCTTAAGGTCATCGCTATATCCCTTTCCTCTGTTCTTAATATCGAGATTACAAACACAATAAATACTCTGAGAACAAAGATACCTGTTTTACTGTTAAAACTATTTTTAATTTCTAATTACATCTTCAATCGAAATTAAAAATCATCCCCGCAATTTTTACAATTCACACAATCGTTAAACAATAAAAAAACAACTGCATATGACAATAGAATAGTTAACGAATAAAATACATTCGGGTTTGCTGTATATCTTCATTTTAGTTGCATAGAGTTGCATGGTTAACTACTGTAAAAGTTCAATGACCTATTTTTATCTATTGCTCAACTCTGTTGCTTACTGTAAATATTAGCTGTCAAACTAATTTGGTAAAAATTTATTTGTTTAGAAAAATAACCATCTAATCTTTATTTGTGTAGCATACATTCAACATTTAGCCTTAAGTTAAATATTTTTTTTGTAATAAGTACGATTGTCCTACAATTATAACTAATAAGTTATTTTGTAATGATGTAGGCCCTAGATTAAATCTGAAGCTGGAAATTACTTAACCAGTCTTCTTATTAATTCCCTCCTCATTTTTTATATTGAACACAGACAATATTATCAAAGTTAACATATTTATCTATTCTCATTAACGTACCGGTAATTATGAACTTTTAAATTTTTAAAAAACAATCTGCTCAAAATAACTGTATTAATTAAAAGATAAATAAAAATACTAATATTCTTTTGTCACAATACAAATGTAATGCAACATGTTTTGCAATCGCTGTGTCATCATTCAGTATCAGTGACTAACATATAGGCTACACATTACCCAAAACACGTTTGGGAAAATTAAACTTGTTTGTTGTGGGAATTCAGTAATTATATTTTTATGTTTGTTCTACATAACTATAAATAAACGTACAGTTAATTTATAAACATATACATTTTCATTTGTTGTATTTTATTTATTTATTTATTATTTTTTTTTACATGTTGTTTCAATGTTACATTTTTTCCTTTTTATTTATTTATTTTTTTAAAGAGACGTAGGTAGGAAGTTGTCGAACTCAAGTTAATTGTTCTGTTTTAGAAACGTTTTGAATTTTGTGTTTCCTTAATCCAACAATACATGTTGCCCTTTATAAGGCTCAAGATACTAACGCCCTGAAAACATTGGTACTTAAAAAACTTTACTAAAATCTTAAAAAGTAATCATAAAAGAAACAAAAAGCTAACAAGTAATTTTACTTCCTTGTGTTTTTTCTAACTGATTTTTTTTCACAGGTTCAATGTTCGAGTCTGAAGCAAGTTGGCGTTAACTCGAGATGTAGATACTAAACAGGTAAGAACAAAGTACTTAAAATAGTTCAAAATAAAATTGTATGGACACAATCGTTCCTTCTCAATTACGTCTAACGTCTTTACAATATAATACATTCGGAGCTGCTACATTGTTTTTTATTGGTCCAACGTATTGTAACACATAACTTTTAAAATCAATAGATATTTTGTTTACATTTTTTTACTTATTTTAGTAAACAAATAAGTACATCAGATTTTTGAAAACGAATAATTTTTAAACTTCATGTATCCCGCCAGATCTTACTCTTGGACTGTTGCGTTATTTTTTAAATTAAGAGAGTTCACAATTTAAACTGGACTTAAATAAAATTGTTATCTTGTTGTCGCTAACGGTCTTCGAAGCTTTTACGTTTGAGGTAACTAAAATATCCACCTGTCGAATCTATAACTTAAGTACATTTATGAAAGAAAATTACCTTTTCTGTCGCCCTAAGCTTAATGAGAAACTGATGGAAGTCCTTTATGGCAGTCGAAAACGTCTTATGACGTTTTTCTCAAATTTACTTTGATTGTATGATCATTTAAATATATATTTTACTAAGCTTAAAGCTTTACCCATTAATTTTTTTGGTATGCTGTACTAGTATTTGAATTCAAAACGTTGTGTAGAAAAAAAATATTATTCGAAACCGTTATAATTTTAAGGAAGATATAATAAGATTATAAAAATATCTTACTTTGTTTGGTTTCTTAATTTTTACTTTATGTAAATTGTGTCAGTAGTAAATCGTCTGTAAGTACAGTTTAACGTCCTTCTTGACTTGAAATAAAATAAAAAATAAAAATGTATAACATCTCATACTAAAACGTATTTTAAAGCCTAGATGAGCTGAATCAGTTTATGAAAACCTTGTTTGTACCTCCGGGACATCATTGTTTCTCCCTTGAATTCCCTGCATAGACGACTTGCCACAATACCAAGCACTGCGCACAGATGGTACATGACTTGCAATAGCTAAGTTAACATTAATCTTAGATTAACTCCGTGTGCTTTTCGCTCTGATAATTTAAGTTCGAAATATAATTTGAGTCCGTGCAATTAGTTCCGCCACACCTACAGATTGCTCGGTTAGGTTCGGTTCATTCAGGAACGAGTCATTCTTCTGCAGCACTTAATTCACCGAGTCCGACCGGTGGCCACCCTTTTTAAGTAGTTTTACATCTCCATTTGTTGTTTTGGTTGTAACAATAGGGAGGCGCTCGAAGAGTCTCAATACAGCCACATTGATAGTAACCGATACATTCTTTAACAAAGTTCTTCTATTATTGTTGGACTCCATCCTCATTTGAGCCACTAGCTTCTCACTAAAACACTTGCATTTTTTTATTATTGAGGACGGCCGATTTGGGAGATGGCCTGAATAACGCTCAAAGTCAATAGAAAACCATAGTAAATGTGTAACTATGGGCCACATTTACCGAAACGGCCGTCCTCAATTATAAAAAATGTAAGTGCCACTATATGCAAGTGTAACATAACAAAATACGTTCAAGCATTTTAATGAAATTTCTTCTTCTTAGAACTAGGCCAAGAAAACTCTAGATTTACTAAATCTTTAAAACAACAGTAGAAAGTTGCTCACTGTACGGATCAAAAACTTGGGCTATGAATAAAAGAATGAACAAGTAGTATAAACAACAATATATTTAAAGTCAATTCCTACTTAGGTAAATTACAAATGTTTTATGTTAGTTATTTTTATTAAATAATAATATAACCTATGGGTTAAAACAGTTGTTCTGTCACATAACTTATAACATTATATCAGCCGTTTCGTAAAATCATATGTTATAATTTATTTTAAGCCAAATGGGACGAAATAACTATATAGCATACTTTGTCCTTTTTATGAAAGATTTTTTCCACCATAAAATTAAAATGAATACAATATTAAATTTAATTGTTGAATTAATATTTGAAAAAAACAAGGTCATCCACTAGAAGTTTAAAATAATGTATTAATGTATTTAAACTTGAATGGATGAATAGAAAGTATTTTTGTAATGATTGAAAATGTAAACAATATATATATATATATATATATATATATATATATATATATATATATATATATATATATATATAAGGAGAGTGTGAACTAATAGAAGGAATTGAAAAGCAATAAATGCGATGCTAATGTTTTGGAGAAGCTGTAGACTATTAAGGGACAAAGTACGGAGTGAAAACGTAAAGAATGAAATGAAATGTAACGTAAGAGACATTAAATGAAGAAACAGAAAGATGAATACTATTTTCGTATGGGCATATGTGAAGGACGAATGAGACACGAATACCAGCGAAAGCTTGTAAACGGAAACCAAATAGAAGAAGAAAGAATTGGAATTAGAAATACTTTCAATGTTTGAAAATAAAAGTCAATTGAGTGTTTCTTTTGGGTACTTTCAGATATAACAGTAAAATAGGATCCAAGCAATCGATATTGTGCTTTACAGTTAGATTTCCTCTTCAATTAAATCACCTAATCTCGATTTATTATATATAACTTGGAATATCCAATGTATATGGGATTAAACACGTTCCATTCTGCTGCTCAGTGGGTCATTATGTCCTTTCTTTAGTCCAAGTTCCATCAACCCTTCCTTAGCCTTATAAGGGTTGAGCAGGCCTTTAGGTCGTTTTCAGTTATGGAACCCTGCTCCCCTATATGTTACCCAGCATCCTACTTTAATCCTACCAATACGCACAATACTCTCTTATACGATAATAGCCATACTGCTTGATCACCTTCAAAGTCATTGAATAGGTCGTTTCAGTTGTTTTTGTGTATTCCTTATGATCCTGTATGAATAATTTTTTATTAAGAAAATGAATTCCCAGTTTCATTAAACTCGGCTGCATATATTTGTTTGACCTATTATCTCTGTTACCTGTATTAGTGACGTTATCTATGTATCTAGTGATAACGTTTGAGCTCTCAATGGTTGGTTTTAAAATTGGAATTCTGGTTTCGGAAATGATGCAGGTTCCACAAGGTTTATGAGTAAATATTGTGTACATATCTGAATAAAACACACGTATACAAAATAAAGTATCTACAGAACGAACTATTACAAAACTATGTGGAAGCACTTTAAAAGAAGACATATGGAAGAACTGTTTTTTCTTAAAACTTATTTCATCTAGTGGATGAAATTAGTAAACGTATAAATTATACCGACTTATTCTGCAATGTATTTCAACATTTACGAACTAGGTTTCCGACTTAGAACTCTAAAAGCTTCATTATTGAGCTATATTATAAAACTGATAATTTTAGTAAGAACCAAAACCGTAAAAAAACAATAATTAAAAAAACCACAAAACTAAACTTCTTTTAAACATTTTCAAGGGTAAAATATAATGGTTGAACCGGCGTTGTGACTACGTGATAATTATGAGTTAATAACAAGCTAATTATGAGTAGGTGATAATTGTAATAGTACCTCATAATAAAATGATTTTGTAAATCTCTCTTAGAATGTTTGATATATTTTACTGCATGCACGTCTTTATTGTTAAAATATTGTTACAAAAACCCTCATGCCCAACCAGTCATTCAAGTCTTTTATATAATTCGTTTATCTTATATTCTAATCCGTGTAATCAGAAATAATTGTGCCCATTGTAAATTGCGATTGTAAGAAACGTAAGTAAACATACTGATATTTTTGATTACTGGACATAATGAAATAATTTTAGAATAAAACATTTTCTTCAATCTATAAATAAGAAATTAAACCTGTAATTGTGGAATCTATATTAAAATATTCTTGTTTTTATGTTACATAACTAAACAGACAAT
Source organism: Prosapia bicincta (assembly GCA_036971475.1). Classification (NCBI taxonomy): domain Eukaryota; kingdom Metazoa; phylum Arthropoda; class Insecta; order Hemiptera; family Cercopidae; genus Prosapia; species Prosapia bicincta. The sequence goes on from JBAIZL010000004.1 coordinate 113,877,901, forward strand.
TTTCAGTGTCAAAAACGTTAGTGTTACACAATTGTCCAATGTGTAAAACTAGTTATGAATGATTACATCAATTTTTTAATCGTGCTAGTATTTACAACCATTTGCTGTAATATATTTGAAAAAAATATCGGACATTCAAGAGTATTATTAATACAAGATTAACTGCAACAATTAACTTTAACATAAACCTGTCAAGCAACTCCAGTTAGAAAATACTCTTTAGCAACCGAATAAAACAAATATACAAAAAACACTATTGAAATATATTTAAAAATAAAACAATCAAGTTGAGTTCAACAGCCACATACCTACATGTTTTTAAAAAAATTAGAAGTAAATAAAGAGGAAAACGTATATAATTGAAACAATATATATAAACGACAAGGGAAAAAACAAATAAAATACAACAAATTAAAAGAAATATTTTTACAAATGAAGTGTACATTAATTTAAAATTAAATAATTATTGCAACATCTGTTTCAGATAGTCTTAATTTGTGTAATTATGTTTTAATAAGATTAACAAATAGAAACATTAAACTATTCTAGTGTTAAAGATACTTAACTAAGTGAATACGTAATTGCTTACTTGCTGACGCGTTTCAAAACATTCGTTCCTTTTACGAAGCTAACCCTCTACTGTTTCGTAAAAGGAACGAATGTTTTGAAACGCGTCAGCAAGTAAGCAATTACGTATTCACTTAGTTAAGTATTTTTAAAATTAGTTTAATCAGTGAATTAAAGATGATTACATCAAGCAACTTCACTAAACTATTATTTTAATGAACCTATAGTGAAAAATCGAAAGGAAAAATGTATTTTTAGAAGTATCCTACTATACAAAATTACCATATAAAACATTATCATTACAAATATTACTATATACAATTATTATTAAGTAATACTTTGCAGTATTTTTTTTGTAATACGTAAAAACATTTTTTTTAATTATGTTTTTTGAAAAATGTTTAAAATATTTTTGGAGGCAAAAAATTATAAAATTTCTAAATCAGTTTTTATTTCTATACAATTTCCAAGATAGAATATATTTTCATTTTTATTTTGAATAGATACTAATTTTTCAAAAGGACTTCGCTGTAAAGGTGACAATTTTGTCCACTCATTGCCCTCTGTTATAGAAATATGTAAAACAAGTTGAGCCTGTATGTACATCCAAGAGCAATATAAAGAAAGGTTCTATTGTACGTCACCCTTAGCATTCACCCATGCACCCTTTACACAACCCCTTATGTCTTTGTCGCGTTACACAATAGGAGAGAGACCAGTCCATGACGTATAAACTCGCTGGCTCAGCTTAGCTTAATAATACGACGGGCTTCAACTCTCAGGGACGTTTACTTTGAAAGCGTTGTTGTCGGGTTTTTTTACTTTGTTTTACATCTTTCCATAAATGTCTTTTTGTTTCAAATGTTTTTATAAAAATTATTTAGGAAATTAGACGAGTAAAACTTGTAAAAAAGGACAAATCAATTATGCATAGCATGAAGTGTTTGCCTATACCGTAATTTGTAGGTAGTATGAGTCCATTTGCATTTGAATTGTTAAAATTTTCTTAAACCAGTGAAATTCATCTTCTTCGGGGGTGAACAAAATATATCGCTATTTGAGAACTATATAACAAGCCTACCTTAAAAGGTACGACCCTGATTAAATGAGTTATGAATCTTCACCACATCAGGAGTACCCTTCTGCGGCCTTGAAAGAAAAAAGCAATTTGAGAACTATATAATACTCCTACCTTAAAAGTTACGACCCGGCTTAGATGAATTATGACTCTTCACAAACTCAGGAGTACCCCTTTACGGAGTTGGAGAAAAAGCAACGCTATTTGAGAACTATATAATACTCCTACCTTAAACGTTACGACCCTGTTTAAATGAGTTATGAATCTTCACCACATCAGGAGTACCCTTCTGCGGCCTTGAAAGAAAAAAGCAATTTGAGAACTATATAATACTCCTACCTTAAAAGTTACGACCCGGCTTAGATGAATTATGACTCTTCACAAACTCAGAAGTACCCCTTTACGGAGTTGGAGAAAAAGCAACGCTATTTGAGAACTATATAATACTCCTACCTTAAACGTTACGACCCTGTTTAAATGAGTTATGACTTCAATACGTCCGGAGTACTCTTCTACGGCCTTGAAAGGAAAAACGCCATTTGAGAAGTATATACTAGGCATATCTTAAACGTTGCGACCCTGCTTAAATGAATTATGACTCTGCGCCCCATCAGGAGTACCATTCTATGGCGTTGAAAGAAGAAAACAACGCTATTTGAGAACTATATAATAGGCATATCTTGAAAATTGCGACCTAGCTTAGATGAGTTATTACTCTTCACCACATCCGGAGTACTATTCTACGGCGTTGAAGAAAAACAACGCTATTTGAGATCTATATAATGGACCTACCTTAAAGGTTGTGGCTCTGCTTAAATAAGTTATGACTCTGCACCACATCCTGAGTACCATTCTACGGCGTTGAAGAAAAACAACGCTATTTGAGATCTATATAATGGACCTACCTTAAAGGTTGTGGCTCTGCTTAAATAAGTTATGACTCTGCACCACATCCTGAGTACCATTCTACGGCGTTGGAGAAAAAACAGCGCTATTTGAGATCTATATAATGGACCTACCTTAAAGGTTGTGGCTCTGCTTAAATGAGTTATGACTCTGCACCACATCAGGAGTACCCTTCTACGGAGTTGGAGGGAAAACAGCGCTATTTGAGAAGTATATAATAAGCATATCTTAAACGTTGCGACCCTGCTTAAATGAATTATGACTCTGCACCCCATCAGGAGTACCATTCTACGGCGTTGAAAGAAAAAACGCCATTTGAGAAGTATATACTAGGCATATCTTAAACGTTGCGACCCTGCTTAAATGAATTATGACTCTGCGCCCCATCAGGAGTACCATTCTATGGCGTTGAAAGAAAAAAACAACGCTATTTGAGAACTATATATTAGGCATATCTTAAAAATTGCGACCTAGCTTAGATGAGTTATGACTCTTCACCACATCCGGAGTACTATTCTACGGCGTTGGAGAAAAACAACGCTATTTGAGAACTATATAATAGGCATATCTTGAACGTTACGACCCTGATTAAATGAGTTATGACTCTTCACCCTGTCAGGAGTACCCTTCTACTACGTTGGAGAAAAAAGCGCTATTTGAGATCTATATAATGGACCTTCCTTAAAGGTTGTGGCTCTGCTTAAATGAGTTATGACTCTTCACCACGTCAGGGATAACCCTCTACTACGGTGTAGGAGATATATACCTCTTTGAGACCCAGACAGCCTAAATTGATAATTCACCCTGCTTATTTGAGTCATGAGTGTTTACCTCATCAGGAGTGAGCCTCACGGGGGCGGGATAGATACGTGTCTTTGATACATATATCCAAGATATCCGTGTCTGCTTCCAAGATCTAATACTGCTTACGTCCTGTATGATTAGAACAGCCATAAAATCATTCTTCGGTGTAATTGTAATATAATTCCGTAACAGGAATTTTGACGTGAGGCAAACTTTCTGCGTACATTTTGAATATTGCCGCAACTTACGGTCCTACTAGCGATCTGCGCAAACGCACTACAGCGACCTTGACTATTTCTGGGGAGAAGTTAGTTAAGTAGTAGGCTACTTCAGGTAAAGCTTTGTTTGTTTATCGGATTGAGAATTATTTAAAAAAATATAACCCACGAAATCTATAATTAAAATATTTTCTATAAATCTTTGTTTTAAAACGAAGGAAAAAATTAATTTTAATTTTGCCTTCCAATATTTTTAGGAAGAGGTTTTTATGTATATTCTACATATATTTTATGTATTGTTCTAACGTATTGAGGGTTGAAAAATCCTAATTACGGTATAGTCGTGAACAAAAATAATACTGAGCGCATTACCTGACTGTACAGTTTTATCCTTGTACAATTTTCTACATAACAAAGTGTGCATTATTAAATGAAATGGTATCGTAAAACACATACTAATAATAATTAGCCTCTACAGACTTTAGGTTTAATAATGATTCTTACAAAGCTCAACAGATAGGGACACTAGTACAATAATGGACAATACCTTACATTGTGACCAAGTACTGTAATTATGTATTGAAGGAACTGTCTATTATCACGGCTAGGGGAATAGACGTGTTTACCTATATAGACCGTTTATTGCACTTTGTATATAATTTGTCGGGATTAGGTAAATTTATTGGAGAAAAAAGCAATAAATAACTCGGTAATGTAACCTGGATTTCCTTTGATGTTAGTGCATTATTACGTAGCGAAGCACGCAAAGGAAAGATTACCTGACCTATATTTTTTCAAAAATTCAAAATATTTTAAATGTTTATATAAATAAAAGTTACAAATTAAAATACAATATATTTCTTTAAATAAGTTAAATTGATCCAAACTTTTAACATAAAATTTGATAATTTGTCTGAAATGTAGCCCTAAATGTCAAATTTAATTTGTGTAAGAAGTAAAATTCGATTTATAACTCTATTAATAAAAAATGAGTGTAAAAATATACGAATAAATGTTATGTAAAAGGATTAGCTTATCGTATTGTAGGATGTAAAGTGAGATTTAATTCAGGGGAATGAAGGAACATCATGACATCGCGTAGAGGGTTGGGGGAGACCTGCTCTCAACTAAGTTAAGGGAACTTTCTGCCCGTTAACCTAAAATCCCTAAACATATACATAAATGTTATAAGGAACGTAATATTTTAGTAGGGGTGTAAGGATTTGGAGAGAGGGTGTTTCGGGAACTACCAGCAGGAGAGCAAACCCCGGTTAATAAGTACAGCAGCCCGCATCCTTCTGCAGGTAACGAACTTACAACAAGCAATCAGACATAAAAATATATTATTACTGTATAAATCAACTGTTGCGTAATGTTTAATTTAAATAAATAACTTTTTTCTTTATTTAATACAACTTAGTAGTTGTTTTGTAAATTACCTCTGAGGCTGATTGCTATGCAATTGAAATGTACATGAGGTATTAAATAAAATAAAAAGTTATTTGTGGTATAGAGGTTTTATTGATTTAAATTAAACAAAAATATGTTATTACAACAGAATATTAGAATGAAAATATAATTTCAGTCAAATAGTTGTTGTATGTTTGTGCTTAACAAGATGTTTTAAATTTTAATACTCTAAAAGAGAGGGAGTATTCTTTATGAGAGTAAGATAGGAGGGTGTGTTTTATGGATGGTATACGAGTTCTATAGATACGGTCATTTTAAAATAGTTTACTATAACTACCTACTGAAAGACGTTTTTTGATGTTTCAGAAGTTTTTAAGATGATATAAACGGTCCTAAAATAACCGTCACAGAAGACATATTACAAAATAAATATTATTAAAATATATTTATTTTCTTATCAAAGGTCGATAGCTTCATTCCAACGGCAAATTTAAAGTGGATCTAGTAAATTAAATGATTAAACATTTCTAAACTAAAAGGTACTTTGCAATTATATAAATGCTAATAATATTCTTACTTAAAACAAGAGAATCTTAACAATGAAGAAAACAATACTTAGATAGGAAAGCGTTTTCTTGAATGACATTTATTCATCATGTAGTTTGTATTATATTTATAGACTACCTGTAAATAATATAGTAATATAATGAAAATTAGAGGTAATATAATAACAATAAATATTAAAGATTACAACAGTAAGTCTTATATTTACTGTATTTATTTTTGTTTCAAGGTTCTCATCTTCTGTAAACAATAAGGAAAGCTTTCAGAATAGATAAAATTGGGGAGATATACTCGTAATTCGCCCTGAACTAGGTTTTCAATACGAGCCACGTATCTCCTCACGTGTGTGGTGTTGCATACGTGAAGTGTTCCTGCTATCTATACGTTATACCCCCTACACAAGAAGAAGATAAGTCGAAGATAAGATAGGACTTCCAGGGTTTATGAACGATCTATCACGCAGTTTCTCCTGCAAGGGTTTCTATCTTGCAAGGTTTTTCATCCTGGTCTTACGCGACACTTACCGTACTGTTTCATTTCACTAGCCCTGATTCTCCATTACAAGAGCTTATTAGCTTGGTACTTGGGAAATCTATACCGATCCCCTCACTCGATGTAAGGTTGCTAACCGCATCGATGGTTGGGCGGGTTCTGGGGGTCCAGTTCCGGGGACTTCACCAGGCTCCAAAAAAACGTTAAGATATTGCTAAGAAATAGACATAATGACCCTCAGTAGTTTTAATAGAGAGTAGCTAAGACTCTTGAGGGTAGAATCCTTGAGGTATCTACTCTATACCAGGGGGAAAAGAAGTATTTTCGAACATTCGTTGAAAAATAAATGAACAAATATTTTAAAGTAGACGTACATATTGTTCTTACATTTCTTTTTATTCCATTGTTGGTTTGATACATTTTTCTTTTTTCCATGTTTCCTAATATCAGAAAATTATCACTCATTTGACTTTATCCTGTTGTTATTTCTTTTCATGCTTCTTTTATTTTTAATTTTTACAAAATATGGAAAAAAATCTCTTGTATGATGACAGTTAGACAGACGTTCTGTGTTTTTGAATTAATTAAAAATGTAGAAGGGAAGTTGTCTTGTGTTTCTAGTAAGTTTGAAAATCGTACAAAAGAGTAGATCAGGCCTGAATGAGGACGACAATTTAGTTGTCGAAACGTTGCCAAATTTTTAATAAATCATGTGTTTTTAATTAATAATTTCTTGTATTTGATTTTATTCTGTCAATATTTCTGTTGTATTTTTATGAAATATCGGAAATAATAGCACACATTTGACTTTATTCTGTCGCTATTTTGATTTATTCTTCCTTTTTTAGTTTTACAAAATATCGATAAAACATCTCCTATATTTGACCTTATTTAGCCGCTATTTTGTTTAATTTTTCCGTTTTTAGTTTTAAAAAGTATTCGGAAAATAATTGCAAAATTACTTTCTTATTTTTATAGCTCGCTAATTAACTCTTCTGATGCTAATGTAATTTGGTCGCACTTTCTCTATTAAACAACTAATCAGTTTGATACTTAGTTTCAGTTTAATGCTTTTCTTGATTGCCTTTAAACTCAGTGAACATTTCAATTGAAAATTACAATACTTAAGAGAGACGGACGAGTTGAACCAGGAGCTCCTAGATCGTTTAGCCTATTTTGACGCTCATAAAAGTTTAACAGTCTCATAAATACATTTTCATATTGTTTTCACAAATACATTTATAAATTTAGACTTTACATTAGAATGAGTGAGCTTAGATAAAACAGATAGGAAACGGAAACCAGGGCCATTTATCATGGGATCTGATAAGTTCCAGTTTCCGCCGGCAGAGCGCACTTCTGGTCTCCTGCTGATAGTAAAATCAGTTTTAGAACGTTAGTGTCGGTTTTGACGTCGGTAGAAGCGTTAGGTGGTTTGATTGTTGATACAGTGTTGCCGGTTTTAAATAAATTGTTAATTACTTACGAGTTGCTGATGTTATTGTGTTTGTAAGGTAAGGTAAAAATAGTTACAGTTAGGTTTAGTTGAGGGAATACTATTACAACTCAATCAAGTTTAAGTAAAACAAATGTATACACCATTGTTGAGTTGACATATGTAACTGTACGTAAATATTTTTAAAAAATCACAGTTTATTTTCCGTGAATTTAACTAATAAAGTCCGGTATTTATTTAATAAACATCAAAAGCTTTAAATACCTAATAAAGGAAACATGTAATGTGATTAATAAAAACTATAATAAATCTGAGCAAACTCCTAATTATATATATTTTATTTAGGCTATAAATGAAACTTCTATTTAACACTTACTTTGTAAGTAAGTGAAAACGACCTATGGGGAGGGGGTGTTTCCCTTTGTCAACTCCGACTGCATAAATATATAGTGACAGCTCAAGTTAAAGGTGAAAACAAATAATGCGTATTTTATATTTTTAAAAGAACAAAATAATTTGTATAAGAGATAAATTAAACAATGAAATGGAGAGATATTAGAAAAATATATCCCTTTTTTACAGATTGTATGAATTTTTATTATTATGAAAGACGATTGTTAAATGACTCAGTTTAACATTTATTTCAATAAAATATGGATGTTTCGACAGCTAATTAGCTATCTTCCTCAAATTCTCCAAGGCCTTAGAATGCTAGGTTATAACAGATATGATATTGCCTACAAGTATGGAAAACTTCGGCATGGCTCTTACCAATAACAGAGTTGCCATTAAAATAACGCAGTTTGAATCTCAATATTATAGATCTAATTATCTTAACCTAGTATTCTGAAGTATTGGAAAGTCTGAAGAAGGACAAACAACCGACTTCATCATATATTTTTCGTCATTTTCCTCATATCCAAGTCATGTGAGTGTATACAGAAACGTGAATGTTTAATGTTATTAAATACCAGTGGACCACTTATTATAAATAATGACCTACATAGTAGTTTTTCATCTTTCATTATCTTAGGGATGATTTCTTCCATCATTTTAAAATTTCTTGCTGTTTCCTTCATTCTATGTACAGTGTATGTTCATTCGTAAGTCCGGGCTGCCACAGAATGAACCTCCTTCAACGGTATTGTACGAAAAAAAGTTGTTTAAATTAAAGATTTTAAAATGTAACTGAACCGGCGAGATGTTGGGAAATACGTGATACCATAGCTGTAACGTTTTAACTCCATCCCCCCCCCAAATTGATAAAACTCCAAACAACTACGTAAACGCTGTGTGAAATATTGATTTAGCATTTAGAAGCTAATACGGGGTAAACTATAAAACCGAGCAGTTATATATGACTATAACCTTTATTCCTTTGCAACATTGACGCTATTGGAACAATGAACTGGTTGTTACCCCATTGTATTCGAAGACACGTCGATGAAAAACTAAACGCTTATAGATTTTTCGATGATGAATTCAATGCTATTAGAAAAAATGAGGTAGAGAATAAAACAAAGTTGGTTGGAGGTAAAAACATTAAATAGGCGAAACTATTGTACGTCGTCCCACAAACAAAATTCTAATCACTCACTTACAGCGTTTCTTTGCATCATTTATTCACATCATTTTTATATAAGGTGCGCAAACACAGAACACATCTAATAGAAACGTTTATTAAAACAAAGAAAAACTCCAATAATATTGTCATCCCTTATGCATTCCACACGTTGGCACCACATGTGGTGGAGAGTTTCCCGGTGTCTTTATTTTCAATCGGAGGTTTCGAATCTTTTACATTTGTTTCCATGTAACGGGTAAATACTCTTTCCCCGGCTATGAACTTCAAATAAACTACCTTTTCGCATCTAAATTTCCCTCTATTCCCAGTAATTGGAGGTTGTATCTTTCCTTTACTTCTTCCTAATTCCAGATTCCTTACCCCTCTTTCTATAAGAATCTGTAACTAGTTATCACTCTTACCCTCGGTTAAGAACTTCAGATAAACGACTCTCGTCTACATTTCCCTTTATTCACACTATTTGGAAATTATGTCCTTTATTGACTTCTTGTTCTTGTTCCTACATGAAAGTGTCGGATAAACACCTTGATACGTAGTAAGTCTGAATTGGTTCAGTGAGCACACAACCCTGCTCATATGATTCTACAAATTTCGTAAGGCTTATAATTCAAAGTAAATCAAATTAAAATGAACAAAATTATAAAATAATAATAATCGTCTATCCTAATAATTGAGTTATTAATTATTATAATAATAAAATGGTAATAAATAATATAAAATTATGTTACTATAAAAACTAATAATATAATTTTTTACAAAATATTTTAAATAATTACACCTACACTAAACATGATACATTTTATACATTTTCGTTTATTGGGGTTACCACATACAGTGGATTGAAATCTAGGCTAAAATGACCGTTATTTCATTTAGTCAAGAACGAATCTTCATTAGAACGATGTTTCTACAACTAATATTTTGTCCCTCTCAAGTAGTTTTGGCCTAAACAAAGAATATTGACAATGCTCCTTTCAATACTGCTATAAGTTAAATTTACTCGTAGAACTTTACATCGTCCTAGTAAGTAATCGTTCTTGGTTTTTTAAACAACGGTCTTATTTATTCCAAAACATTTCATACGAGTGACAAAATGGTAAATGTCTGATTAAAATCTTTTGGCTGAAACATATCATAGTTCAACAAAATTCAACATTATTTTAATAACGTTTTTATATCGACTAACTGCCGCAATTGGTCACTGAATTGCTTGAAAATATACATATTTTCCTAACTGCCGCAAGTAGGCTTGAAAACATCCATATTTTCCTAACTGCCGCAAGTAGGCTTGAAAACGTCCATGTGTATACACTAATTCTCACGAATGTACATGTATTACGCACGCCATACCAACATAAGCACCTATCTACGCAAAACTTACTACCATTTTTACTCTCTAAATATATTTCAAGGACATAATTTTTTTATAATACAGTAGAGTCTCGAAATTCTGAGTCCTGATTTATCGAGCTTCCGTTAAATTCGAATCGGGTAAGCCGTGAGATTAATCAGCTGAACCGCCGGAGTTAAAAAACCTTTCCCCGTCAGTATTGTCGGTTTCATACAAGAACTAAAGTTCTGACGGGATGGATAGAGAACTATTCAAATGTTTTTTTTAAATGAGTTTGTGCCCGAAACTGAAAAGTTTTTAAAAGCAAAGAATTTGCCTCGGAAGGCTATTTTACTGTTAGTCAAAGTACCGTCGCATCTCGATGAAGATCAACTAAACTCTGATGATATCCGAGCTTTATTTCTACCCGCAAATGTTACGAGCCTAATCCAGCTGACAGATTGGCGTGTTCTGGAAACGTATGGAAAAATACATAGGACACTTGTTACAATCTCTCTAAAGAGGAAGAAAGGATTGTAGCCTTACTAGAAGAAAATAAAATTACGAGAGTTGGGTACTGGATAGCCGAATGATGGAACAAAATAAAAAAATAAACATCCAGTAAGTCGTGGAATAAAATGCTGAATCATAATGGAACTGTTGACTTTGTTATTGATCTACAAGAAGATTCAGATTTGACATTTCTTATCAAGAAACTTCCAGTTTGTGAAAATTCCGAAGTGAATTTGTTGATAAAACAGATGTTACGATTATTGAAATGGTAGAAAAAACTACTGAAGACAGTGATGACGAGAATAAAGATGCAGGTTTGACAGAGACAGTACGGTGAAGAAACGACCGCCTTGGAAACTGCATTACGACAGGGAGACACCACGTTAACAGATGTGCTTCTGTTAAGACGTCTACGCGACACCGTAGCACGAAACGGTCTTATAGCAAACGCAGAAGTACTTAACAACCTCTTCCAAAAAATGTAGCAACTGTGATGAACAATGCATTAAAAATTAACTTTAATTGACGTAAGTACCGTAATCAATAAAGTTCTATAAACGTATTTTGTTCATTCTTAATTATAATATTAGGATTCATTAAAACTCCTATTTTTTCTAATGTACAGGAACGTATTTCCTTGTAATCCGAAGGGTCTCGGTCTATCTACCTCGAATTATCGAGGCTCTACTGTACAATGGCGAAAGGTGGCTAGTTTAAGAACCATTCTTATACAACTATTCTTTGAGTTTAGCTTGTAAGGTTATTTTAAAACAAATAAAAGCATACACAAAACTCACAAATTACTATAATAATAAAAAGTAATAAATCTCGTAGTTTGTGAGTTTTGTGTATGTTTTATTTGTTTTAAAAATTATTATATTTGTAAATAAAATAATCAGGTAACGGACTTAGTAATTTACTTCGTCAACCTATGAATCGTATTTAAATAAGTACATACTAAGTAAAAAGAAAGCTACATCTATATTGACTCCTGCCAATTAAAGGATTTTATTTACAGACAAATTACCCTTGTCTACGCTTTATAATACTGTGAAATGTTTTTTCTGTGAGCTTTTAGTGAACAGAGAAAAACACACTATTAAACTTTCTTATGGTTACTTTTGAAGGTTACAATTTTGATTATGTATTTTCTTGAACGTTATTTCTGAATTTAGAAATGGAAATTGTTTTTACTAGTATTTTATACCAAGGTTATTTCTTTACCGTTACAGGTTGCTTATTAAGTAAATAAAAAATGAATAAACCTTCTTTCATTGTTAAGGCATCAACCACAGTATAACTACTATAAACGGATGTGGATATAGCTACATATACTTGAAATCTCTTGGTATATTATTATTATTATCACCTGGGATATATTATTGTATACGTATGAAGGGTCGAGTTCCTAAAATAGACCTACTTACTTACTATGAGGGTGATGAAAAGGCGTTATTCCTTCTTGAATCACACAGGCAGCTACTGCACACACACGCACATGCACACACACACACACACACACACACACACACACACACACACACACACACACACACACACACACACACACACACACACACACACACACACACACACACACACACACACACACACACACACACACATACAAACACCACACACACACACACACACACACACACACACACACCACACACACACACACACACACACACACACACACACACACACACACACACACACACACACACACACACACACACACACACACACACACACACACACACACACACACACACACACACACACACACACACACACACACACACACACACACACACACACACACACACACACACACACACACACACACACACACACACACACACACACACACACCTGAACTTCAGTATATTCTTTATTATCCACTAAAAACAATCAAACAACGTACTTTCAAAAAATTATAAATAAAAGTTAATCGAGTAAATATATTAAACAAATACATGCATCCTTTAAAAGGTAAGACGCCATTTAAAGCGTATGTAACAGTTGTGTTATATTTGTAAGCCGACGTGTTAAATTTACAAAACAGAATAAGTAATAACATCCTCATCCGGGGTCCTTGTAAATAAGGATTTGTCATCACATCCTTTAGACGCCCGCAACAGGCTTCCGTTGTTGAAAGCTGTAGCATGTTTGCATTGTAGAAGATGCAAACAAACAAACTTTGACAGTTATTTCAACGCCAAACTCATGACTAAACTCATCTGTGCGCGAGAAGTTTAAATTTACTCTAGTAAATAGTTTTGAAAACAAAACACAGTTACCTAAATTATCATACGAAGTGCAGCTAGTGCCTTCATTACATCTTAGTTGATTAAGTATTATTATCATTAGAATTAATTTTTATTAACATATATTTTAAACGTTTTAATGTTTTCGTTTCATTAATTAGTTTTAAAATTTCTTATAATAATATTTATATTAATTTATTATAATGTAATACAATAATAATATTTATATTAATGTAGCTGTACTGGAAAAATATTTAAAACCCCTACATTATTACAAAATTGTTTTTTTATAAATCTATGTTTAATATTTTTATATTTATTGTTTTTCGTTTCCTCATTGTGTTAAAATAATTGTTGTATGGTTTTTAAAAATCAGGTTCTAGATAAGAGAGTAGTGTGTGTATTAACTAGCGAATTCTATTCGTCAAGTTTTATTACAGATCTAAAGCAAAAAACAGGATCTAAACTTATAAATGCAAGGATAAACACATCCTACAGCTGTCTTCATTTTTCCGGGCCGGACATTTGCTAAAAAGATTTTTCTTCAATCATTTACTTATTAATCCTCCTTCATATAAGTACAGGCAGTTTAACAGTTTTGCCTCATGTCATAGATGTGTATTTAAGTATTGTGGCTGTATGTTTCCACGGGTGGCTTATACTACAGGGCCCGTTGCACGAGAGATCTTGGTTCATTCATCTCGTTTCATCATGCTTATCAAAAATAATGAAATAAGCAACGCCAAGCAAGATTATGAATCGAATAACTAACACGCCAGACTTTATACCAACGCCGAGGAGAGCTGTATATAAATGTAATCGCTAACTAGTAGAGAATTAAGAATAAAATTGTACAGGACCAGAAGCAGATCAAGTTACACAATAATGTATAATATAAAGTTTAATAGTCATTAGAAGCTGCAGAAACTAAATGCAACGTAAGGACGTGAATCATGCAAGCTGGGGAAAAGTTAAAATCATGATAATCTGTGTTGGTGTAAACATATTGGCGACTTGGAAGAGTTACAAAACGACACGTAATGCAACAAAACCGGGTTAGCCAAAATGCCAAGTTTGTTCCGCATCTGCTTGTGCTGTGTACACATTTAACACAATTAAAAACTGTAAATTATGC
>JBAIZL010000004.1:113897231-114027231 GCA_036971475.1 Prosapia bicincta
TAAATTATACTTTAGAGAAATATTTACATATTTATTAACGTGAATCGATGCAAACTATTAGCCTAACTAGATGATGGAAACAAATAATAGAAAATCGGGAAATGTTTAATGAAAACACTCCAGTATTTTTATTACAAGACGTTAGAATTATATTTCATTTTGAATCTAAATGATGATTATTATTAAAAAAATAAAATATGCTTCTCCCTGTTGTTGTAACATTCATCAATTTATAAATTATTCCATGTTTTGGTGCATATTTATACGTTATTCTCTAGAATTAAATATCTATTAAAACATAAAAACGCTAAAACCACACTTACAATACATGTAACATAAATAAAAACGCTAAAACCACTCTTACAATACATGTAACGTAAATAAAAACGACTGTTTCTTAATGGATCTCGTCGAGTCAGCAATAGGCTGAAAATACCTTTCAGTTATATCGTAAAACCGGAAATGTATATCAGGTGTTGTAAACATGTTCGCTTGATAAACAGACGCTATGCACACATCAAGGTGAAATCCATTGTCAAAACTGAAATAAGTTAAACAGATTACTGATAAATATTAAATAGTAAAGATAAATAAATTTATTTGTATTTGAATTAAGCGTTTTTTAAGAAAAAATTAAAATTGAAATATGAAAGCCTGGGTGACTAACAATATTTGTAGAAAAGTTACTTATTATAATAATAATTATTAATTAACTTTGTAAATTCAATTCTAAAGTGAACCTGTCATCTTGAATGTTGTAATAAATAATCCTTTAATTTAATAGGTTAGATAGGCAATTTTCTATGGACAGTCTAACAACCACCCTCAACACAACTATATTACTAACATAAAACAAATAATAATAATTTTGGTTAATATTTGTGTTTTTGTATATTAATATTTTTAGTCTCTATAATGACCGTTAGTTAAATTGTTAATGGATAAAAATCAACTAAAATAATAAACTAACTAATTATTCGAATATTGTTCATAGATAATTACTTTATTATATTTAGAACGTGTATTATTCAGGTTAGAATGCTTTTAAATGGAAAATTATTGTCTTGTGCTATTTGTAAAGTTATTATTTATTAATTTCAGTTTTTCCAACTTTAATTCTTAATATTTTCCATTTTATTGTCTTTTTCGTTTGTGTTTGTATTTTCATTTTAAACCGTTTAATATACCGTTCCACATTGTCATGATATTTCTTGTTGTTTTTTTATTTTGATATTTTGTTAATCTATTTTCCTCAGAGAAATGTTCAACCGCTGGAATGCACAAGTTATTGTTACTTAATAACCTGTTTCAAGTGTAACTTGATCGGACTAAAAAGCTAGTCTAGCTTGAAGTGAGTAGAACCTGTTTCTACTTTTTAAACTTCACTACTTTGACAGTTTCAGTTACCTATGGATTATTATTAGTTTCTTTTCTTTATTTTGAGAAATAAAAGAAAATACTTATCTCTCACGAGGATAACAACAGACGAAAAATATTACTTTATTTGGAGGTAGACCAGAAAATATAGACTAAATAGTGTAAATCAAGGGTTCCCAACAGGTGGTACGTGGGAAAATTTCAGGTGGTACGCGTCACCTCATCAGGAAACCCACTGAATGAGTTGGAACTGAAAGAAAAATTTAACATAAGACAGTTCCGTTATAGATGTTTTTAAAGAGAAATCATTGATAGACTTCTGGATCTAGTGAAAATTCGAGTATCCAATCTTCCGGAAAGCTATGCTGTTTTTGATGCCATTTGTCACTAGTTATTTGTGTGAAAGTAGTTTTTCTGAACAGGTGTATATAAAATATTATTTAAGAAACAAACTAACAAGTGTTAACGAGGACTTAGGGATAAAATTAAGTTCAATTACTCCTGCAATTGACTCTTTACTGACAGACAAACAGCAACAAGGTTTCACTATAATCAAAATACACATTGTTGATTTTTGTTTGATTTATACGTTTTTTGGGCGTTTTTGTAACAATCGTGTAACACGTTTTTGTATATATGAGTATTAAATAAAACTATAATGCGCATAGTTATTTAATTTTTTAAAATTATTTTATCTTTAATCAAAACTAATTGAAAAGTGAATGAATAATTAAATAGTTTTATTACTAATTTAATAAAAATCAAATAAATATTGGACGTGTTTCTGACAGAAAATGATACTAAAAAAAAAAAAAAAAAAATAGGATTCCAATCTACAACCCGAGAGCCCGTGGGGATGGTGGTACGCCTAAATCTACAAAAACCTTCAGGTGGTAGCGAGTTGTTAGAACGTTGAGAACCCCTGATCATGATATGTTACGGCCGTTGCTGAGTTTATCGGAAGTTTATTACCACCCGGAAGAAGTAGTCAATGCCAAACCAAAGTATCATAGGATGATGGTATGGGAGACACAATGAAACATATTTGCAACATGGCAAATAGTGTACAAACGTGGATAAGAGAAGTAGCCAATACCTGGCTGTGTAGCATAATACGATGTACAGTGGTGAAGTCACGTCTCTGTTTCACTGTGCAGGTATGCTCAAGTGATCCTCGATACTTCCTTGCTCACAGCGCCAAAGCACTTGTAGTCAGTAGACACCTCTACTCTCCCAACTAGAGAATAGGTCTACTTCTGGTGAGCGACATGCACATTCGATGCCATTATTTTCCACTACAAATGGATCATTATGTCATTTACTAAGTGGCATGTAATTAATTGTACCCTTCATTATCGTTCTTTCAACCTAATTCCTAAATGGCACCTAATTTGTCTAACTCTTTATTTCCTCAGTGGCACCTAATTCCATGTACCCTTAATTATATCATTCTTGTAATCTAATTCCCAAGTGGCACCTAATTTGTCTAACTCTTTATTTCCTCAGTGGCACCTAAATCCATGTACCCTTTAATTATCGTTCTTCTATTCTAATTCTTAAGTGGCACCTAACTTGTCTAAACCTTTATTTTCTCACTGGCACCTAATTCCATGTACCCTTAGTCATCATTCTTCTAATCTAATTCCTAAGTGGCACCTAATTTGTCTAAATCTTTATTTTCTCAGTGGCACCTAATTCCATGTACCCTTAATTATCATTTTTCTAACCTAATCCCTAAGTGACACCTAAACTTTCTAACCTATCATTTCCTTTGGGACACTTAAATCCATCCTCTAACAAGAGATGTAACTGGTTGTATATCCGTTATGTCCCAGACAGAAAGTAGTTATGCTTCAGATACATATCTCTCCTCACGTGAAGCTCTCATCCTCCAAAACCCTCTAAGGGAGTTTTATGTATCTACCTAAATATTTCCTTAATTCCCAATCCTTTCATATTCTTTAAAAGGTCATATCCTTTGTAGGGAAATGCCAGACTACCTGCTACCTTTAAAATTGCAATAAAAGGTTAAAGAAACACTGTTACATTGATTAACTTTACCTTTTTCTTAATTAACAACCGTCTTGAAGATGTGACCCCAATTAACCTAAGAGTAGTTCAGGTAACCTATCATGTAGGCTACTCCTGAGCAGTGTCCGTCCCGATTTAACAAGCAGTTGGATATTATGCTCCTAAAAAAAAATTAGTTACAATTTGCTTTACAGGCAATAATAAAAAAAGTAATTGGTCATCTTTAAATACAAACAAAAGTACAATTGTCTTTAATGTAAAAATAACATGTAATTACTTGTATCGAACAGTTTTTAGTTGTACTCATAAATTTAAGGCTTTTTAGAGTCAGGACCGATTGAAAAAGCTACAGCACTAATCAAGGCTTATGAAAAATGTTACTATACGCACACTCAAGTAAAATTTGTAGTTAGTCATAGTTTTGCTTTGGCTGAACAACTATTCCTTTTCAACTTTCAAGAGCTAATTTCTTCTCTACGTTACAAAAGACCTCCTCTATAAAGCATCTAATCACCACGCTGTATTTATAGACGGGATCTTTGAATGAAAGATTCTAAAATAAGAACGTTCCATCATGGATGATGTGCATTATCTAGTGTAGTTCATTCAAAGGATATTAACTTCCTTTGTTACACAGAACTTAAAGCTTTGCCGGTATTTTATTAGTCGTTGTTTAGTAATAAGATTATAGACTACTATTGAATAGTCGGTGGAAAAGCTTTTAGTGAGAGCACGATAAAACTTACAACTAACAAACGCTTTGCATAGCAAAATCTAAACCGTTTCGAATAAAGTCAATTCACATTTTATATTTGACTAGCTGATCCGGCGAACTCCGCACCGTACCGCCTAACAGTGAGTGATTGTCGTATTAACTTTAGCTAAACGTAATTTAGTATTTATGAACATAATAGCTGACCCGAGAGACGTTGCTCTGTCTTATTTATATATTCCAACAGGAATAAAAAGTGATATTTTTTCCCAATTATAATTTTTATTGTAATGTAAAACAATAATTAATATATTTTAGATAATTTCTAACCATGTACTTATGGTTACTGAAAAACAACTATAGCCACCGCCCAATATATATGAAATCATTCGGCATCATAGTTACTAAATAAATTTCAATCAGTATATCTGGGACTTGAGCGTAAACATAATAACATAATTCGCATCTTTCTCGAAACAAAACACAAAAATAGAAACCAAATTTATTTTATGAAAATAACTTAGTATGATTAATTTTATAAAGTAATATATTTAATATCTTATAAACTAAAGAATTTTGCAATTCAATGTTAAGTGTTTTAATTTAATACTATACAGTAAATATAAGTTACGCATTAAAACAGCTGCTACGCAACTAACCTAAACGAACAAAAATTGTTGTATACAATTTTATTTCACTTAACTTTAGTATCAGATGTACGTCATAGCGTGATTACAATCATCTATTAAGTGACTAAATAGACGACTTTTCGATCAGAAAAGTAGGCGGTCTTTTTTTTTTAAATATCGACTTAGATGCCTCCAATCGGCTACAAATATGTCAGACCCTTCCCAGGAGTGTATTAAAAAACTTTCAATCGTTTCATGTCGATCTGATGAACTATTTAGGAAGCCATAAGAGCCATACAGACAGATATTAATTTGTGTTTATAAAACCAGTGTTCCATGGCATTCACGCACTTAGAGTCCACCATTTGACATCTCTTTTCGCAACGACCAAGATCAGGTGTGGTAATGGTAAATGACACTGTTTAAGCGACGACATAGTTTGTCCCTATTTCTAGTATCATTAAGTTACTTCCTCAGTCAAGTCTAAACCCAACTGCTCTTACAAGGAGGTGCAACGCATAGATATCTCTTTACACTCTCGACGTAAGGTATGTGTATAGAGCGGACCACGTAACCGTGCTCTTGGCTTTGAGGGATCGCACGAGATTTCTGGTGTACTACCACTTCTGAAAACATTATCATACCACTGTTACATATTCAGAATGTTCTACACAACCGCTTCTACATTCGATGTGTCTACACATATTTCAAGATTGTTTGATTTTCATAACGAAGCTAATTTATCATCGTATTTCTCTATCGATCGTCTCATGCAAGTCAGTCTTTATCATGTTTGTAGGAAAGTATTTTTACTGAAGGTATAAATACTCCGCCTCGCCTACTGCAATCTCTCAAGGTTGAGGACACGGTTACTTGTTCCGCACTTTACGACACTGCACTCATTTCTACATTCTTTTCTTTAGCTGTTTTACAGCCCCATATTTTGTCTAAGTCTACAGTGTATGTATGCTATTCGGCCACGTTAATACTATGTTTTTTATGTATATAGGCTACTGTTTTTATATAGTAAATACGTACCAAAAATAATATTCACACTTAAATTTCTCACACACACACACACACACACACACACACACACACACACATATATATATATATATATATATATATATTTACACACACACGCGCGCGCGCGCGCGCACACACACACACACACACACACACAGACACACACACACACGGAGCGCGCGTAGTTTCATCTAGTTTGTAAAAAAAAACAAATACTGTTTTAGAATAAACATGATTCAAAACAGTTTGAAATAAATATTACTGCCTGGAGTAAATATTTCTTAATTCAGTAGTGGTTATTGGACTTTTTTCTTCTAACAAGTTTCTTAACGTTTAAGCGACCCCGGCAAAGTGAGCCATATCTCTACTCTACTCCCAGTGTAACTGATCCCTACCTTTCCTTGAGTTATTCCCTATTTTCCATCTATCCTTCCTCCTCTGTTTTCCTATTTAGTGGTATAGAGGGCATATAAACCCTTATAAGACGTACAGAGTATGTCTCATGAATTTCCTTCTTTATTTCTCAATCCAAGAAAATTACATGTTCCTACCTCAATCTCGTTTTTAATCTTTTTTTTAATATTATTTCTAATAATAATAATTTATTCGATATTCATTATTGTCCATATATTCGTTTTAGAGAAGAAAGTTTGATTTTTTTAGTGCAAGAAAACATGAATTTGATATAAATAGAAATGTCGTTAAAAAGTATAGTTTTAGATTGCTAACAATACTTATGCTAAATCTTAGTTACAGAAATATGTAAAAGAGATAAGATAATATATAATTTAGAGAAAATTAATTAGTGTTTGGCATAAACAAATACATTATGGAAATTTCCTATTTGTGAGCTTTATATATGTTCGCCCTGACCGTTTTGTTAGTTACCGGTGTGAAACAATAGCTGACAGATGGGTTTTGGCAAATTATATAAAATATAAGTTCATATTTATTTAAAAAAAACACACACATACACAGTACTGCATGAAAATAATAGTATAAGAATACAGAATAATACGAAATAAATCGTGAATATAGAATAACAAAAATTCTCCTTATCAAAATTGCTTACATTTTTGATGAAGGTAAAGTATTAAAAATGATTAAATGGACAAATAATAAATGATTGAATCAAGTAATTTATCACCTGTAAGCAACTAAAAAAGTTTTCTACTTAATTTTATAACAAAAACGACAAGAGTAATTTTTAACATTATACAATGCTAAATGTTAGGTCTTAATTATATTTTTTGACCTTGAATTGTCGAAAATAATTTCAGTCCACAGTAGGTGAAATATCGCTCGAAATAAAATTTTTAAGTAAACATTTTTTGGCGCACTATACAAAAAAATATTACAAGGGATTAAATCTGTAGGATGCGACGTCATCATTTACCAAATATATTTACCAAAATATGTTACAATCGTTAGATCAATGAATTATTCCGATTTTGAAAAGTCAAGCGTGGCTGTTAATGAGAACACCTGTTTTCTACTTAACTTACAATTTGTAGGTATACAGGCATCGTATATTTAATGAAGTTGTATCATCACATAAAGCAGTAGTTTTTATTACTCGCAGGTTATGTTATTTTTTGTATTCTACGTTAGCAGTTAAACATTATTTTTAAGGAATATTATTTTTCATTTTAATGGTAAATATAGTTTTCATATATATTGACTTGTTAGTAGGTTAATATATAGTAATTGAGTCCATTTACTGGAATTTATTTTATAAAATTTAAAAGTAAAATTAAAAGAAAATTATATCATGATTGTAAAAAATTTAATCTAAAAATATAGTATCTGTAATAAACAGGACTATTTATTGACCTCACCATAACAAAAATAAATCCACACACAAAAACACAAATTCAAGAAACCAACAACGACAGACACGCTTATCCACGACACCTCAAACCGCCCTATCCAACACAAACACGCTGCCTTTAGATTCATGCTCCACAGACTCAAACAAATATCAATTACCATAGAAATCATAAGCAAAGAATTAGATACTATTAAACACTTAGCATACACACAAGGATGCACCACAATAATAGACAAACTATGACACAATATACAAAACCTTACAACAAACAACACTACAGGGAGGGAAAAGAAATTTATCACAATACCATACATAAACAGAACATCAGTTAAAATATCTCACAAAATCAAAAAAACTGGATATAAAATAACATATAAAACTAATAACAAACTGCAAAACAAAATACAACCCAACACCAACAACAAAGATAACCTTCAAGCGCCAGGCACATACAAATTAAACTACACAGACGACAACAAATTCTACATTGGACGAACAGATCGTAGCTTCGAACAGATCCAAAGGCCACATACAATCAATGAAACGCCACACCGACTCAGCATTCGCTAATCACATATATGAAACAGGGCACACGTGCACAGACGTTAACCATAACCTAGAAGTCCAACACATAAAAAAAGATCATATCTCAACACACTAGAACAGTATTAAATTTACGAACACACAAAAACAAAAGACACAAACATATTAAATGAGCAAACCCAATAAAACCACAAGCGCTCTTTCACACAATCGAAAACCTGCCTTTAAAATGGTCACCGCTTAACCCAAGAAGTAAAAACGAAACATTTAGACATTGATGAAGATCGCCACGAGCGACTAAAATCGTTATGTATCAGTAGGTTTTACAAATTTTACAAAAAAATTAATGTTCCCATAGTCATAAACTAATAAAAATGTTATTAATGAATAGGAATATATTACACTTTGTATTGTAAGGGCTTTATGATTTTTCAATAGAAGATTAGAAAAAGTAATACATTAAATAAGTTTAATATCTCTAAATAAGTAAAGTTTTAAAGACTATTTAAAGAATATGTTACGCTTTTATCCGCTTCTCAATGACTTACGTGATTTTATTTTATAAGTAATATTTTTAAAGTTTAACGTCTAACGTCAGTGCCCGAGTTTCCGTTTTCCTTTTTTAAATATTTAGTATTCAGCGTATGGAATGCTATGCATATCAGTCCTAACTGAACAACACTGTTTATTATTAATACACAGTGACCCTTAAATTCGAAAATGGAATAAGTTTTCCTCGCATACTTTTATTACTTTACTAGCAACCGATAGAGTTTTTGATTTTTTTTAACCCACTATTAATTTCTGCCAGTCACTGGACAAAAGATACA
Organism: Prosapia bicincta; assembly: GCA_036971475.1. NCBI lineage: Eukaryota > Metazoa > Arthropoda > Insecta > Hemiptera > Cercopidae > Prosapia > Prosapia bicincta. The sequence goes on from JBAIZL010000004.1 coordinate 113,906,214, forward strand.
AAAGCCAACGCTATCGATGTCTCACCACGTTTCCTTAGATACAGGAGCACTCACGATGGACGACCGTTTGCAGTGTGAATCAGCCGTGCAATCAGTATCGCGCAAAGTGTGACTGTTTTGACGGAAACGAGAGTTAACGTGTCAAGGATTCGGTTGTGCTTCACAGAGCGGTCGCCTTTCGAACACGTCAAGGTAAAATAACGTCTCAGGATTTTATTAAAAAACAATAACAAGCAAACATGAGCTCGAACGGGCCTTTACATGTCTTTTAAAATAGTAACCATTCACACATACAAATACACACACACACACACACACACACACACACACACACACACACACACACACACACACACACACACACACACACACACACACACACACTCACTCACTCACACACACACACACACACACACACACACACACACACACACACACACACACACACACACACACACACACACACACACACACACACACACACACACATACACACACACACACACACACACACACACACACACACACACACACACACACACACAAACACACACGCACAATGCAATACACTTTTAGTACTAACATTTTTGTTTTCCTCTTTTAAGTTTCTTTCTTACTGTACTTAAAAAATTAACCTATTTCGTAAAATAAATTTGAGAACTTTTATTTTTGTCATAAACAAATTTATTTTGAAAAAAGAATATCGACGGAATTATTAAATGCCGACACATTTTATATCATTATAGATTTTTTTTTAATGTGACAAAAGAATAAGTGTTTGGTTTTATTAATATATAAATTTGAATATGTGGAGATTTTATGTCTGCGATTGAATTCAGTTGGCAAAGGACAGGAGTAAAATGGACAGTTCCATTGCAAACGTATTATGACTTGAGTTGAATAACAGCAGTTTGTTTAAACAATTTTTAAATGTTAATAAATTTGTTGAGCACTCTGGACAAAATTTTTAACTATATAAATAAAACACACTGATCACGATACAAAAATCATATTACAATTATTTTATGTACATTTCGATTACATGGTAATCATCGTCCAGATGTACTTACTGAAGTACTTCTGAAGATGATTACCATGTAATCGAAATGTACATTAAGTAACTGTAATAAAGATTTTTGTATTGTGGTTAATGGGTTTTATTTATTTAGTTAAACATTTTATATGTGTTATATTTAGTATTTTTTAAATTTTAGAAAATGTATACCATTTAATATGCACATTGTTATATCCAATTAAAATATAATATGAAAAGTTAAATATTCATTTATGTACAATGAAAATGAATAATTCAACAATAATCTCATTTTAGAAATAAAATTCAAACAAATCCAGTTAGTTTTGTAACTTCTTTGTTACAGTGATGAATAGTTGGTCACCGAAATATGTTATATAAGAGTATAATTTAAATAGCTTTGTTAATTTACTATTATTAGTTGAATGTCGTGTGCTATGTTGTTTGTTGTATCGTTAACTACAATAAACTGTTCCTGTTAAATGAAGTATTTAATAAATCTAAACGACGTGCAAGATGTAAAGATATCCTATAAACTACAATAAACTGTTCCTGTTAAATGAAGTTTTTAATAAATCTAAACGACGTGCAAGATGTAAAGATATCCTATAAACTACAATAAACTGTTCCTGTTAAATGAAGTTTTTAATAAATCTAAACGACGTGCAAGATGTAAAGATATCCTATAAACTACAATAAACTGTTCCTGTTAAATGAAGTTTTTAATAAATCTAAACAACGTGCAAGATGTAAAGATATCCTATAAACTACAATAAACTGTTCCTCTTAAATGAAGTTTTTAATAAATCTAAACTACGTGCAAGATGTAAAGATATCCTATAAACTACAATAAACTGTTCCTGTTAAAAGAAGTTTTTAATAAATCTAAACGACGTGCAAGATGTAAAGATATCCTATAAACTACAATAAACTGTTCCTGTTAAATGAAGTTTTTAATAAATCTAAACGACGTGCAAGATGTAAAGATATCCTATAAACTACAATAAACTGTTCCTGTTAAATGAAGTTTTTAATAAATCTAAACTACGTGCAAGATGTAAAGATATCCTATAAACTACAATAAACTGTTCCTGTTAAAAGAAGTTTTTAATAAATCTAAACGACGTGCAAGATGTAAAGATATCCTATAAACTACAATAAACTGTTCCTGTTAAATGAAGTTTTTAATAAATCTAAACGACGTGCAAGATGTAAAGATATCCTATAAACTACAATAAACTGTTCCTGTTAAATGAAGTTTTTAATAAATCTAAACGACGTGCAAGATGTAAAGATATCCTATAAACTACAATAAACTGTTCCTGTTAAATGAAGTTTTTAATAAATCTAAACGACGTGCAAGATGTAAAGATATCCTATAAACTACAATAAACTGTTCCTGTTAAAAGAAGTTTTTAATAAATCTAAACGACGTGCAAGATGTAAAGATATCCTATAAACTACAATAAACTGTTCCTGTTAAATTAAGTTTTTAATAAATCTAAACTACGTACAAGATGTAAAGATATCCTATAAACTACAATAAACTGTTCCTGTTAAATGAAGTTTTTAATAAATCTAAACGACGTGCAAGATGTAAAGATATCCTATAAACTACAATAAACTGTTTCTGTTAAATGAAGTTTTTAATAAATCTAAACGACGTGCAAGATGTAAAGATATCCTATAAACTACAATAAACTGTTCCTGTTAAATGAAGTTTTTAATAAATCTAAACGACGTGCAAGATGTAAAGATATCCTATAAACTACAATAAACTGTTCCTGTTAAATGAAGTTTTTAATAAATCTAAACGACGTGCAAGATGTAAAGATATCCTATAAACTACAATAAACTGTTCCTGTTAAATGAAGTTTTTAATAAATCTAAACGACGTGCAAGATGTAAAGATATCCTATAAACTACAATAAACTGTTCCTGTTAAATGAAGTTTTTAATAAATCTAAACGACGTGCAAGATGTAAAGATATCCTATAAACTACAATAAACTGTTCCTGTTAAATGAAGTTTTTAATAAATCTAAACGACGTGCAAGATGTAAAGATATCATATAAACTACAATAAACTGTTCCTGTTAAATGAAGGTTTAATAAATCTAAACGACGTGCAAGATGTAAAGATATCCTATAAACTACAATAAACTGTTCCTGTTAAATGAAGTTTTTAATAAATCTAAACGACGTGCAAGATGTAAAAATATCCTATAAACTACAATAAACTGTTCCTGTTAAATGAAGTTTTTAATAAATCTAAACGACGTGCAAGATGTAAAGATATCCTATAAACTACAATAAACTGTTCCTGTTAAATGAAGTTTTTAATAAATCTAAACGACGTGCAAGATGTAAAGATATCCTATAAACTACAATAAACTGTTCCTGTTAAATGAAGTTTTTAATAAATCTAAACGACGTGCAAGATGTAAAGATATCCTATAAACTACAATAAACTGTTCCTGTTAAATGAAGTTTTTAATAAATCTAAACGACGTGCAAGATGTAAAGATATCCTATAAACTACAATAAACTGTTCCTGTTAAATGAAGTTTTTAATAAATCTAAACGACGTGCAAGATGTAAAGATATCCTATAAACTACAATAAACTGTTCCTGTTAAATGAAGTTTTTAATAAATCTAAACGACGTGCAAGATGTAAAGATATCCTATAAACTACAATAAACTGTTCCTGTTAAATGAAGTTTTTAATAAATCTAAACGACGTGCAAGATGTAAAGATATCCTATAAACTACAATAAACTGTTCCTGTTAAATGAAGTTTTTAATAAATCTAAACGACGAGCAAGATGTAAAGATATCCTATAAACTACAATAAACTGTTCCTGTTAAATGAAGTTTTTAATAATTCTAAACGACGTGCAAGATGTAAAGATATCCTATAAACTACAATAAACTGTTCCTGTTAAATGAAGTTTTTAATAAATCTAAACGACGTGCAAGATGTAAAGATATCCTATAAACTACAATAAACTGTTCCTGTTAAATGAAGTTTTTAATAAATCTAAACGACGTGCAAGATGTAAAGATATCCTATAAACTACAATAAACTGTTCCTGTTAAATGAAGTTTTTAATAAATCTAAACGACGTGCAAGATGTAAAGATATCCTATAAACTACAATAAACTGTTCCTGTGAAATGAAGTTTTTAATAAATCTAAACGACGTGCAAGATGTAAAGATATCCTATAAACTACAATAAACTGTTCCTGTTAAATGAAATTTTTAATAAATCTAAACGACGTGCAAGATGTAAAGATATCCTATAAACTACAATAACTGTTCCTGTTAAATGAAGTTTTTAATAAATCTAAACTACGTGCAAGATGTAAAGATATCCTATAAACTACAATAAACTGTTCCTGTTAAATGAAGTTTTTAATAAATCTAAACTACGTGCAAGATGTAAAGATATCCTATAAACTACAATAAACTGTTCCTGTTAAATGAAGTTTTTAATAAATCTAAACGACGTGCAAGATGTAAAGATATCCTATAAACTACAATAAACTGTTCCTGTTAAATGAAGTTTTTAATAAATCTAAACGACGTGCAAGATGTAAAGATATCCTATAAACTACAATAAACTGTTCCTGTTAAATGAAGTTTTTAATAAATCTAAACGACGTGCAAGATGTAAAGATATCCTATAAACTACAATAAACTGTTCCTGTTAAATGAAGTTTTTAATAAATCTAAACGACGTGCAAGATGTAAAGATATCCTATAAACTACAATAAACTGTTCCTGTTAAATGAAGCTTTTAATAAATCTAAACGACGTGCAAGATGTAAGGATATCCTATAAACTACAATAAACTGTTCCTGTTAAATGAAGTTTTTAATCAATCTAAACGACGTGCAAGATGTAAAGATATCCTATAAACTACAATAAACTGTTCCTGTTAAATGAAGTTTTTAATAAATCTAAACGACATGAGTAGGAAGTGGCCCAGAATAGCGCGCCCACCCCTAAACTCGGCCGCTACGTAACCTAGGACTATAGGGGTAGTTTTGGATGATGCTCAAGGCCATCCCGACCTTGACCCCAGACCCGGGGGTGGTTTTGACCACGTTCAGGGGGGTAGGGGGTAGTTTTTCGAAAAAAAAAAAAAATCGGCCGCTACGTAACCCAGGACTGTAGGGGTAGTTTCAGATGACGCAGGAGGTCATTGCCTACCACATCCCAGCCTTGGGGGTGGTTTCGACCGCGTCCAGAGGGGTAGGGGGTAGTTTTTCGAAAAAATTTATTTCCAACACACTGACCTAAGCCAGCCAAAATGGATCTAACCTAACCTAACCTAAGTGTTGGGGGTGACCTCGGCTACGTTCAGGACCTTCCCCGGCGGATGCTCCGGGGGTCGATTGGGGGTGGGGGGTAGATTTCGAAAAAATTTTGGAAAAATCTGTAGCGGTAGTTTTGCATGATGCTGAAGGTCATCCTGGCCTTGACCGTAGCCTTAGGGGTGGTTTTGAACACGTCCAGAGGGGTGGGGGGTAGTTTTTCGAAAAAAAAAATAAATTACAACCAACTAACCTAAGCTAGCCGAAATGGATCAAACCTAACCTAAGTGTGGGGGGTGACCTCGGCTACGTTCAGGACCATCTCCGGGGGTAGCTCTGGGGGTGGATTGGGGGTGGGGGGTAGTTTTCGAAAAAATTTTGGAAAAACGTGTCTTGACCGATAGGGTGAGTTTAGAGTGTATTATCGCGCCGGTAGGGGTAGTTTTACCTAGGGGTAGTTTTTACAAAAAATACGAAATTGCCAAAAATCGATCGGTTGGATCAACAGACAGTATGGTATATGTGTAGAGCCCAAAATGGAATGCTTCGGGGGGTGGTATCCCCAAGGGGTGGTTTTTAAATAAAATATGAAAATGCCGAAAATCGACCGGTTTGATCAAATGATAGTACGGGATATCTCTAGAGTCCAATAAGGAACGCTGCGGGGACGGTTTCGCCTGTGGGTTATCCTCAGATTGCCAAAAATAATCAGCGGAATAGCTTGGGTGGTGGGGGTAACTTTGGAAAGATTTAATGGATATCTGATGACGTATCAGCGCCCGAGCGAATCCAGGTAAGTAGTAGGCTCACCCTAACTATAGTGGTCTACCCCAAATGAATCGGGTGATGAGGGGCCCGGGGGTAAACGATTGCCAAACTCAAAATTTGTCTATCCTACTAAATTAATAAACAATACACTCGGCCTTTAAGTAAAGCTACACAAGAGCAGGGTTAGGATGGTTGCTATTTCATCTACCAAGACAAATACCCCCACCAAGTCTTAGGTAAAGCTACCATGGAATTAGACCTTAGGTAAAGCTAACATGGAGCAAAGCCTCGGGTAAAAGCTATCCCGAAGCCTTGCCCTAGGTAAAGTAACCCAGGAACCAGACCTCCGGTAAAGCTACCACGGAGTCGGAGCTTAGGTAAAGCTACCACGGAGTTAGACCTTAGGTAAAGCTAACACGGAGCAAAGCCTTGGGTAAAAGCTATCCCGAAGCCAGCCCATAGGTAAAGTAACCCAGGAACTAGACCTCCGGTAAAGCTACCACAGAGTAGGGACCTAGGTAAAGCTACCATGAAGTTAGACCATAGGTAAAGCAAACACGGAGCAAGGACTCAGGTAAAAGCTATCCCGAAGCCACACCCTAGGTAAAGTAACCCTGGAACGAGAAATCCGGTAAAGCTACCACAGAGTCGGTACCTGGGTAAAGCTACCATGGAGTTAGACCATAGGTAAAGCAAACACGGAGCAAGGACTTAGGTAAAAGCCATCTCGAAGCCAGCCCATAGGTAAAGTAACCCAGGAATCGTACATTAAGTAGGGGTGGTTATCAAATAATATATGAAATTGTCAAAAACCGATCGGTTAGATAAAACTACCAACAATTATACACCGAGTGCAAATAGTCAACAAGTTGAATCGACCAATCACATTGCAGGGGCCCGGTGGGCCTACGCAAACGGTCTCAGTAAGACGTGAAGGCCCATATACCATGCTAAACCAATATATATGATGGCCCACATAATGTGTTAAACAAATAAGCAAGCAAGCCTACATACATACTATGCTAGGCCAACGTACTATGTCTGTAAACCACGGGCCAAAACCTTCATGACCTGAGCTATTTTCACCTCTTCTATCAGGTTGATCCCGGCAACCGTATAATATGGGAGGTACTATAGGGTACATCTGCCAACGCATAATCAATCAAGCCCGCGTAAAGATTTATGACGTATCCGCGTTCGAGCGACTCAGGTATTAGGCCCACCCCAACTAGAGTGTTCTACCCCTAAATGATATGGCTGATGCGGGGCAAGGGGTTATGATTGCTAAACTCAAAATTTGTCTATGCTACAAAATAATAAACAATGCGACAAAGCCTTATCGTGTGAGGCGATACGCTTGACCGTGTGCCTGACATGTACAGACTTGCAGAGATAACACATTATCTAAAAACCGCAACGGCAATCGGTGACCGCTATAGCAGGCATAAAAACCAGCACGGCTGTGTCGTTGTGAATCTAGGCATGTGTTTATGTTTTGATTACTGTATCAAATTACTGTGTACTGTCGGCATATCAAGGCCTACATATATAATCAGAAATCAGTGTAAATAATCAAATAGCCTCAATGGACATCTCCTATAGCTGTAAATGTATCTAGATATAAAGGTATATATCGAGAAACACTAATAATGAGGCCTATCACAAAACGTGAATAAATACATGTTATAAAACGATCCTAAAACGATGCCAAACCAACATGCATGCTATCATACATAGATTCATATACTGTGGTAAGCCAATATACGATACCCAGATAATGTGTTAAACAATTATGCATGTAAACCTGCATACATACTATGCTAAGCCGACAAACATGAATCCCTAAATGTGCCTACTATGTCGGTAAACCCAGCATGCAATATACTCTAAATAGCCATATATACGTTGTTAAACCAATATGCAGGTTAGCCTATATACATCCTGTATTAGGCAAATATCCCCGTTACCCGCACAGGCCTATGTTAAACCAGGATGAATGATAGCTTATATAGTGTGTTAAACAAATATGCTTGTAAACCTACATAAATAATATGCTAAGCCTACACACTGTGCTAAACAGATATGCGTGTAAATCTACATAAATACTATGCTAACCAGCATGGATGCTATCCTACATAAGCTTATATACTATGTTAAACCAGCATGCAATATACTCTAAATAGCCATATATACGCTGTTAAACAAATATGCGTGTAAACCCACATAAATACGCCAAGCCAATATCCGTGCTATAATAGATAGGCGTATATACTATGTTAGGCCTACATACTGCGTTAAACAAACATGTATGTAAGCCGACAAGGGCCTACAAATTATATCCAATGCATAGTTTAGCTAAAGGGCTATCACACACTATCCTAAAAGCGGCCCGCAAATTACCACATAATACCTGATACATAGCTTGGCTAATCATTAACACGTAGTATGACCCAACACATAATATCCGGTGCATAGCCTCGCTAAATAAGCATAAACCCCCCAAAATTGGCTTATCAATTATGTATGGTCTAGATATAGTCACACATGTCATGTCAAAAGTCACCAGGAAAGAAACACTACCCTGGTATATAATATGTTAAACCAGCATGCAATATACTCTAAATAGCTGTATATACGCTGTTAAACAAATATGCGTGTAAACCGAATAAATACTATGGTAAGCCAACACGCATGCTATCATAGATAGACGTATATACTATGTTAGGCCTACATAATGTGTTAAACATATATGTGCGTAAGCTTGCATAGATATTATGCTAGGAAGACATGGGCCTGAACACATTATATCCGGTGCATAGTTTAGCTAAACGGCTATCACACACTATCCTACAAGCAGCCCACAAATTACCACAAAGTACCTGATACATAGCCTGGCTAATCATTAACACATAGTAGGCCCCAACACATAATATCTGGTGCATAGCCTCGCTAAATAAGCATAAACTCCCCAAAATTGGCTTATCAATTATGTATGGTCTAGATATAGTCACACATGTCATTTCAAAAGTCAGCTGGAAAGAAACACTAGCCTGGCTAATCATTATCACATAGTAGGCCCCAACACATAATCTCCAATGCATAGCCAGGCTAATGTTCATCATGTAGTACCCAATGCATAGCTTGAGTATGGTTTAACAAACAGTATCCAAAGCATAGCCAGACCAAGGGATATCACAAAGTATCCGTTGAGTAGGCTGATTACAAACCAAATAGTACCTGTTGCATAGCCAGGCTAATGCGTATCACATAGTACCCGATGCATAGTCTGACTAGGGCTAGCACATAGTATCCGAGGTATAGATTGACTAATGGTTAACACATGGTATCCAAAGCATAGCTAGGCTAGTGAATAACTAGTGGTTAGTTTGACTATCGTTAACACACACACACAGTATCCGATGCGTAGCTTAGCTAATGGATAACACATAGTAACCTATGCTTAGCCTGACTAGGGCTAACACATAATATCCGACGAGTGGCGTGATATAAGCTAACACACAGTATCCGGATCGAATATGACGTCATCCAGGGCGAAGACGGCGGCTATGCTGATACCGTGATGGCCAGCGCAGGCTAGATCAAATAGCCAACGTTTCAACTAAACTACTGTCTTACGCTAAGTTTAACCGACCAACATACGCGAAGTTCAAACGAACAACATTTACACCAAGCTCAAATAGGCCACGGCCAGATCAACGTTTCATCTAATCAACGTTGAAAAACTTACGCTAATCAACCAGCAAACTGACACCTGGTTCAAATGGGTTATGGTTAGTGAAGGCACCGGCAAAAGCCTTAGGCCTTAGACATAGCTACCAACGCATACCAAAATAGCTATGCAGAAACCGTCAAGGCCATTACACATATTGTACAGGTATGTTCTCCATCAAACCGAGACGTTAGATACCATCTCTGTAAAACAGCTAACAAATTATACTCTACCACAATAGGTATGTCAAAACTGTTACCGGCTCATAATCTAAGACAGTGGTTACGTAACGCCCTTTATCAATTTAAGACCTTAAGAGATATCTTCGTAAAGACAGCTACCCATCCATACTATATCACAATAGTTACGTTAGAGCTACCGCTGCTCACCCTACCATAATAGCTACATACAGACGGTTAATATTGCATAGCCTATCACAAGACTTATGTAAAAACAGCTATGCATAACCTGTCACACAATAACTGCGTAAAGGCAGCTAACAAGGCCTACCCCATTAAAATAGCTACGAAAAGATAACATCCAATACATACCCTATCATATTAGCCGTGTAAAGACAATAAATGCGTAAAGGCAGCTAACAATGCCTACCCCATTAAAATAGCTACGAAAAGATAACAACCAATACATAACTTATCATAATAGCTATGTAAAGACAGCTAAAGATGCATAACCTAACTCAGTAATGATTGCTATTAAATAATGAACCATTACACTAGCCACGTAAAGACAGCTACCAGCATCACAATAGCTACGTAAAAACAGTTATCGATCCGTGACCAAGATAATACTTACGTAAGATCTATATCAGTGCTAAGACAATAGCTCCGTAAGGAAAACCTACCACTTCATGAACTACGACAACAGCAGGGTGTGGACGGCTACCAATACATTACTTATCACAGCTACCAACACATAACTCGTCACACTAGCTAAGTAAATAGCGCCACGACTGAATAGCCTATCACACAGGCCAAATGAGGGTCACTAACTAAACCATCACAATATCTCTGTACATGGTAGATGGCGTGATGATCCTCATCGTTATCGCACACCTAACAGTAGGTTAGGTTAGAAGCACTCTGGCTAGCTTAGGTTAGTGGGTTGAAAATAATTTTTTCTAAAAACTACCCCTCTAGACGTGGTTGAACACCCAACAGTAGGTTAGGTTAGAAGCACTCTGGCCAGCTTAGGTTAGTGGGTTGAAAATAATTTTTCCTAAAAACTACCCCTCTAGACGTGGTTGAACCCTCCCCCAAGGCTACGATCAAGGTCACATCGACCGCCTGCATCATCCAAAACCACCCCTAACTTTCAAAGGTTGGTCGTATCTCCATCACGGCCATCACTGACCGGGGTTTGTAGAAGTTAGGGGTGGTTTTGGATGATGCAGGCGGTCGATGTGACCTTGATCGTAGCCTTGGGGGAGGGTTCAACCACGTCTAGAGGGGTAGTTTTTAGGAAAAATTATTTTCAACCCACTAACCTAAGCTGGCCAGAGTGCTTCTAACCTAACCTACTGTTGGGTGTTCAACCACGTCTAGAGGGGTAGTTTTTAGAAAAAATTATTTTCAACCCACTAACCTAAGCTAGCCAGAGTGCTTCTAACCTAACCTACTGTTAGGTGTGCGATAACGATGAGGATCATCACGCCATCTACCATGTACAGAGATATTGTGATGGTTTAGTTAGTGACCCTCATTTGGCCTGTGTGATAGGCTATTCAGTCGTGGCGCTATTTACTTAGCTAGTGTGACGAGTTATGTGTTGGTAGCTGTGATAAGTAATGTATTGGTAGCCGTCCACACCCTGCTGTTGTCGTAGTTCATGAAGTGGTAGGTTTTCCTTACGGAGCTATTGTCTTAGCACTGATATAGATCTTACGTAAGTATTATCTTGGTCACGGATCGATAACTGTTTTTACGTAGCTATTGTGATGCTGGTAGCTGTCTTTACGTGGCTAGTGTAATGGTTCATTATTTAATAGCAATCATTACTGAGTTAGGTTATGCATCTTTAGCTGTCTTTACATAGCTATTATGATAAGTTATGTATTGGTTGTTATCTTTTCGTAGCTATTTTAATGGGGTAGGCATTGTTAGCTGCCTTTACGCATTTATTGTCTTTACACGGCTAATATGATAGGGTATGTATTGGATGTTATCTTTTCGTAGCTATTTTAATGGGGTAGGCCTTGTTAGCTGCCTTTACGCAGTTATTGTGTGACAGGTTATGCATAGCTGTTTTTACATAAGTCTTGTGATAGGCTATGCAATATTAACCGTCTGTATGTAGCTATTATGGTAGGGTGAGCAGCGGTAGCTCTAACGTAACTATTGTGATATAGTATGGATGGGTAGCTGTCTTTACGAAGATATCTCTTAAGGTCTTAAATTGATAAAGGGCGTTACGTAACCACTGTCTTAGATTATGAGCCGGTAACAGTTTTGACATACCTATTGTGGTAGAGTATAATTTGTTAGCTGTTTTACAGAGATGGTGTCTAACGTCTCGGTTTGATGGAGAACATACCTGTACAATATGTGTAATGGCCTTGACGGTTTCTGCATAGCTATTTTGGTATGCGTTGGTAGCTATGTCTAAGGCCTAAGGCTTTTGCCGGTGCCTTCACTAACCATAACCCATTTGAACCAGGTGTCAGTTTGCTGGTTGATTAGCGTAAGTTTTTCAACGTTGATTAGATGAAACGTTGATCTGGCCGTGGCCTATTTGAGCTTGGTGTAAATGTTGTTCGTTTGAACTTCGCGTATGTTGGTCGGTTAAACTTAGCGTAAGACAGTAGTTTAGTTGAAACGTTGGCTATTTGATCTAGCCTGCGCTGGCCATCACGGTATCAGCATAGCCGCCGTCTTCGCCCTGGATGACGTCATATTCGATCCGGATACTGTGTGTTAGCTTATATCACGCCACTCGTCGGATATTATGTGTTAGCCCTAGTCAGGCTAAGCATAGGTTACTATGTGTTATCCATTAGCTAAGCTACGCATCGGATACTGTGTGTGTGTGTTAACGATAGTCAAACTAACCACTAGTTATTCACTAGCCTAGCTATGCTTTGGATACCATGTGTTAACCATTAGTCAATCTATACCTCGGATACTATGTGCTAGCCCTAGTCAGACTATGCATCGGGTACTATGTGATACGCATTAGCCTGGCTATGCAACAGGTACTATTTGGTTTGTAATCAGCCTACTCAACGGATACTTTGTGATATCCCTTGGTCTGGCTATGCTTTGGATACTGTTTGTTAAACCATACTCAAGCTATGCATTGGGTACTACATGATGAACATTAGCCTGGCTATGCATTGGAGATTATGTGTTGGGGCCTACTATGTGATAATGATTAGCCAGGCTAGTGTTTCTTTCCAGCTGACTTTTGAAATGACATGTGTGACTATATCTAGACCATACATAATTGATAAGCCAATTTTGGGGAGTTTATGCTTATTTAGCGAGGCTATGCACCAGATATTATGTGTTGGGGCCTACTATGTGTTAATGATTAGCCAGGCTATGTATCAGGTACTTTGTGGTAATTTGTGGGCTGCTTGTAGGATAGTGTGTGATAGCCGTTTAGCTAAACTATGCACCGGATATAATGTGTTCAGGCCCATGTCTTCCTAGCATAATATCTATGCAAGCTTACGCACATATATGTTTAACACATTATGTAGGCCTAACATAGTATATACGTCTATCTATGATAGCATGCGTGTTGGCTTACCATAGTATTTATTCGGTTTACACGCATATTTGTTTAACAGCGTATATACAGCTATTTAGAGTATATTGCATGCTGGTTTAACATATTATATACCAGGGTAGTGTTTCTTTCCTGGTGACTTTTGACATGACATGTGTGACTATATCTAGACCATACATAATTGATAAGCCAATTTTGGGGGGTTTATGCTTATTTAGCGAGGCTATGCACCGGATATTATGTGTTGGGTCATACTACGTGTTAATGATTAGCCAAGCTATGTATCAGGTATTATGTGGTAATTTGCGGGCCGCTTTTAGGATAGTGTGTGATAGCCCTTTAGCTAAACTATGCATTGGATATAATTTGTAGGCCCTTGTCGGCTTACATACATGTTTGTTTAACGCAGTATGTAGGCCTAACATAGTATATACGCCTATCTATTATAGCACGGATATTGGCTTGGCGTATTTATGTGGGTTTACACGCATATTTGTTTAACAGCGTATATATGGCTATTTAGAGTATATTGCATGCTGGTTTAACATAGTATATAAGCTTATGTAGGATAGCATCCATGCTGGTTAGCATAGTATTTATGTAGATTTACACGCATATCTGTTTAGCACAGTGTGTAGGCTTAGCATATTATTTATGTAGGTTTACAAGCATATTTGTTTAACACACTATATAAGCTATCATTCATCCTGGTTTAACATAGGCCTGTGCGGGTAACGGGGATATTTGCCTAATACAGGATGTATATAGGCTAACCTGCATATTGGTTTAACAACGTATATATGGCTATTTAGAGTATATTGCATGCTGGGTTTACCGACATAGTAGGCACATTTAGGGATTCATGTTTGTCGGCTTAGCATAGTATGTATGCAGGTTTACATGCATAATTGTTTAACACATTATCTGGGTATCGTATATTGGCTTACCACAGTATATGAATCTATGTATGATAGCATGCATGTTGGTTTGGCATCGTTTTAGGATCGTTTTATAACATGTATTTATTCACGTTTTGTGATAGGCCTCATTATTAGTGTTTCTCGATATATACCTTTATATCTAGATACATTTACAGCTATAGGAGATGTCCATTGAGGCTATTTGATTATTTACACTGATTTCTGATTATATATGTAGGCCTTGATATGCCGACAGTACACAGTAATTTGATACAGTAATCAAAACATAAACACATGCCTAGATTCACAACGACACAGCCGTGCTGGTTTTTATGCCTGCTATAGCGGTCACCGATTGCCGTTGCGGTTTTTAGATAATGTGTTATCTCTGCAAGTCTGTACATGTCAGGCACACGGTCAAGCGTATCGCCTCACACGATAAGGCTTTGTCGCATTGTTTATTATTTTGTAGCATAGACAAATTTTGAGTTTAGCAATCATAACCCCTTGCCCCGCATCAGCCATATCATTTAGGGGTAGAACACTCTAGTTGGGGTGGGCCTAATACCTGAGTCGCTCGAACGCGAATACGTCATAAATCTTTACGCGGGCTTGATTGATTATGCGTTGGCAGATGTACCCTATAGTACCTCCCATATTATACGGTTGCCGGGATCAACCTGATAGAAGAGGTGAAAATAGCTCAGGTCATGAAGGTTTTGGCCCGTGGTTTACAGACATAGTACGTTGGCCTAGCATAGTATGTATGTAGGCTTGCTTGCTTATTTGTTTAACACATTATGTGGGCCATCATATATATTGGTTTAGCATGGTATATGGGCCTTCACGTCTTACTGAGACCGTTTGCGTAGGCCCACCGGGCCCCTGCAATGTGATTGGTCGATTCAACTTGTTGACTATTTGCACTCGGTGTATAATTGTTGGTAGTTTTATCTAACCGATCGGTTTTTGACAATTTCATATATTATTTGATAACCACCCCTACTTAATGTACGATTCCTGGGTTACTTTACCTATGGGCTGGCTTCGAGATGGCTTTTACCTAAGTCCTTGCTCCGTGTTTGCTTTACCTATGGTCTAACTCCATGGTAGCTTTACCCAGGTACCGACTCTGTGGTAGCTTTACCGGATTTCTCGTTCCAGGGTTACTTTACCTAGGGTGTGGCTTCGGGATAGCTTTTACCTGAGTCCTTGCTCCGTGTTTGCTTTACCTATGGTCTAACTTCATGGTAGCTTTACCTAGGTCCCTACTCTGTGGTAGCTTTACCGGAGGTCTAGTTCCTGGGTTACTTTACCTATGGGCTGGCTTCGGGATAGCTTTTACCCAAGGCTTTGCTCCGTGTTAGCTTTACCTAAGGTCTAACTCCGTGGTAGCTTTACCTAAGCTCCGACTCCGTGGTAGCTTTACCGGAGGTCTGGTTCCTGGGTTACTTTACCTAGGGCAAGGCTTCGGGATAGCTTTTACCCGAGGCTTTGCTCCATGTTAGCTTTACCTAAGGTCTAATTCCATGGTAGCTTTACCTAAGACTTGGTGGGGGTATTTGTCTTGGTAGATGAAATAGCAACCATCCTAACCCTGCTCTTGTGTAGCTTTACTTAAAGGCCGAGTGTATTGTTTATTAATTTAGTAGGATAGACAAATTTTGAGTTTGGCAATCGTTTACCCCCGGGCCCCTCATCACCCGATTCATTTGGGGTAGACCACTATAGTTAGGGTGAGCCTACTACTTACCTGGATTCGCTCGGGCGCTGATACGTCATCAGATATCCATTAAATCTTTCCAAAGTTACCCCCACCACCCAAGCTATTCCGCTGATTATTTTTGGCAATCTGAGGATAACCCACAGGCGAAACCGTCCCCGCAGCGTTCCTTATTGGACTCTAGAGATATCCCGTACTATCATTTGATCAAACCGGTCGATTTTCGGCATTTTCATATTTTATTTAAAAACCACCCCTTGGGGATACCACCCCCCGAAGCATTCCATTTTGGGCTCTACACATATACCATACTGTCTGTTGATCCAACCGATCGATTTTTGGCAATTTCGTATTTTTTGTAAAAACTACCCCTAGGTAAAACTACCCCTACCGGCGCGATAATACACTCTAAACTCACCCTATCGGTCAAGACACGTTTTTCCAAAATTTTTTCGAAAACTACCCCCCACCCCCAATCCACCCCCAGAGCTACCCCCGGAGATGGTCCTGAACGTAGCCGAGGTCACCCCCCACACTTAGGTTAGGTTTGATCCATTTCGGCTAGCTTAGGTTAGTTGGTTGTAATTTATTTTTTTTTTCGAAAAACTACCCCCCACCCCTCTGGACGTGTTCAAAACCACCCCTAAGGCTACGGTCAAGGCCAGGATGACCTTCAGCATCATGCAAAACTACCGCTACAGATTTTTCCAAAATTTTTTCGAAATCTACCCCCCACCCCCAATCGACCCCCGGAGCATCCGCCGGGGAAGGTCCTGAACGTAGCCGAGGTCACCCCCAACACTTAGGTTAGGTTAGGTTAGATCCATTTTGGCTGGCTTAGGTCAGTGTGTTGGAAATAAATTTTTTCGAAAAACTACCCCCTACCCCTCTGGACGCGGTCGAAACCACCCCCAAGGCTGGGATGTGGTAGGCAATGACCTCCTGCGTCATCTGAAACTACCCCTACAGTCCTGGGTTACGTAGCGGCCGATTTTTTTTTTTTTTTCGAAAAACTACCCCCTACCCCCCTGAACGTGGTCAAAACCACCCCCGGGTCTGGGGTCAAGGTCGGGATGGCCTTGAGCATCATCCAAAACTACCCCTATAGTCCTAGGTTACGTAGCGGCCGAGTTTAGGGGTGGGCGCGCTATTCTGGGCCACTTCCTACTGACATGCAAGATGTAAAGATATCCTATAAGTGGTATCTAATGAAGTAGGCAGCTGTGGACAACAATGACGTCATCACTTAGGTTAGGTTACAGCAATCACCCAAAGCAATAAAATTTATATCGCGTAAAACAGAAATATGCGTCCCTCATTTTAATGTCTTTTTTCTATAAATATGT
Source organism: Prosapia bicincta (assembly GCA_036971475.1). Taxonomy (NCBI): domain Eukaryota; kingdom Metazoa; phylum Arthropoda; class Insecta; order Hemiptera; family Cercopidae; genus Prosapia; species Prosapia bicincta. The sequence continues at coordinate 113,923,801 of JBAIZL010000004.1, forward strand.
TTTGTTATAAAAAAAGCCCTCTAGTGGCATTTACAATACACAGAATTAGAATTAATTTTAAAAAGTAACGGACTTTAAAAGGCTTTGAAAAAAGTCTAGTAATAAATTCACTCCTTTTTAAAAGTATTTGAAGGTGACGCTAAATTACCCTTTTCAATAAAAAAGAATAAAGGGTTTTCAAGCTCATAATATCGTCAATAAATTAACCGAATTTTAAAGTATAAGGCATATTGCGTTTAGTATTTATCGATTTTGAATTGAGTTTTATGTTGCTCATTTATCGAACTTTATTGACACAAAATCTTCAGTAATTACTCTGCACAGATTGAAATCATTTAACAAACAGACCTGGATATTAAGGCACACATTTTCTCAAAATGTTTTCTTATTCGAAGTTCATTTTGAGAAACATACATGCACAACAACTAGTCCCTACGTGGAACAATGTTTTCCTGAGTTTTTCTATTGTTGTTAAATACCGTGTATTTTACATGAATAACGCAAAGTTATCTTGTAATTTTCATTAATCAGGTACGTTTAGCCTAATTTCATAATGTTTTATTAAACAAAAAAACCGGAAAAGCAACGTGACCTGTGTGTTACTGCAGGAAATAAAGCTGGGTACACGCCTTGCGGGTTTAAAACGTATGGATAAAGTTACGGACGGGACACGAGGCGGGTCCTGCGTCACATGTCATGAAACGCATTTACATTTGTTATTGGCACGCCGTGTGCCCTGCCACATGTTCCGTACAGGTCCGTATGTCAAATCTGTATTTTATTTAGCTATCGAATTTCAAAATAAGTCCATGTGATACATTAGTAATCGATTTACGTTTACCTACAGAATTTAGAGTCTAAATGTATTGATATTAGCAAATAATTATAAGACAAGGATGACAATAAATCACAAACTTGTTTAAGAAAATAAACAAAACCGAAACTAGTTATGCGAAAAACATGCAAAGTTGTATCAATTTTTAACAAAATTTACAATTATTTTGTAATTAGAAAACACTTAAATATTACAGTCAATTTTTGTATTCTGTTGTTTTTGCATCAAGTGTAGCATAACTTTATTTTTCAATTGTGGGATAACATATTCTCTTTATAAACAATAAAATTCTTGTTTGCAAATTGTAGATTATTAGAAAATATTTACAACAGTAAATAAATTGATTTGGAAATATTTAAGATCATACTGAGTAAATTGTGATTAGTACATAAATGAAAAATATTCAGTGAAATATAAGGAATGTATGATGAAGCTTAAACATTTATCAATCATTTACTATACAGAATATGTTAGATTGCTAAAACATTTAGTACAATATTGTAGATCGGCATTCATACCATTCCCCCTTTTTAGTTTTTACAGTACTTTTTTCAAATACAACAAATTGATTTCGATACATTCTTTGTAATTCGATTTAGTTTTATATTTTTTGATACACTTCTGTTAAAGGGAAGGGATGTAGATTGCAAGACCTTACCTTAACCCCTCTTTACGTTCCAGCGTTGCAATTTCCAGTTTGCTAAGTTGCTATATTTAACGGAACTACTAGGGTTAGGCGGAAACCTAGAAGTTTAGATTCCGATTTCAATTTCGTTCTCAAAAATCTTTTTCGGTTCTCGATTCTCAAGTCGGTTCTAGATTCTTTACGTTATGTAGACCTACATGATATCAGGCGCGTATCCAGGGACTGGCTTTGGGGGGGGGGCGATCGATGTTTTATATATATATATATATATATATATATATATATATATATATATATATATATATAATATGTGTGTGTGTGTGTGTGTGTGTGTGTGTGCGCGCGCGCGCGTGCGCGTATGTAAAAACATAGAACAGAAAAAGTTCTTTCTATGCTTGCGTTAGAAATCGGTAACGTGATGAAGATTCGTAGCAAATTAGACTTTTTAATAAATAATTATTCCAGTTTCGATAACACTTATGGCTAGAGAATATTATTAATTTCATAATAAGCTATTATTATAAAAATGGTTTATTAATTAATATAAGTAGTTATTCTTCCAACACGAACAATTCCGGAGTCAACTGCGAATATTACGCTTGCAAAATTACGTATTGAAAATCATATGTTCGAGACTAAGCTTCACTAGCGCTATCTGTTGTTAAAACGTTTAGACGTTTACGAGGGTATGCCGAGGGAACGCGTCACATTTTCAAATTAAAAATTAAAATTTTATTTTTTATTTACAATAAAAGACGAATTAACTTAAGTAAAAGTCTAATTTAATAGAAAGTACTAATTTAATAATATATTGTAGATTTTTAACCCAAACTTCTTGAGGGTTGGGGGGGGCGATCGTTCCATCGCCCCCCCCCCTTAGATACGCGCCTGTGATATTCTCTAATAATGAATTTAGTTAACATTTCGGTCTCACGGTGAAGCCCTTTAAAAGTTCCGTTTTAATGTAATAGGCTGCACAAGCGTTCAACTTTGATTTATAGATAGGAATGTCTGAACCCTTGACAAACATATTGGATGAAAATAATTATTCATTTAAAATAACAAATATGAACTTCAGTTCACAATTACAATATAATTTCAGTAATAGCCAATTCAGTTTGCATAACTAGATAAAGTAGGACTACCTTTCCTTTGTGTTTTGTTTTGACATCTATGAAGCTGTCTCCGCCGTGGCGGAGTAGTGGAGGTAAGAGACGGAGTGGGAGATGGAGAGAGAGGGGAGAGAGAGAGAGAGGAGAGAGAGAGAGAGAGGAGAGAGAGATAGATAGAAAGACAGACAGACAGAGAGAGAGAGAGAGAGAGAGAGAGGAGAGAGAAAGAGAGAGTCTAGCTGGCTCGAGTGAGAGTGAGACAGCAGAACGAGATGAGCGGTGACAATCGGACCAGAAAAACTTGCGAACAACTTCGATGTTGCGTCACAAATAATAATAATATTTTCGTTAACTCAAATAGGCTTCTGCTTTAATCATTGAAATCAATCAAAGCAACTAATACATAAATAAGGCATAGTTGATAATTAATTATTTTCCCAATAAATTAAACCCTACACGTATTTCAACACTTATAAGAATCGGAATCTGTTCTTTAATTAATGGAGAATCGAGTATCGATGATTACTCGATATCCCTAGAATTGAGGATCGGTTCAGGAACCATCCCTAAACAGAACCTAAAGAATATTTCCAACTCTTCTTTACGTCCGAGCATTGCAATTTCCAATTTGCTATATTTAACGGATCTTGACGAATATTTCCGAAATTGAATATCAATAGTTTAAAGCTTACGTAACAAATATTAATAATTAATTGGTTTTTATATTTAAAGTTGTAATATCTGCAGGTTTTTCTGAAACATGTCTTGTTGAGCTACTTGCTCTGGGATTTCAGCCTTTCAATTCGCTTTATCACAACAAACACACTACATGATTTAATGTAACAGCTGTTTCACAGTGGTTTTTAGGTTATGTTTAGATCACTTTAATAAAAAAAAATCCAGATGTTCTGTGCGGGCTCAGATTGTTTCTAGCAGCATTGCCTAATGGCATACTGTTGGCTGACCAACAAATCGTAAATGTCTAGTAAAAGGTCCAAATAACTCCGCCACCTTATCCTGATGGCGTTGTACATGTAAATCGCGTCTATCGCAAGGTCGAGAGGTCACTTGATCGAGTGGAAGTCACTGACTCGAAAACACCACATTTGAATATGTTGATCCAATGGAGACTTTGCGTAATTCATAGCTCAGTTTCCTACGCATATACACACATTGTTCTTTGAAATTTAAATTTGTAGAAATGCTTAATGGGCATTGATAATAAAGTAATTAAATAATATTTACGCTCAGTAATTAATTGTTTGTACTAGAAGCTTCTCACGCTACGTTTGCCCAACAGTTTCTCAGGGCTACTAGTTCTGACTCGTTTTTTACGAAAAAACAAAGTAGATCAATTAAAAATGAGATTGCAAATATTTCTAACAACAATTTTGTTTCACGAAACAGGTTCCAGTGATCAAGTTACAGATCTCAACAAGGCAATATTCACTGTAAAACCACTTTCACTGAGGATTCATTGAAACAAGACGAAATAAACACTTTGTTATGCATTTTTATCTATAAATATTCACAGTAACTGAGTTCCCGTTTAATTTCGTAACATATACACTTGGATTTATATCTATTTAAAAAAACTCATCGTACGTTATCTTTATCTATTATAGCGTTATCGTATTCATATATTGTTACATGTCTCTAACGATCGAACCAGATCTTGAGTTGTTTGATTTACTCAAACAATTTCGAGTTCATTTGGCTTAAAAACATTTTTCGTCATCCTTATTCCATTTTTAAGGTGTAAAATTAGTAACGTTTAACCAATTGTCATGAAGATTTTCGAAAGCTAAAGATCTATTTGTCTCTATCCGTCTTCACTTAGAGGTTATTTGGAGGCTATGTTTAGTTAATTTTCAAATGATTTTTTAATTTATTCAAAATAAATCATTTCTTTGATTATACTATATGACAACGCAGGAGTCCATAAAACAGCTGTTTTTATTACTCTCATAATATACTACTTCCAATATTGAACATTAGAAGTAACTACGTATTGTTTATACTCAATTTCAATTTATTATACTTATTTAAATAAGTATAAATGCCTATACTTAGGCTACATAGGGTATTTTAAATACGAACAGTAACTATACTTAAACAACTACCGTACTTTTATTAAACATCATTAAAAGTATACATATAAGTGAAAAAAAAAATTACTTATGATTATTTGTAAAATTTAAGTATATACAGATAGTATAAATTCGAGTACTTTTTTCTGCCTTTCCTAACATTACAATATTTTGCTTTTGTTATAAAGTTTTGAAAATGGAGTAATTCCGAAACTCGTCAACAATATTGTAACGTTAGAAAAGGTAGACAAATGTACTCGAATATATACAAATTGCCCTAACCGATGTGAGATGACAATTAATCTAATTTGAGTATAGTAGGAATATAATTTGTAATTTTAAAAAAAGGTAATGTTTTTAATATTTCGAGCTCTTAATTTTTAACATGTGTTAGACTAAAATTCTATTCTATTGAAGTTATATTCTGCTAACAATAAGGGCGTAATGTATAATTTTAATTTATTATAAACTTATACATTCAGCAATTAATTCAAATTAATGATCAGAGAGTAGGCTATTACTGGATAATTAATTTTTACAATAAAGATTCGTGAAGTGTGAATAAAACCAAGTCTTTGTCCCTGACGTTGGGCCTACTTAATGCAAGCTAATGTTAAAGGTAATTGTTTGAAGCTCTCTAAGTGGTGAGAGGGCGAAAAGCTTTTTAATGGCCCCACCGATACAAATGGCAATGGGTTGTGCCTGTATTGGGACAGAGTAAAAAAAATAAATTATACCTATTTATGGTCTTAAAGGTCACGAAAGAATAATACTGAGAGATTGATTTTAAATGTGTTTCCATAAAGCTGTAACAATGTCACTACAATGGTGTTAGGGTGACTTTATGTGATTTCGTAATAACAAATTCACTTATTAGTTAAATAATAAATAAATAACTCTAAATATATACATTTGAGTACATTTTTCTGCTTTTCTAACTTTAAAATAATATTCTTTGTTTACACGTTTCGGAATAACGCCATTCTCTAAAATTTAAATAGTACTCCCTGCACTTCTTAACATTAAAATGTTTTCCTTTATTAACGCGTTTCGGAATAATTCCATTTTTAAAAGTTTAAATAGTACAGGAGTACTTTAAAAAGACTACTATTTAAAGTTTTGATAATGTTAGTTATTCCGAAACTCCTCAACGAAGAAAAATATTTTAATATTAGGAAAAATATAAAATATATTCACATGTATACAAATATTCCTAACAGAAGTAAAATGAGTATGTTAAGAATATAAATTAAAATGTATTAAAATTAATAATATTTATTACTTAGAAGGTCTAATTGTTACATAGGAATTAAAATACTTTTTATAATAATAAATTTAAGCGCAATAAATAATAAGAAGGATGATATTAATAAAAATCATAGATACGCTTTCACTCTATACAAGTATTGAATGAAAAATAAATATGCAAAGCAAATTTATTTATTGTATATGTAAACAAAATTAATCTTGGCACATAATCTGTGAATTTGACTCAAAATATTTGAATTGATTTAAAAATTTTAAAAATTACAAAACTAAATAAAAATAAGATATATAAATACATTATACATAGAAGGGCGCTCTTTTAAAATAATTTGTTTTTAAGATCTGCTGTCTTAGTTATCAAGACTAATAAGTCAACAATGTAAAAATATGTGTTTTAACTATAACAGGCTTCAACTTGTTTATGACTGAATTTTATTATTTTTAAAATTATTTCTCATTTATTTAAAGCAAAAACTGTTTTCAGTAGTCACCTAAACATCTGTTGAGGAAACAGTATTTCGTGTCTTATTATGATATTTTAATTTGAATGTATCAAAAATTGTAGTAATGCGAAAAGCAGTTTTCGGTCTTGTAAAATTCCATAGATTTTTCATTTCTTTAACCTGTTATTTTTTCATTTCCTTAGCCTAAAACGTTGAAAAATTAATTAAAAACTGTTATTTCAGAACTTTTTGATAAGTTGCCACTGAAATTTTTAATTTATTCTATTAAAGCACTTTTTATTTATCATTTCTAATATTATCTTCTTTTTATAAAACATTTATTTCTTCATTTTAAAATTGTATGAGGGTAGCAGTTATCTCCTTCCTCTGGCCTCGGTCCAGAGAGAATATTATCGCTCTTGTACCCTTAATCCAGGAGAACCACGCGAGCAATTAGCTTTCCTATTTCTGCTCACACGAGAGTTTCATATCACTCACTTAACCTTCCCTATATTTGACACATTATTACTTGAAATTATCTTTACCCGGGAGGTAAAACTGCTGGTATCCCATGACCCAAGTAGAGTGTATCTCCTGAAATGCAGATCTCCTGAAATTTGATTCGTATCATAAAACGTGTTAGTTTTACTTTCTTTGCAGGTGATCCAGCCTCATTAACCCTTTAGAATAAAGGAAATCTGCACTACAAGTACACAAAAATTAAAAAACCGAATCTATGTTCAAATTAGAAACAACTTTGCAACTTGAAGTAAAAATAAGTAATATAAACAAACATTTTTTTAAAGGTAATTCCTACTGAAGCCATCAAAGAAAAATTTTACTTTAGTTACTTTTTATAAAATAATTACAAATAATCAGTAACCTAACGTATGCGTTAAAACAGATCTTCTACCACATGACCTATAACATAAAATCAGCTGTTTTATGAAATCATATGTTATCTCTTATTTTATGTGAAATGGGACGAAATAACTATATTGCACACTTTGCAACTTTTGTGAAATGTTTTTCACCCGTATAAAACTAAATTAAATAAATAAAAACAAATTAATTAATTAATATTTTGAATAAACTCTATTCTTATCAATTGCCGTCCACTACAAGTTTAAAAACATGTATTTGAACTTTAGTGGATTAATAAAACCTATTTTATTAACGATATAAGGAGAGTGTGAGGTTATAGAATGAATTGAAAAAAAATAGACAACAAGACCACTTCAGGAGATAAAGTAACTTCGACCTCACCGCAAGTGTTTATAAAGAAATTTATCATACCTTCCAGGATATAAGGGTAGATTGTTATTATTACACCCCAAGGAGATACTGGCACGACATCGTTTGATGTGATTGAAAAGGAAGTGGGGAGGGCTGATATTTCAACGCTCCAGGCAAGTGCGAGGGAATCAATTTGTTAAAGGCGGTGGCATTGTTACTAAATTGTTGTCGATTTTACAAACTTTATCGCCTCATCACAAGGGTAAACAGTTGGGAGGCTTTTCTTAGCTTAAAACTCTCTTCATCAGAAACCACTTTACGAATTACAATGAAAGTGTGACAGATACGTTATGTAATGTCTCGTAAATCACATGTTTTACGTATCGTCGCGGTTTATGACGTCACATTGACATAAAATGTGAACCGAGCCTTTTATTCCACATATTTGGATAAGTTTTTAAATAGTTTAGATTGAAGGGTTAACAGTTAAATCTCACAAATTTGTTACAGTCTACTGATAAGTAAAGCTGAAGTTGTTTGTACTATCGTTTATGTGTTTATACTCATACAACATACACATCCTTCCTAATATAACCGTTCTCTTCTTTACGGAACAGTGAAAATCTTAACTTTGCAAACTTCTAGCTACTATTAATAGTATTAATAATTCTTGTCTTTAGTTTAAAACAACAAATAACAATTAAATAAATAAAACCCACTTACCACAACGCAAAAATCTTAATTTAGTAAACATTACTTTTTTGTAGATGGATTTCTAGATACCCACTATCAAACAATAGACGATTGATACCAATTATTAATCAATGAATGAAGGGTATCAATTAATAAACAATTAACGTTGGGTATCAAATATTAAATAATGAACGATGGCTACAAATTATTTAACAACATACGATAGTACCAGTTATTAAGTAAACCCAGAAAACTTCCAACTTTCAGTGATGCCTGCAAGATACCTGTCTCTGGACTCAACACCCGCCAGACTAATCTAGAACATAATCCACCAAAAAGAAAAAAATGTGCTTAATGGAACAGCAAAACTCTACAAAAACGACCTTTAGATTCGTGGCTCTGGTAGATGAGTGAACCAGTATCAGGGTACCAGCATTACCAGAATACCTGGACTTGTCACCAGCTCCCCATTGGACGAGTCAAGTGCTCCCTTCAGAACTACAAGAACATAACAGATAATTCGAAAGGTTTCTGTTTCTGTGTTTAATTCGAATTAACCTCCTGTAATTTGGTCAAGTATGTGTGAAAAAGATTTCAAAATGTAACTTCAGTAGACTAATGATCGAGCTCATCCCGAACAAGTGAGCTTAGTGTCACGACCCCTTCATACATCATGTAGGAACTCGAAGGCCTCAGTGGACTGTAAGGCCTGAAATTGTCACTGGCCCGCCCTTTAGAAAAGACAAGTGACAGATTTTATCTTTATCCAGATTTTAAGGTTTTCTACTATTTTCCGTAACTATAAGAACAAAACATCTCGCAACGGCCTGGTTTCTCTACCTATAGGAACTCTCGCGGTCTGGGTACGCGCGAAACAGACCTTCCAGAGTCCTTACTTAAGGTTTTGTCCCCGAATAGAAATTTCAATCAGTTTACAATAGCTTGCTGACGCCAACCCTGATCATCATTCTCTAACAAAAAAAAAAAAAAATACTAAGACATTTAAAAATCTGCTTGGCTTTTATTACTGTGTCAAAATAGAGGTAAAAAATTGTTTTTTTCGAGCTTTTTCTATAAATGTTAGGCCTATTTTGTGCAAAGCCTTTTGCAGATACAAGATTTTTAACTGCTAAAAAAAGCTTAATGTATTTAGAAAATAGTCTTACAAATTTGATTGTGCCCTAGGATTTGCAGACAAATCTTTATATAAAAATATACGGTCTGCTCCATACATAATTCTCTTGTTGTCACGAGGAAAATACTCAGTACCACGCTCTGCACAAGGTTTCCGTACAGTGGCAGCTGCTAGCGAGGGCAGTTACTATGCTTGGTTTCTTTATTGAACGTGACGGGTGTAATTGGCTATAAACTTCTTGATAGACTGAACGTTTATGCAAAAGCTTAATACCTTATTGAACGTCTTAAAATATTTTTAACGTTAAATATAAAGTTTCCTTTTAAGAACTAAAGTTCTTCATACCAAGTTCCCAGACTTGGGTCCATGTAACACATCAGCTACTAATGCATCTGTTTACATATAATATATGTGTTACATGTATATATATATATATATATATATATATATATATATATATATATATATATGTTACATGTATATATATATATGTGTGTGTGTGTGTGTGTGTGTGTGTGTGTGTGTGTGTGTGTGTGTGTGTGTGTGTGTGTGTGTGTGTGTGTGTGTGTGTGTGTGAGCGTGCGTGTGCGTGTGTGCTTGCGCGTGCGCGCGCGCCTGTGTGTGTGTGTGTGTGTGTGTGTGTGTGTGTGTGTGTGTGTGTGTGTGTGTGTGTGTGTGTACACTGTACGAGTATATTACATGTTACACATAATACTCGTATATGATACAGGTCTCTTGTGTTATTTGGCCCCTTGGATCTAATATTTTTAGTTCCTTTGCATTCAGTGCTCTTCAGTCTATATTCAATATTTTTGATTCCTTGTACCTAATATTCTTTTGCTCTTTGTGCCCAATATTATATTAGCTCTTGTGTCTAATATTTTGAGGCTGTTTTGTCCTTTGTGTCCGATACTCACGATCTCTTAAATCGGTCTTTTGCTTTTTGTCTCCATTATTCTGATGCACTCTGTGTCCGATAATTCGGATCCTTTGGGTCTAATATTCATGGACTCCTTTCCTCTAGAATTATAAGGCCTCTTGTTTCAGCTTTCTTGTGCCATAAGTGTCCAATCTGTCTTCCGCCAGGGTTCAATATATCTGAGTCTCTTGCGTTCATTATCCGGAATTGCTTGTGTCCTTTGTCCGCATTATTCTGATGCACTTTGTGTCCGATAATTTGGATCCCTTGGGGTTTAATATTTATAGAGTCCTATCCTCCAGAATTATTAGGCCTCTTGTTTCAGCCTTCTTGTGCCATCTGTGTCCAATTTGTCTTCCGCCAATATGCCTGAGTCTCTTGCGTTCATTATTCTAATTATTTGTGTCCTTTGTTCACAATATTCTTGGGTTACTTGAATCCCTTATGGTGAATATTCTGGGTCTCTTGTGACCAGTATTGCTTTGCTTTCTGTGAGCAATATTCTTGTACTCTTTGTGTGTAATATTTTTGATCCCTTGTGTCTAATAATCTTGGGATCCTTGATTCCAATATACTTAATTTTTTTGCCCTTCCTTTACCATCGGTGACCAATATTTGTGTGCCTCATGAGTCCAATATTGTGCACCTCTTATGTTCAGTATTCGTGTGCTCCTTGTGTTTAAGATTCTATTAATAAGGTGTAATAATAATTCTAATATGTTTGTGCCCCAATATGTTGGTAGTTAGAGGATAATAGCAAAAATTCTCCCTTAGCCTCAAGACAACTAGGCTACACATTTACAATATGATGGGTGTAACATTGTCTGTTAATAATATAGGAAAGAAATCAATAAATCTAACCTGCAGTGTTGTAAACAGCAAATGCTTAACAGAGCAATAAATGGACAGAGAGAAACTTGCAATTACGAACAAATCAAACATTTCTGTCATCAGTTAAAAAAAAATAATAATAAATAATTTTTAGAACACAATATTAAAGACGAAAACATTTAAGCACAAAAAATAGCCCACGAAGGGCAAAGATCACAAATAATCACAGAAGCCATAACGGTTGATATTTCGAACACACAAACGAATAATATATTGATTTATTCAGATTTTTAGACTTAATTGACGCATGCGTAGAAGAGATTGTCTACGGAAATCATCGCTAATTTAGTTCTCGTATTTGAACATATCATCTGTTTCAGAGTTGAGTTTTGTTCTCGTTTTATGAACCATGTCCTTGAACGTTAATTCTCTCCTTTCCTTTGTAGCGTACGCTTCTTTCTGTTTCGCTTCTACAAACTGGAAGGAGAGAGTTAAAAACAAATTTCTGTTTTAAATCATTTTAGATAAATAATTATGATTTTAAAATTACATTTTATTGTCTGTATTGTTTAATGTGAACAATGTACAACTACATATATATAAGTAATATAAGGCCATTGTAGAACATATAGTGATTTGACACAAATGTAAACATAAATACAAACTATTGAGTTTTTGGATAGTTTAACAATATGTTTTTAGCACGTACAATATTTTGCTTTTGTTTGGGCAGAGTGAGAAGTGAGCCAGATGTGCAGAGGCTAACACTTACCCCCCTTTACGTCCGAGTGTTGCAGTTTCCAAGGCGCATGTAATGTGTCCAATAAAGAAGCGAAACAATGGCTGCCAATAAATGTCAATGCTTTGCGAAAATCCCAACGTGTTAAGCAATAAAGACGAGCAAACTCCGTCCATTTATAAAATAATCGCTTGAAACATTCAACCAACACTTAAAATTAACATTATTTTAGTAATTTATAGACACTGGTTACAAAACCTGTTTCCTTTTAAACAACCTGTTTCAAATTTTGTGGTTTCAAAATTTTATTTTAAATATTGATTGCTTTCTGTACAATAGGAATTACAGTTTCAGGTAAAATGTATATGAATTTTTCTGTCAGATGTAAATTTAACCATAATTAGATATGTTTAAATTTATAACCTAGAAATTTTTATATTTGTAGACCCAAAATGTTACTAGAATATAAATGAAGTATATATATATATATATATATATATATATATATATATATATATATATATATATATATATATTAAATATGGTAATATGTTTTCTTGTAATATATTTAATAAATTAAAAATATTTCAAAAACTAGAATACCTTTATTTTTATTTGTAAGATAATTATTTTCCTGAAGATTCTGGTACTATTTTATCGGCGAAATCTTTGAATAATATATATGCAATAAAATTATTCTTGTTTTTGAAATATTTTAAATTTATTAAATATATATATATATATATATATATATATATATATATATATATATAATATGTTTTCTTGTTTAATATAAAAAACAACTAAGGTTATTCAAATACAGCATCAATAAATTTGACACTATATTCAATGTCTATAACGTTACAGCAACAAAATAAATTTGGCACTTTGTATAAAATTAGCAACAATTCTATTTCTAATTTAACATAGGCTATGTTTTATATCTTGCATTACTCATTCCTGATGATGTTGGTACTGTTTATCAACGAAAAGCTTTGAATATAAATTAATAAATAAATTTTATTGAATTTGAATAACCTTAGTTGTTTTATATATATATATATATATATATATATATATATATATATATAAAGAACATAAGTCAAAATACAAATACAAGAATTATAATTGAATTTTTTTGTATTAAATTGAAATTTAATTGTATTAGAATTGTAAATTCAATTATAATTCTTGTATTTGTATTTTGACTTATGTTCTTTATTAATACACAAGAATACATATTGCGATATATATATATATATATATATATATATATATATATATATATATATATATATATAATACATAACAAAATATTTGGTTTCGAGACTGGGGGTGGGGTCCCTAGTCAGTTTCTGACTGACAGAAAGGACAGGGGGATCCTGAGAAAAGTGATAAAAAATTAGAGCTAATAATTTCGCAAAGGTTTCAATGAAAATCGCCGAAAATATGAATTTATATATTTTTCATTCATGCTTATATCTTTATTTGTAGAATGTATTTATAAAGACTATATTTATTGTAGTTAATAATAAAATAATGTGGGAAATAAAAAACATTTCTACAGCATAACCTATAACCAAAATCAGCTGTTACATGAAATCATATGGTATAAGGTATGCGTTTCAGAAATAGTGTGACGCGAAAGCAATGATTGTATCCCATGTTTTGTTCACCGCGCGTAAATAATTTGTGAGTTCATTAATTACACTATTCCTATTTTCAAATAAAACGTCATTTGAAAAACTGAACAGATAGACCACAGATGTGCATAAAAAGGGTTGACACATATAATACCTTTTTGCATATTGAGAGTCAGCAATACTGTGCTCGTTACAAAACATTTTAATTAAGCTTTTAATACACAATTAGGACAGTAGAGCATGAAGGTTAATTGCTTTTTTTAATTGTGACACTCTTCATAAATATATAAAATGAATTGAATTGATAACTTGCTTTAAACTGAGGTTTTTTTTTAACCTGGGAGCGGGTTTAAACTGCCCGAAGCACCGCTACCTCAAGGTATATTGTACTTACCTCCCTGATCTAGTCAAAGTGCCCCTTCCCTCTTACCAGGTTTAGGAGTTTCCTGACTAGTGTTTTACCTTCAGCATCCACCAGAGCTGTACTATCTCCAAAGAGGTTGAAGCGCCTCTCGGCAAGTGCTTCCCATCTATAAATGATGTGTGTGGCGGTCTCCAGTTCTTGCCCGCATAATCTGCACACTGGTTCATCTTTGAAGATACCCGTATTATGCAGATGTTTCCTTAGTCCACAGTGTCCCGTGAGTAAACCTGTGGCTATCCTCAATTCCTGCCTAGACAAATAGATGAGACTCTCCTGCAGCCCCAAGGAAGGTTTCCTAAGGGTTAGCTTACTGTGTCCCATTCCTTCAGCCCTGACCCAGTGCTCACAGTGTCTTTCAGCCATCCACCTTCGCACTGCAATCTTGACCATGGATTTGGAAATACCTACCAATTAGAGGAGTTAAAGACCCCAGCGCATCTGCGGTTTCTATTCCAAATATTCCCCTATGCCCTGGCACCCAACCTATCTTGATTTGATTGTGCCTTGCCATGGCTTCTAGGTTATTTAGGCACTCCCTAACTATGGCCGAGGTGACCACATGTCCGTTTAGTGCCTTAATTGCTGCCTGACTGTCAGAGAAAATAGCAATCCGGGTCCTGTGTATTACCCTTCTCGCTATCTCTCCCAGACAGGCATTTATAGCATATATTTCGGTCTGAAAGACAGAGGTATGCCTCCCCAAGGAAAAAAAAACTAGCTTTACCCTTGGGTTTTTACAATACACCCCCGCTCCAGTGCCGAAGTCCATCTTAGAGCCATCTGTGTACCAGATCTGAGCTCCCGATGTTACTGACCCTGATCATTCCATCATAGTTTGGTGGGCCTGGTCAGGTGCAAACAACCATTTCACTGGTTTCTGCAGTCGGCAGCTTGGTAGCCGCCCCCGCACCCCTAGTGGTGGTTGCCGTTGACACATCTGCTACAGACTCACTGTTTGCCGTCTCATTGGCTCCCGCTGTCTGTGCAGACTCAACATCAATTTGTGTATTTACTTGATCCATTAGCTTCCCAAGTATGGGTTAAAGAACGGTCAACCCCCCACTGCCCTAGCAAGACAACATACAATGACGTTTTGTCTGGTTCCTCAAGGGGATCGTGTGCTACTGCATTTTATACCCTGCAGCCATTCATCCATCGGCACGATGCCTTTCACCTTGGATTGGGTATTCAGTCACTGACCTTGAAGCAGACCCCAAGTTCAGGTCATTATTAACAGTTGCTCATGGAGCGAACAGCCTGCTTTACTCTCTTTTGTTACAACTGTGTTGTTAGGGTAGTTTCCCGCCCATACTTCACAGTCGCATTGCCCTTGGTTCACCTGGGAGGTGAGAGTAGCATTGTGAGGACTTAATTCCCAACTACCCCAGTCCCCAGTCAGAGCAGTTATTTCTACTACACCCAACCGGTTGACTGACGAGGAGGGATAATTCCTCACCTTTGAACCATTGCCTTGGTCCGGGCCTGCTTATTCAGAAACCTTCCGGAATCCTTATTCACAAGTAACCTACATATCTGTAGGCCGTTCCACTATCCGCCACCTGTGGACCCGCCCGGTTGCTCAGGCCAGCTATCCGGGTAAACTGAGGTTAGTTCAAGTGTTTGTTGCTTTTTCTCAGGAACAAAAGATCCCCTTTAAAACTCTTTTTGAGCATAATTCTCATATTCCTATCCCAACAATATTATATTATATTGTTTTATTATATAAAACATTTTCCTAGCTATTTATTTACGGATTAGTGAAAAATAATAAACGTTATCATGCACTTGATTCACGGTCTGTTCTCAGTTCATGTATGTCAAAGTTATAAAGGTATTTGAACGTTAGCAGTTGATGGAAACGTCTAAACGCGCCATTTTTGGTGCGCACTGTCGTCCGTTCATGTTCGTGAATGCTAGAGAAGAAATCTAGTGACCTCGTTGTGACGTAAGCACTGAAAACATGACCGTTTAGTAACGTGTTCTTGATCATGCAAAATTCTGGCGAGACTCCAAAGCCTCTTCGGCTTGACTGACAAAATACTTTTCTAATTTTAAATCACCTATAGTCTTCCTATTAACGTCTAAGCCAGAGGAAATATATTCGATTACCAGGACAGAATTTATTTTTAGATGGTAGCCTGTAAAATTGTGTCGACCTAAAGTAATAAAACAATTGTCCACACCCGGTTTATATACTAATTGATATTACTTTAATAATAAATAAAAATGTTTAACCCTAATTATACTTGATCTCTAGGTTCTACAGTATTCAATAAACACAAAAGTAAATAAAGATAAATCAGGTCGGCAGTGCTCACTAGAAACCTTAAGTTCTCAGTCCTAAAAATATTCCAGCCCTATTTTAGAGCTAACCACAAATCTCTTTGGTGTATTAGAAACTCAAAAACAGACTTTAAATGTAACGTAAACCCATACAAGCAGGTTAGATCAATGTTTGAGAAAGGGTTAATACGTTAAACTTACAACAGCTGTCAGTGACAGATGTAGTTTTACTGATCTGTTGCCACAGATTAAATACTAAATAACGAAACTAGCTATACTGCAAGGAGACATCTTTCGTAAAATACCAGACTTGTTATAAAAAAGTCATTAACACTCAAATAACAACAAAAATCCTACATATTCCAATGCTATCCTATGCTAACTCATAATATCCCATCTATCTCCCACATTCTTTTCTGCTAGCTGATCATCTCTAAGTATTCATAAATAATACGTTTTATAGAGGAATATATCTCTAATTTCATAGTGAGACCAAAATAAAAGTTAATCTATTCTTAACTAAAGTGAAAACCTAATTTTACTTATAAGTGATCGACGGACTTCACATTTAGCGACGTTTTGTGTCCCAACACCTCAATACGCTACGATGTTGTCATAAATCTCCATATTTGTATGAGTCTTTATCAATATGTATTCAGTAACTGTAGAATGTTTAACCTAAAAACCGATCCTGTTATCAATGGTTACACAAAACTAGTAATTATGGAACTGGTGTTGTTGAGGAAATAACAGGTTACAGGATGAAGTATATTTTAAATATATTACTCACAAGGCCATTACAAATAGTGTCTTAGGAATTCAAACAAAATTTAACAACAATACCTTAATGGCACCTGCTGGTGACTGGGTTTTCCAGATGATTTTATGATTATTATACACGTTCTGTATGTTTCTATACTCGTATACGCATGTAGAATATAGAAATAGATTTCTTATTTATTTTTTGTTAATTACTCTGTTGCTGGCAAGATTTTTATTGATATTAATGTCGGTCGCAGTTTCTTGAGACCTTCACTAGTATATCAGGACCCTGGTCATCGGATTAACCCATCGGTTTTGGTTGTTGGTGTTTGTATTGTATTTGTAGACAGTGAAGCGAAGTAGTGTCTTAACAGTTGAAGAGTTGAGGGAAAATATGGTCAGTGTTTTGATTATGTAATGACAGTTTTAAACACGAGTTTAACAATGTTGGGAGAAAAATTAATATGTCGTAAATGATCACAAACACAGAGAGAGAGAGAGAGAGAGAGAGAGAGAGAGAGAGAGAGAGAGAGACAGACAGAGAAAGAGAGAGAGAAAGAGAAAGGAGAAGGAAAGAGAGAGATTAACAAACAGCCAGATAGAGATTTTATCCACGATTAATGAGTGTACGACACTTCATAGCTTTTGTTTCCTCACACAGCACTATTTAGAGCGAGTGTTTCAACATTCTATTTATAAATGTCCAGGATCAGAAGCTTAATTATTTTCCTGCTCTTTAGTGCTTGTTTTACTATTAATGATGTTATCTACATCTGTTGCGTCTTGTTTAGTAATTTATTTCTTTATATTATTTTCTGAATTAATGACATAATATCATACATGTTTTTCAGTCAACCTTCGATATGTAACGCCCTAAATTTACAACTATTTTTTTTCTAAAATTTTTTTGACTTTAAAATATTTTTGGTTGTATTCCTTTAGCAGACTGTATGCGTTCCTATTACAACACAATGTATAAATACGCAAGTATAAATGAACTAGACACACGTGAGGGTAATTTTATGTCTGTATAACTTACCCAGTATTATTGTTGGTTTTTGATTTATGTTCGAACAGTATTTTTCAGAAAAGTATTCTACTGTGACTTTAGAGGATTTAGTTGCTTGAAAAAATAAATGTATGCGCATTTTGATACGTATTATGATTACACCAAGCATTTCAGTTACATGATAATGCAGCCTTTCGGATGCTCTAAAGCCATTTGTTTCTTTTCAACCTCGTTCTTGTAATCCATTATTTCCGTCCCAGAAAATATACTTGTAATTCATCGCCGTTCCTATCTTTCCATTTTGTTTCACTCACAATCACCATCAGCTACTAAAACTGTTTTAATTTTATTTCTCATCTGTCCCATTGATTCTCTTCTAAAACCTTCTCCCAAGCCCTAACTCGTGCCCACTGTAATCTTCGTTAGTATCACTTCAGTATTATAAGGCATTCAAGTTAATGCTTTCATTTATATCTCACTGTTTTCGGTATCGATTTGAACACTGTCTTTGTTTCACTTTCAAGCTTTTATATTCCCATGCATAGATTGTTTATTTATATATATATACACAAAACTATATATACACACACACACACACGCATACACACGCGCGTGTGTGTATGTGTGTGTGTGTGTGTGTGTGTGTGTGTGTTTTTTCTATATATATGGTACGGAGTCGACGGCATGCCCATATTGTTATAACTTTCTCCTACCCCCAGTACCAGGACAGTGTTCTTATCTTATAACTAACAATTGCCATCTTCTCTTCCTTACCTTTCAACTTACAAGAGGTTGTAACTAGTATACTACTATTTCTCAGATAGCAGGTCTACTCCTGTTCACGTGATGCACAACCCTGAATCTTCCAGAAGAGGGTTTTATCTCCGTACCTCAACCCTGCCTGCATCCCCATCCTTTCCCATTCTTTCGCTATAAATATTTCACTGAGTAATTACCTTAAAACTACAAATACATTGGTTTGACAATAAAGACAACTGTTGAAATTTGTTTAATGAATTTTCTAAATTTAATCACTTCTTATATGGACATCTTTTTTTGAATTTTTAATATCCACCATTAATTTTTAGCACTTGTTGGATTCGAGCTATGATTAAAGCTAGATAAGTTTAAAGATGGCTTTTAGCAACTTATACGAGACGTGGATTGGGGGTCACCAATTATTTTTTCGGCGTCTCCCCAGCGCCGAGTTTTCTTAGCGCCGAGGGCAAATTAGTCTCCTCAGCACCGAGCCCATAAATTATCAAATGGTCTGCTCAGTTGTGCAGAAGTGACGAGTGTTAATGTCTTCTCTTTTAAAATCCTGACTCAAAAATGATACCAATCGACATATGGCTTATTGTATCTTATGGTATACTTTAGCAGTGATATTAAGTTACACTGAAGTACACCTCGGGTTGTTTTGGGATAATTTTTCTTGTAATTATGAGTAGAATATATAAGTAGATCTCATTCAAGATTACCTGCGAGTAACTCAAACATACGAGAGTCGGTTGTTATGTTAATTACAATTCATTATGTTACTTTAGAATTCGAGGCGAATCATGTCTGCAATGAAATGTATGACACATTTGCGTCATTGCAGTGCTGACCATCTACTATGCTCAGTTGGGCACACGCCATTACGGTTCTTAGCTTTTGTGAATTCCAATTCAACTGTCAAAACTGTCAGATTATGTCAGGTAGCCCGCTCGACGCTGAGGAGACTTGGCGCTGGGGAGACGGAATCAATTATTTTGACCACCGAACCAGACAAACGTCTTTTTTCTAGGATATTAAACAGGGTTAAGGAAAGCAATAACAGCCAAAGGCGATTTCATTATTTCATGATATACATTCATAGAACTATTCATAGAACTCATTCATAGAACTCATAAGTTCTTGAGATACAAGTACTGTAAGGTTGTGTACAATATTTTAATAATAAATTACAAAATAATGTTTTTATAAAAAATCTTTTGGAGAATATAACTTAGAATCGAATAATCTTTTCATGAAAAATTCCACCTTGAATAGGAAACTTTTTTTTCTCTCTAACTCTGTTATATACACTCACGGCACACATGAACCCGCACGTGCTCGTACGTACACGAATGCACATAAGCAAACATTAATTGTTAAAAAAAAAAACAAATTCGGTTTAATTTTGATTCATTTTTATTTCAATGTTTAAAATGCTTTAAATTTAAAAAAAAGAGATGTGTTTAAGAACACCACAAACATCCTGCTGAATACAAAGTCACATATTAAGTATTCGAATGTTAGATTGTGCTAACATAATTAAGGATTGAAGACCAGATGTAACGGTGTCCGTTTTGAAAGGTTTCGCTTGCAAAATGAGAGTATTCTAAATGTTCGATCAGCTAACGGAAATAAAGGCAATCTAATGGCCTGCGACATGTGCCAAAACCAAGACATAACAAACCGGTTCTACCATTATCATGCATGTATGCATAACGGTGCTAAGAATAATTGCCGCAAAGTATCACCCAAGCACGACAAATCGATGTAAACACACAATGCATGTGTAATGTGTTCATTAGGTGCCTGATTAAGGTTATTGCCCATATGTTGTAGCCTGCGAACTTCGAAAAACAAAGCGAAAAAGACACAGTAAGTAATTATATCATTAAATACTTTTATCCCTTATTACGTCATTGAATCGTGACGCACGGTGCCTTTAATATAGTTCTAGAATCATGAGCGTGACGACCAGTAAATTAAACGGATCACTGAGTGCAAAAGTTAAAAAAATTAAGGTTAATAATACAAGAGTTTAGAAATAATATGACAACAAAAAATTGTCACCTATGAGGCATAAGTTAAAACCTGAATGAAAAATGTTATTCATATAGAGATGTTAAAAAATTTAAGGATTAAAAAAGCCATTCACGAATTTCGTTAAACTCGACTCTTGAAATGTTCTAGGCGCGTCTAAAATATTTTTTCCCTTCAAAAATTGGAATAGAAATATATGTGTTATCACTATATTGAATCAGTATAGCAAGTTTAATGAAATTTAAACTATAATATATTAACTGATAAATAGTATTGAAACGAATAGTAACATTTAAATTAATAATGTACAAAATAGATGTAAAATAACTTACAAATAATAATAATAATAGCTGTTTTCCTTATCAAATACACGTTAATCATAGTAACCGTATAAAATGATTTAAATATAACCTCAAAATAACCTCTAAATGAATACGAAAACAGCTGCTGTATGAAATCGTACCTAATTATAGTACGATTCTTTTGAATATATATATATATATATATATATATATATATATATATATATATATAGATTCGAACATGAAAATTATTTAAAATTACCCTCTAAATGAAGACGAAATCATCTGTTGTATGAAATCATGCCTAATCAAGCATACGATTGTTTTGAATATAGGCCTATAGCGAATTGAATTCGAAAATTATTTAAACGTAACCTCAAAATAGTATCTAATTGTAGACGAAAACCACTGTTATCTTTAACTGACTATATTAAAAGTGCTGTGTTTGGATATATTCGAGACAATAAGTTCATCTCGGCAAATAGGGTGTAGGCCTATAAAGACGCCAATTGAATGTCTTTTCCCGCTCATAGAAAGTGTCACACGCTTATAAACAATTTTTCAAATAAAAAATTGAGTTCAGAATTGTTTTCGGCATTAACGAGTGAAAATATCTATTTTCGAAATTTTTTATTTTGGGCGAAATTTTCATTTAATAAAGCATATTGAACTAGGTCAAAGACCAATGTACAGGACCAGACTTTCAAAACAGAAGGTGAAATTACCCACGCTGTCTGCATGAAACGCCCCGTAATGAAGGCACTAGGCCGTTAAACTCAAAGCACGTATGGGGCATTGTTTAATTTCTTTTTAAAATTTATGAAATTCGATACGACGGCAAGCATTCGATAGCAAATTAAAATTTATTACGCGAAAGTGGAAGGACGGATGAAAGTTTGGTGTTGTTTTTTTCGCCGGTTAATTTCGCGACCTAATTAATATGCTATGGGAATTAGTTTGGAATGACGCGAATGTGTTTGGATTGAAAGCGTAAATAATATAGTTGTCATATTGTTTTCTTGACAACTATGTAATGTTACACATGTTTACAGGAAATAAAGCAGTGCTACAAATTAGTATAAGTGAGCAAAACAAAACCTCGAGTAAATAATTAAGTTCTCCTTGCAGAAGGGATTACTCTGGCTATTCTTCCAGGCTATAACCTCCTGGATGGCTCTACAAAGCCATTACGTGAAGTATTGAGTTCCGTTTACAGAGTTCAGGGATTCTCTGGGGAATTTAGTCGGTAGGGAATGTACATATAACACGAAGCCCCTAGTTAGAGGCCGTTGACCGATCACAAGACGATACTAATTCCAAGCAATACGTGCGTTTTAAGGCGAAGCGCGCTATAAAGCTAATATCGCCAGTGAAGTTTGGGGATATGATGTTGAACTTAAGTATGAATAATTTAGTACTCACCTGGTTTGAGAGGAACCTACAGCTCACGTGTGCTTGGGCGCCACCTTGAAGCAAACCGACTCTCTATCGAAGTATTATTTTCGTGTAAAGCATTATGAACAAGATTAATGAATCGTTTTAGAAGTACTGTACTGTAAACTTTGAATAATAAGTTGTGCTTTTATATGGTTTAAGGTTAAGTCTATTTAGGCCTACCTGTATGTTATTGATTTATCTAAAATCTAGTTTTTAAATATATTCACCTGTAAACTAGAATCCACCAAATCCCAAATAACATACCTCAAAATTGGCGTATGTCTGGAAATTTCAGACAATTACGTTGCGAATTCAATTAATTGACCTATAGTAATGGCTAATTTAAATCGAATGAATAACAACAAGTGCCAGATTATTCTGCATTAGGAGTAGAATACAATGGCGGATGTATTCCATATAAAAAGGCACAGCGTGATGGCTCCTACACAATGCATATAAAAATCTAGCTGGCGGCGGTTGACGGACGGACACAGTCACGCGGCACAACGACCTTGGACACTGTAACAGCCCAACGCGGCAAAACGACAGTTATATGGCCAATTGATTCTCTGATGACGCTTCGTCATATTTTAATTCCTAGCTTAGTAAACAAACTTCCCTCTCCCCCTCTCTCTTTGCCTCTCTCCTTCAGAATAGTAGATACTTCTAAAAGTTATTCTTCTTGTTTGTCATTTTACTAATACATCTCATTTTACCACAAATCAAACAGATTATAGTTTCGCGTTGTAGCTAGCTAACGGTCAATTTAACAAACTATTTTTTAAATTATGCTCATTAATTCGGTTATAATTTATCTGTAAATTGCTGGGATGTACCTCATGTTTACCAATGTTTGAGAGCGCGTCACCTCAAGTAAGTGATAAAACCCACAAGATGACATAATGTTGCCCTATGTACAGTTTAAATCCATATGGTCTTTATGGTCTTTCCTTATCCCTGTCTAATTCAATCCGGCCTTCGCTGTTAATCCTCTTTCAAGGGAATCAAACGAGTAGGGAATTCCTTATGACTACAAAAAAGAGTAGGTATAGTTCAGGATCGCGACCCTGGTTTGTTAGAACATTTTTAATATACCAACTCGTTACACCTGTCGAAACAAGGCAGCTGTATATATATATATATATATATATATATATATATATATATATATATATATATATCAGGATCGCGACCCTGGTTTGTTACAACATTTTTAATATACCAACTTGTTACACCTCTCGAAACAAGGCAGCTGTATATATATATATATATATATATATATATATATATATATATATATATTTATAAGATCAAATAATACACACAAATACAGGAATATTTAATTTATTGAACAATAAACTCACACAAATACAGGAATATTTAATTTATTGAACAATAAACTCACACAAATACAGGAAATTCTAATATTCCTAGTATACAAATTTCTAGTATTCCTGAGGATGTTGGTACTGTTTGCCAACGAAAACCTTTGAATTGTAAATTCAATAAATTATTCTTGTATTTGTAAATTGTTTTATTTCTTTATTAATACACAAGAATACATATTATAGTATATTGGTAACCTAACAAAAGTATTGTACATAAAAAAATATTTAAATTTCGACAATAAAAAAAATATTTCTTCAGATTTTTCCCATTAAAAATTTATTGTATTTAGTATAAGTGAATATAAAACATAACATAGTTTCAATTACGTATTACAATTTATTAAAAGATCTATTTAGGTTTAACATCTTTGTAATTTATAACAATATAATTGTAAATAGTACAGTCAGTAAGATAATCATTTTAGAACAGAAAAGATTCAAGGGCCTTCAATAATTTAGAAGTAAATGTTCAATATAAATAAAAGTAAGTCATAATAATATGTAAATAATAAGTAATAATATTTACTAATTTAATTGTAAACACAATTTCAACTGATTTTTTCACGTTTCAATAAGTTTTATGTTCAAAGGATATTTAAATTAGTAAAAAAAAGACGAAATGACGAACTATTTCTAAATAGTTATAACTGATACAGAAATTTTAATTTCTAAAATAAAGTCACTTATATATTAAATATTAACATGACAATATGCTATAAATTATTTTAAAAAATATTTTTTGCGTTTTATTTTCAACAAAAGTATTGTTTTTAAACATAATGTATAAAAATTTAGATTTTACTACATTCATGGAGTTTGTAGAAAAAACGTAAAAATTAAGGAATAATTTAATTTAAATTTAAAATGTTTTCTTGTCGACCCTCAGTATTAAAGTCTTTCATAATTTTCACATATTCACAAAATTTAATTACTCTGAGACTCAAGCGGTAATGCACGTGAATAAACCATGACGTCAATAAGAAATAAAAAACTGTCCGCTAAGTTCTTTTGAATGACGCGTTCAGTTTTTACTTGTTTACTCTAGTGGATGGAAAAGCACTCAGACTTACAGCTTCCAAAGGGTAAACAACTTTTCACCCTTTATGAGCGGGGTGGCAATATTTATAAGACTGTCGATATAAATTGTAACCTCTGGAACTTATGAGAACAGTGTATTATTTCACACAAAGGTGGGTTTGAGTTATACAGCTATATTTTAGATTTTGTTGCGATGTTTGTAATTCTGCTTTGTCGTACGAGAACTGGAAACTTTCGAAGAACTTAGTTACTTTAACAGTTTTAACCAAACAAATACTTTTTAAATTCTTAACAAATTTTCTGCAAATGCGATACTAAAGCGAAGTTATTTGTTTATTGTATTTAAAGCCACGCTTTTATAAGTTTAATACAATTATTGTACTAAAAATATATATTACCACCGAACCCGATACGTTGATACTAATGGTAGGATCATTTTATTAGTGTCCTTGATTTAATATTCGAAGTATTGGGCGTTGAAAAATAATTCCCGAATAAAATTTAACTTCAAGAGAGGCGTCTTTCCGAAATAATTCTTATTTAATGACTAATTTGTATTGGTTTATGGAAAATGGCCATTTATTTCCAAAGATAAACAAAGATTGTTTTTCATTTTATTAAAATACGTAACATGATGATTTTATAATCGTTGGGTATAAATACTTTTAAGATGAACTTTTATCACAGATGAAAGATAAATTAAACTTTATTTCAAAGAATGACAACCGGACCTGGTCCAATTTTCATAATGATGCAGAAGCAATGATAAATAATATTGAAAGAATAATAAGATTTAACTTATTTGCCATGGCTTTTATCTTTATTGAACACCAATATGTGAAATTTACTCTAAGCAGATTATAATTTTAATTCCATTCGAATTTCAGGTTTCTTCTAAGTTTGTGAGTTAATTCATGTTATATAATGTTTGATTAACTAAGATGTTTGAATGGTTTATATGGGTACTTTGTGGTTTATATGGGCACATTAAGACTTGTCCTGAAAGCTGATATTTTTTATATGTTATTGGTTAGGTTTTCAAGAACGTAGCAAACAAATTGCTGTATTGTTGTTTAGAACGCATATAATTCATCTCTCATATTACAAAACGTCTTGCCCTAGTTACTGGCTCAGTACCCCTGCGAACGCATAACGCACGCCTTGTAAAAACCCGACCAGGTCACATCGGTCACATGATCTTTACTCCGCGACTGCTACTTTCAATTAACATGACCGTTTGCCAGTTACTCCGACTTCAGCAGTATTCTCATTATATCAATGATTGATCATGTCCGGGTATTAAACTCTCTGCTTACACAAAACTCGCGCGTTACGGTCTCTTAAAGGAAAACAAAACACTTGATTTTATTAACACAGCTGTTCCTCATCTATAGAATTCCGTACGAAAAATCTATTAATTATTTATATTTATTTTAGATGATCATAAATATATTTCAGAGTGTGGTTCAGTTTATTTAGGATAATGAAACCGTTAATTCATTCAAATTATAATGAAACAACTATATTTTTATTGAACATCTAGTTTAGTATGCGAGTTCAGTATAGTATGCCTACACAAGTGAACAAAGAATCTCCCTATATTGTAACGGGTAAAGTTGCATCCGTGATTTATGGACCCTTCTTGACAAGTACAAGTCCTTTTTCGCGGATAGAAATTACTGAAAGCGAGAAGTAACGCTTGAACGGACACAACAGTTGCGATGATCTAGAACCTTCTAGTGCGAGAAATTACTAGAAGCGGCAAGTTGATATAAAGGATTTGTTAAGCGTGAAGAATAAACAATGTTTACAATATAGTGAAGAGAGTAAAAACTTTAGTGGCCGACAGTGAAAGTGTGTTTCAAGTGTAAACAAACTGTTAGTAATAAGTTATATTTAGACCTAATTAAAACAGTGTTTAAACGTTTTTGTAATTGATATGTATGTAAATAATAATAGCAAAAATGTTTGTGAATTAATAAATCGTTATTTACTTATAATTTGTTGAACCTCTGTAAGAATGTAACAATATCTCTTCATAATAAAAGTGATAAATCGCTTCAAAGCCTTAAAGAGACAGCAAATGGTTTATTCGATTTTAGTTGGGAGTTCTCTTTGCGGTGTTAAGATATAAGAACATAAGATTTTTGTAAAGTTAGTAGGAAACTTTAAGAAAATTAGATTCGTAAATTTCATTACATTAAAATAAATAATAATTTTAAACTTGTGTCCAATTCATTTGACTAAATAAGAAAATTTTAAATACATGCACAGTGCCTCGTAAATTTGAAGCTTTGACTTAGTTAACTCTAAACGTGAAATTAATAATATCAAAATGATTAATGAAAAATATTGTTGGATTAGAAATTGTTTTGAGCTATATTACCGTGTCATAGCTTTACTAAGTATTCAAAGCGGGCAGTTTTGTTTGTACTATAATAGCGAGAGCGTTCCTCATGAATACGTAACCGAGCCAGTGTGAACAAAGAGTATTTAATTGTGTGCAATTTTACTTTTATCACCATTTAAAAGTTTATTTATTGACAGGCAGCAAATAAATGTACAACCAATAGAAATAGTATTTATTAGGAATATACTGTGGTTGAATTTACTAATAAATACACAAAAACCTCTTAACCACAAACCTTCTTTATTTTACCCTTATGTACACTTCAGTTACCAAGTAACCACCCTCAGGGGGATAACATACAAGGACGATCCTTGGTAACTGAAATGTACATAAGGGTAAAATAAAGAAAACTTGTGGTTAAGAGGTTTTTGTGTATTTATTATCAATAGAAATAGAACTATATTTATTTTGGCTAAGCAAGAAAACTGTAGAATTTTTTAAAACTGTCTTAAATAATTTTCAGATTTTGTTATTAATGTAATACTTCCGTAAACACTTAGTTCTTGTTCTTTTAATTAAATTCTGAGTAACTGACTTCTTTATTAAGAATTAAATCATACACATTAATAAGGATCTAGATATACTATAAACACTGGATCACCTCTTTCCCCATCGTGATAAAAAAAAAACGTTTGCTGATGCAAAACAATCTCATCTGCGCTTGGCAATTATCATGATGATTGTCTAGTGCACTTGTTTTGTGTCAGTAAGTTTGTTAAATATTTATTCTCTCAAAGAATAAATTGAGTATTTACTATACTCAAATATTAGTATTACAAAGTAGCGACTTTAAATATTTGCCAAATTGTTTAACAAAATCCAGCAGTATGAAAAAGATATTTTCTAAATTTTTTTAGAACACTTTTTAGTATATATTTGGCTGTATTTCTCCTATGAAAGAGGTGAAATAAAATTTTAAAAGTAGCAGAAATAAGTATATACAAAATAAATACGTTTTGCGTTACATTTTAATTTTCAAAACCTAAGCGTTGACATTAACAAAGTTAATATAAAACAAGCAAATATCAATTAGAAAAATGGAAATTTTTAATCTATATTTGAAAAATATATTTATCTGATGACTAATAAATGTAACATTATGCATTTATTTCTCGATTTTTCTATTACATTCTGTGGGTGCATAAGCCCATTCATTTTAAACTGCAAGAGTCCACAGGCTATCATGTAACACTTGAAGTGTCAGCTTTATTACACACGAAATAGAATAATTTATAGGTTAATCAGCTGTTACTGGTCACATATGGTCTTGGGTCGCGTCAGCTGTTTGACAACAGATGGTACCGGAAATGGAAGTATGCGTCTTTTTTTACCAACAAGACGCGTGGTATGCATTTTGTTTCGAGTCGTTTGATAACACGTTAGTCGCGAGAAAGGAATAAATTTTGATTTTACAATTGTTTTTAAAAACTTTAATTGTGGAAGTTAGACAAACAAAATAATAATAAAAAAATGTCATAAAATTTTAAATAAAACAACTCAGAAAACACAAATAGTATGATTCACTTATTATTTTAAAACTTTTTTATTTAATACGTCCATGTAACATATTTAAATTGTCATCGAATTGTGATGGACAAAATCCACTTGAAAACGTGTTCACATGATTTGCGTTTTAATGGGTTGGCTGGGGGCCAGCTGAACGCCAGGTTTTGTAAAAAGATCTTGCAGCGTTTCAGAGTTATTGTTGCCTCTAAAACTTGCAACAAGGAACAAGCAAACAATCGTTACTGGAAAAAGTGTAGTAATTCTGATCGACTTAGCATATGTTTGAGTTTTGGCACCACCTTATTTTTATCGTCCTAGTTAAACCGGAAGTAGTATCCTTCAGCTCCAACCCTCCGTCGGCGTCGGGAACCCTTGCACATTTGTAGTGGTTGCGAGCGGTGTGCCACAGAGGCTGAAATTCGAAAACAATTACATTTATCTCATTAAAAACATGCCATAACTCGGTTCACTCGATCCAGTAGTACTGCTACTAGTATTTCCCTCTTTACTCGGTCTGACACCAGTTTACATAACTTCCGCGCGGAATGTTTGCTCAGTCTAGTATTAAGTGGTAATATAATACCATAAGTTGATCTTTATCTCTTTAAAAGATGGAATAATCTAAAATTTCTGTACTTGGTTAACACAGTAGCTTAAAGGAATTACAATGCTGCGAGATTTCAAAGATAGAAATAACTTTAATAAAGCTAGTTTTATGTTTAGTTTGAAAAATAAAATAAAAGTCTTGACTGTATGACAAAGTGCTTATTGTTAAGTAAAAGTCAATTTTAAAGAATGGATAAAATTTTTATTAGACTACAAATAATTTTAAGAAGTTTTAAACAAATGTAAACGTCAGCTTTTCCTCTGTAGAACAACTAATCACATTATTCCATTTTCAAAGTATAATAGTCCTTTCAAAAGTTTATTTCGGTTTGACATTGATATTAATCTTTTTTGTCAATAGCGGGTAGAATTTTTCTTTCGTAAATGTTGGGTTTAGCGGGAATATAATTTGACAACTCTCTAAACGCCTTGCGTGAGAAACTGTCGCTGAATCTTAATGATTCTGGGAGACACGTTTTAGCCTCAACCGTGTATCTCGAATCTAACCAGTTCCCTACACTTGGCTTCTAGGCCGCGAAGATTCGTTTACTTCCCCGAGAAACGTTTATCTCGTATGGGGCTCATAATCTGTTTCCTTTGTAGAGGGTCATAAATAGTTTTATTTCCCGAGGAATCCGCCTACTTTACTTGTAGCGTTTACACATCGGGAAGGAAAACAAAGAAACCAAATTAAGCATTAAAGTTACAATGGAGGAAAATTATTCACCATTCCGTTCGCAAAAAAGCTTTATTTTATATTATATTTTGAAAATACTTATGTAACTGCAACATGTTCTAACCGTCGAAAACATTTATTTATAATTGAAAGTTGTTTGTAGTGTTGAGACGATTATCTGGTGAAACAGTTATTGCCTAAGAAGGGAAGAAAAGTGTTGTGAACATAAGTAGGGGCGCAAAACTTTCTTGTAGGGGATATTGGAGTTAATCACGTTATAAAGTGCGCTTAAACCTGAAGTACACTTATCTATCGGGGGCCTAAAGGACTCGTTACACTCCCTTGTGAGAAGAAATGGTAAAGAGATACCTTGGTATAGGAAATAATGGAAAATTATGAGATAATATAAAGAAACGATTACATCCCCTTGTAAGAAGAAATGGTAAAGAGATATCTTGGTATAGGAAATAATGGAAAATTATGAGATAATATAAAGAAACGATTACATCCCCTTGTAAGAAGAAATGGTAAAGAGATACATTGGTATAGGAAATAATGGAAAATTATGAGATAATATAAAGAAACGATTACATCCCCTTGTAAGAAGAAATGGTAAAGAGATATCTTGGTATAGGAAATAATGGAAAATTATGAGATAATATAAAGAAACGATTACATCCCCTTGTAAGAAGAAATAGTAAAGAGATACCTTGGTATAGGAAATAATGGAAAATTATGAGATAATATAAAGAAACGATTACATCCCCTTGTAAGAAGAAATAGTAAAGATATACCTTGGTATAGGAAATAATGGAAAATTATGAGATAATATAAAGAAACGATTACATCCCCTTGTAAGAAGAAAAGACAAAAATAACCTGATATTGGAAATGGTGAAAATTTATGACATCGAGTTGTTGAGATACCTTACCTAAAGTATAATTACTTTTTCGCGCTCATAATATGTTATAGAGAACACGATATATCCCCTTGTAAGAAAAAAGGCATAAAGATCCCCTGGTTTTAGGAATATTAGAAAGTTATGGGATCGCGTTATCTGAAATAGACCTAATCTCAAATGTGTTGAAGAGATGTGTCTGCCCGCTATCATAGATAAGAAGTAAAATGCTATTATGTTATACATTGATTGTTATCTCATTAAAAACATTCAAACAATGATTAATGTAGGTCGCCTTCTAACAATGAGTATTAAAAAGGTAGCCTCGATTTTTCCACTCGCATCGAATCAAAGATTCAGAAGTTATTCGTTCTATAAAATAAATGGTCATTTAAAAATGTTTAAAAGTGTTTTAAATGAACTTCAAAGCGTTCAGAGATGCATTGTAAACAAACACAGACTCCAAGATACGCATTCAACATATACCTATGTATTATCAGCTGTTCACATATTTACAGTGTTGCCAGACTTACTTCGCTACTTGTTAATTACAACTACCCACTGTGTTCAGGAGACGGGGCTGGTCTGTCTTTACGTATAACTAAAAATATTAGTACTTTATATAAATTAGTGTGGTTCAGCTCCATTAATTAACCTATTAAATATATAAGTTTGATGAAGGAATTTTTTTTTAAACATTCAATAGAGGTGAACACTCAGTAGATCTGTTCGTAGCATTCTAATTACCGTAAACGTCCAACACATGTAAAGAGAAGTGCAGTAAAATAATTACTTTAGAAATTGGCCTTTCAGCATCTATCTCGTATTTCTTATTTTTAAACTATCAGGCTTTCTCTGCAACGAGTATAATTTCAATGTTTCTAGCTAATAGTAGTTTTTTGTGAATAATTTGTACCATTTAATATATAAAAGCTACAAACTTTACTTAAAATATTACTGGTAAATATATTATATTGCGAAATTGGTTTTCTTTAACAATATACTCGATTTTCATCCTAAGCAACTCATTTTCAAAGCCCCCTCCAAGTCTCTTTCCAAAGGATGGAAAGCTGTAATAAACCACCGCTTCTATCTCGTTGGGCAGGATTCCAAACTGCGCGACCTTTAGAGTATGCCTAATCAAAGTAAGGTCCGTCAGGGTTTGTAGTGGTTAAACTGTCTTGTTTAATGGAATATGTACGATGATACCTGATCCGTTTACGCCCTAGAAAGGATTTTATTTCACCTGATGATACTTCAAAGTCATTCATGCAATAGCAAAAAAACCAACGATTGATTCAACAGTGTAATATTTTATCAGTCGAAATGGTTCGCAGAGTCAGAGCCCTCTAGCGGTTAAACTGTAAACTATAGACCTTTCGACGAATGTTCACAGTTTAAACTCACCTTTCCTGTAGCAACGTAGCGCCAGGATGGCCATAGATACATTGTACTGAAATACATTGACAACAAGCTTTAAGAATATAGGAGTTATGACGTTTTCATATGAATCTGTACAGTCCACGAACTAACACATCATGTGAACCACCCTTTCCCTCATTTCCTTATTCATCACAGCGACTCTCAGATCTCGTTGAACATAGCATAAAACAAAATATGACAAAAGAGCATAATAATATTACAGAAGCAAATTGTATCCAATAATTGGATATTGGTCATTCAATAACCTATTTGTAATCAACACAAAATCTATTGTTCAGACGAGAAGAGGTGTCTTAGTAACTATGATGGTAAAGCATTCTTCCCTGATGTTAGATTGCATCTGGTAATGACAATAGTTATTCAGAACGTAGTCTGGAACTTGAATATATTTTATTTTATTGTAGTGTAATTTATTATTCTTTGAAACAACTTGCGGTAAAGAAAAAAACAGTGCAAAAAGGTTTCTTTTTTGGCAACATGTCTATCCCCCTCCCCCCAGTATCTCTCAGAAAGGATTCCTGTAATACCCGTAATTACCCTCATACCTTCGGTCTTACGTCACTGGACCATGATAGCGTAAAATTGTTTAAAACGGCGGTTGATTTAGACATTTAAACACATATTTTTGTATTCACTCAAAGATTCTTCGTTTAATAAAAGTGTTATATGTGTTGCAGAAGGACAGAAACAAGATGGCCACCACGTCAATGAGGCCGCAAAGCCACTGCCTTCAAACACCGCTCAAGACCTTAAACCGAGGGAACCATTTTTTAAGGGCTAACAGATCCTCGATTGCAGGTATTTATAAGTACTGTACTGTATTTTATAACAAGCATACGCAGTCGCTATACACAAACGCTGCATAACTCTCTCTCTCTCTCTCTCTGTATATATATATATATATATATATATATATATATATATATATATATATATAAGTACAGAGAATGTACTGTAAATTATATATAATAGTTTTAGAAGATGATCGAAAATGAGGACACGTAATTAAAGTTATCGAAAGTTGACTCGCATATATGCCGAGTAAGGTTTTTGTTTAAGTACAATAAAGTGGTAAGTGATGAACGAAAACAAGAAAACAGCGTTTCAAAGTTATTATATATATAATACGTTTTCTTGTTTAATAATTTAAAACAACACAGGCTATTCAAATACAAGAATATTTATTATTTTATATCCAAAGCTTTTCGTTGGCAAACAGTACCAACATCATCAGGAATGAAAATTACAATCAATGTAATTTTCATTCCTGATGATGTTGGTACTGTTTGCCAACGAAAAGCTTTGGATATAAAATATTAAATATTTTTGTATTTGAATAACCTGTGTTGTTTTAATATATATATATATATATATATATATATATATATATATATATATATATATATATATATATATAGGTATATAGATATATATAGATTTATAGCAATACTGTTTCCTTGAGCCCATTTATATCTTATATTTTAATATACTTGAACAAGAATTTTACTTGGTATATTTGTGAGTCAGGTATTGATAGCTATATTAGAGTGCCCTTATTTCCAAGTATTAGGAGAAAATGCATTTTCCGTCTTGCACTGAAAATGAGAGCGCTGTAATAAGGTATAGGTTCGCAGATGTACGAAATAAAAAATAAGATTGCTTGTTGTATATATATTTAAAATATATATATATATATATATAGGTATATAGATATATATATAGATTTATAGCAATACTGTTTCCTTGAGCCCATTTATAACTTATATTTTAATATACTTGAACAAGAATTTTACTTGGTATATTTGTGAGTCAGGTATTGATAGCTATATTAGAGTGCCCTTATTTCCAAGTATTAGGAGAAAATGCATTTTCCGTCTTGCACTGAAAATGAGAGCGCTGTAATAAGGTATAGGTTCGCAGATGTACGAAATAAAAAATAAGATTGCTTGTTGTATATATATTTAAAATATATATATATATATATATAGGTATATAGATATATATAGATTTATAGCAATACTGTTTCCTTGAGCCCATTTATAACTTATATTTTAATATACTTGAACAAGAATTTTACTTGGTATATTTGTGAGTCAGGTATTGATAGCTATATTAGAGTGCCCTTATTTCCAAGTATTAGGAGAAAATGCATTTTCCGTCTTGCACTGAAAATGAGAGCGCTGTAATAAGATATAGGTTCGCAGATGTACGAAATAAAAAATAAGATTGCTTGTTGTATATATATTTAAAATATATATATATATATAGGTATATAGATATATATAGATTTATAGCAATACTGTTTCCTTGAGCCCATTTATAACTTATATTTTAATATACTTGAACAAGAATTTTACTTGGTATATTTGTGAGTCAGGTATTGATAGCTATATTAGAGTGCCCTTATTTCCAAGTATTAGGAGAAAATGCATTTTCCGTCTTGCACTGAAAATGAGAGCGCTGTAATAAGGTATAGGTTCGCAGATGTACGAAATAAAAAATAAGATTGCTTGTTGTATATATATTTAAAATATATATATATATATAGGTATATAGATATATATAGATTTATAGCAATACTGTTTCCTTGAGCCCATTTATAACTTATATTTTAATATACTTGAACAAGAATTTTACTTGGTATATTTGTGAGTCAGGTATTGATAGCTATATTAGAGTGCCCTTATTTCCAAGTATTAGGAGAAAATGCATTTTCCGTCTTGCACTGAAAATGAGAGCGCTGTAATAAGGTATAGGTTCGCAGATGTACGAAATAAAAAATAAGATTGCTTGTTGTATATATATTTAAAATATATATATATATATAGGTATATAGATATATATAGATTTATAGCAATACTGTTTCCTTGAGCCCATTTATAACTTATATTTTAATATACTTGAACAAGAATTTTACTTGGTATATTTGTGAGTCAGGTATTGATAGCTATATTAGAGTGCCCTTATTTCCAAGTATTAGGAGAAAATGCATTTTCCGTCTTGCACTGAAAATGAGAGCGCTGTAATAAGGTATAGGTTCGCAGATGTACGAAATAAAAAATAAGATTGCTTGTTGTATATATATTTAAAATATATATATATATATAGGTATATAGATATATATAGATTTATAGCAATACTGTTTCCTTGAGCCCATTTATAACTTATATTTTAATATACTTGAACAAGAATTTTACTTGGTATATTTGTGAGTCAGGTATTGATAGCTATATTAGAGTGCCCTTATTTCCAAGTATTAGGAGAAAATGCATTTTCCGTCTTGCACTGAAAATGAGAGCGCTGTAATAAGGTATAGGTTCGCAGATGTACGAAATAAAAAATAAGATTGCTTGTTGTATATATATTTAAAATATATATATATATATATATATATATATATATATATATATATATATATATATAGGTATATAGATATATATAGATTTATAGCAATACTGTTTCCTTGAGCCCATTTATAACTTATATTTTAATATACTTGAACAAGAATTTTACTTGGTATATTTGTGAGTCAGGTATTGATAGCTATATTAGAGTGCCCTTATTTCCAAGTATTAGGAGAAAATGCATTTTCCGTCTTGCACTGAAAATGAGAGCGCTGTAATAAGGTATAGGTTCGCAGATGTACGAAATAAAAAATAAGATTGCTTGTTGTATATATATTTAAAATATATATATATATATAGGTATATAGATATATATAGATTTATAGCAATACTGTTTCCTTGAGCCCATTTATAACTTATATTTTAATATACTTGAACAAGAATTTTACTTGGTATATTTGTGAGTCAGGTATTGATAGCTATATTAGAGTGCCCTTATTTCCAAGTATTAGGAGAAAATGCATTTTCCGTCTTGCACTAAAAATGAGAGCGCTGTAATAAGGTATAGGTTCGCAGATGTACGAAATAAAAAATAAGATTGCTTGTTGTATATATATTTAAAATATATATATATATATAGGTATATAGATATATATAGATTTATAGCAATACTGTTTCAGTGAGCCCATTTATAACTTATATTTTAATATACTTGAACAAGAATTTTACTTGGTATATTTGTGAGTCAGGTATTGATAGCTATATTAGAGTGCCCTTATTTCCAAGTATTAGGAGAAAATGCATTTTCCGTCTTGCACTGAAAATGAGAGCGCTGTAATAAGGTATAGGTTCGCAGATGTACGAAATAAAAAATAAGATTGCTTGTTGTATATATATTTAAAATATATATATATATATATATATATATATATATATATATATTATTTGAAGTTTAAATAGTTTTTTTAAACTACTTGTTTAGGCTTATAGTTATTTAGAGTATATTTTGGCAGCATCTTTCCCGTCGGGGCTTCGTCTACAATAATATGTATTGCTTATTAACAATTAAGTGGAGCATTAAAGAAAAACAATTCATAAAAATCTTTAATTTTATGTCACCATTTAACTTTTAGTTCGGAATATTAGAGTATTACAAATAAGTATCTCAGCAGGGGAAGTCATGTAATATAGGAAGCTTAGAGAAATACGCGTCACCCTTTATATTCCCTCCCTTATATCAACGGATATTAATTACGTCCTCCACCAGTATTGGGGATAAGTACTGGTAACGCCAACGTGTGAAACAAAAATCTTCCTCGTTTTCATCCGTTTTAGAACAACAAAATTTCAAAATCTCTTAGAACCTTTTTAGATATCTGTCTCGGCTAGGGTAAAAAACCAAGTCCATAAAATATGTACAAATTATAACAACTAGTAAAGTTTAAGTGTATAGAGTTTCTACGATATATAACACATACAGAGTATCCATAGATTACTCAAAATACTCTAACAAATTTACCAGATGAATTTGTCAGGTCAAAATAAAAAAGAAATGTAGTAGCTAAGTACTGAGGATGGCGACATCGTCCCCGAAACTAGTCTGTTGTGAAATAGTGTGTTTGTTTGTTTAAAACTAACTTTTTGTGAAATTTTGAGTTAGCGATTGTGTGTTTTACCGTTGTGAATAGTTCTCACTAGCTAAGCTCTAATTAACTAAACAAAAAATGTGATATAAATGTTCGGCCTATTTTTCTTAGTTTTCTGCTTGTCTGTCCTTTTGTGTTTTCTACAGACAAAGGCAAATAGAGGTAATAAATTCAAACTTTGAGTCAATCTCACCATTCCTTGTATAAAAAGTCTTAGAAAAACATCTCTTTTTATAATGTTGGGCCAGCGAGTCTTTAAAGTAATAATACAAAAATTGAATATTTAAAAAAAATAATAAAAACATTATTTATTTTCAGACAAACATTTTAGGACCAATTAAAAATAGTGTGAATTAATCGGCTTCTAAGTTTAAGTAAAATGGAAGAGCTTAGTGATTTTTTTTTCGTTTGTTGTTTAGATCTCAGTAAAATGTAGATCGACTATAAAAAATTAGGAAACGTGTAATAAATTACTCTATGCTTTCAACTCATTAAATATAATGAACTTGTAATTATAAATACATATATGTAATATAATAGTCATATATATATATATATATATATATATATATATATATATATATATATATATATATATATATATATTATAACCTAACTTATTTAAAATAAGTTTTTTCTTTAGGTTATATTTAATTACCTTACCTTTCTATAGTCACACCTTCAGGTTTCTAAATAATTAACAATCATATAAAATTTAACATCAATTGCATTTATTCCTCTGACATTTAATTATTACACATTATACCAATTATATTATTTCTATGCGGTGACAAAGATCGATTGTTTAACTAATCTTACAATTACGAAAAATGTGGACTCTTGAGGATTTAGGGTTTTCTTTATACAATAAAGTTTAATAATTGCAGTGTTATTTGCTCTTTTTTCGGATCATTATTATGGAATCTTTCATAAATTAGAAAGTAGTGAAAAAAACTAGATAAATATTTTATAGCAATGAATTAAAAATTGTTCTGAATTTACTAAGTTTATAAAGCTCTGATGGCTAAGTCTAATGTAAGAAATGTAGTACTTGTTGCTTTGTTGAGTTCCTGGAAATCTTGACCGTTGTTATCTGCTTCACTGCACTTTTACACAAAAATAACTTACTTCCCTAATTCTTTACTACCTAACTAAATCTTTTACGTCGCATTTTTAAGGTTTACACTTGTAAAAACTAATAATTCCCTTAACTCTATTAAACAAATTTATCTCTTTTTAAATATTCCTTACGCTTGGCCCCCCCCCCCAATACGTCTGCCCTTTTCTGAAGTTCCTCCAAGACTTCCTTTTTTCCTGATCAATTTAGTTTTTATGAACCTGCATAATTTCTCCCCCCTTACGTATTTTAGTTATCTTGGTGATTCCCACACCTTTTACATATAGCCTTCCTAACGGTATAGTGTTCATATCCCTGGTATTTTGGTCACTTGGAAACACCAGACTTAAAATACTTGGACCCTTCTTCTGTCAATAGGTTACCACAACAATCTTTATGATTACACCCAAATAGAACAATGGTTAAGTACTTTGTCCGTACTTTAGTAAACTATTTTTGTCGCTCTTTGCTTAATTTTGTACAGATTATTATTTTTTTTGGATACTAACTAAATTCATTCTATAGCCTTATACGATTATGTTATAATATATATATATATATATATATATATATATATATATATATATATATATATTTAATTGACAAAATATTACATCTAATCAAAATCATTTAACAGGACATATATAAGCTTTGGATTTCTGCTTAATGTCTAGCAGTAATGAATTCACAGTGCTCTGGTTTCACTCCTTTTATATTTAAAGTCCATTTTTGTTGGGAACAGCAGGGGTTGGTTTAACGTTACGCTAAATGATATTATGTTTCTACACCGCGGCCGGTCATAGCAAGACTACTTCGCTTGTTAAACTCTCCCACGACACATTTACCCTGAATAGAACACGTTTGTTTTTTGTTTTTTGTACTTATCGATTCCCTTCAAATACCAAAAACGAGTTATAATACATTTGGAAAGAATAAATTAGTTTTCTATTCTACGTTTAAAAATTATTAATAGATTAGGAAATCAAATAATTAAATAAGTGTTTGTAAAATATATAATTTGTTTCATTTTTTTATAGTTAAAATACTTCAGGAAAGCAACTCCAACCACTCAACCAACATCTCCTAGAAATAACATAAATCCATTCTAGTACCTTAGTAGTACGTGATGCTTAATTTATTCTTCCCATATTCCTACAACGTGGAAGGGATAGACTAGACATTGCCGTATTTAATTTTTACCCTCCGGTTCGCATCCCTACATCTTGAAAGGATAAACTCTAGAGACGTCTAAGCAACATAAGTAATAGCATTCAGAAAATAAACGTTAAAAATTTAATATCTAGTAACTAAGATAATAATTAGCAACGTTTTAAGATAAGAATTTAACAATTTGCAAATGAAATGTACTGTTGGATGGGAAGCTAGAAGCTTTGGCCTTACAAGACTAGGTATTGTGTATAGATAAGATGTAGATGACGGTAGTAAGTCAGTCAGAGCCAGTGTTTTGTGGCCTCAGAGGATATGGAGTGTCGGTCACGCTACAGTGCTGTGGGTATGGTGTGGTACAGGAATTGAGAGTGGCGATTGGGGATTCAGAGAGGGTGATAAAACATAAAGAAGAGAGAGATATATTTATATGGTCACAAGAAGCAGGATGATTGCACAATCTCTATAGGTAAAATGAAGAGAAGACGTCTTAGATGATGAGTAGGCAAAACATAAGAGTCAATATAGAACTGTATATTGGGAATGAAACTGGCCGGGCAGAGATACACGATGAATAGTTTGAATGAAGGAAACTGTAAATAAACCTATAATATATGTACGAGGGACAACCTCGTATAACTCAGGGACGCTACTATTCCCATACTAAACATCTACACTGAGATTTATCTCCTCGCTTAAACATACCTAATTTTCACTAAATGGAAAAAAATAAAATGAAGTGGTAACATTGATAAGTGGGAGGTTTACACGAGGTACGGACCAAGTACTTGCAAGAGCAAGACGTCTCTATGTACGTCCCGGTCTGGCATCATTAGGAGACGGTGCGCTTTCAGTCTAAATACCCAAGGTTTATATTTCTCTTAGGACAAAAGTTTTAAATAGAATTAACGTAAGCAAAATATTCGTTATAAGTTTCGAAACCACAGTAGCACTGGTGTATCAGATTTTCTTAAATAATTTACGTTACGTACGTACTTAAATAAAACAATAATTACATAATTAAATCTGAATCTGCTACTTGTGATTTACATTTTTTATATTATTGAAGACAATCTATAATCAATTTGAATTTTATAAATGTCCATGAAAAGGACCAGTAGTTGCAAAAGTTACAAGTAGATATCGTTAAATATTCTCAATATTATAAATGTTACCCTA
This sequence comes from Prosapia bicincta, assembly GCA_036971475.1. Taxonomy (NCBI): domain Eukaryota; kingdom Metazoa; phylum Arthropoda; class Insecta; order Hemiptera; family Cercopidae; genus Prosapia; species Prosapia bicincta. The sequence goes on from JBAIZL010000004.1 coordinate 113,964,820, forward strand.
GATCTTGCGTAAAGGGAGCATTTAGGAATAGGCAGTGTGCCGAAAAAACCTGTTTTGGTCGTGTTACAAGACAAAACTTCGAGGTTGTGTCATTCAAAACAAGACAAAGTGATTTAATTTTCACAGTTCTGAAAAGTCTTAAGTATTTCTAGATTTCTGAAAAACTTGCACCTGAAAATGTGAAAGCTTACCCAGTTTGTTTCCCCCGTTATATATTTCAACAAAGCGTCTGCTTTTGTATTTAATTTAATGGCAGAAATCAAGTTTTGGTTTTAAGATTAAATATATAGATTACGGGAGGACACCTATTTATGGTTCAGATAGAGAGCATGTTAATTAAAATACGATCCTAGAATAAAAAAATGTTTGAAACTTGCAGATTTTTAGCAGTACTATACCGAAATCTTTCAAGCAATGTCTACAGGATTACAGGACACTTAATACCAAACACAACTAAACAGCCCGCCCGACCATTATCCACTCACTCAGGAATTGTGTTATAGTACATCGTTTTTATAAACCAATAAATTTCAAAGCTTAATATCCATAATATAAACTGGAAATATGTTTATTTGATTTCAATTTTTTTTGAAAATACAAAGTAACATACAAATTTTAATGGGGGTTTTATCCAAATACGAAATCTTGCTAGGATCGTAATAGGATGCTCAGTACGAGATCTTGCTTGGGTCGTACTAGGATGCTCAGTACGAGATCTTGCTAGGATCGTACTAGGGTGCTCAGTACGAGATCTTGCTAGGATCGTACTAGGATGCTCAGTACGAGGTCTTGCTAGGATCGTACTACGATGCTCAGTACGAGATCTTGCAATCCTGAAGGTAGACTAGCCAAGATCGTCATTGAGTGCGCGTGCTAAAGCCAGGGAGCTGATCGCCAGGGCGGCTTTCTTTAACATAACAAACTATATTAATATTGTAATGTAGTATATACGCGATATGCCTTCCTTTCTGAAGTCTCAGTTTTTCTTCCACAGCAATAAACAATATATTCTTATTGTTTAGAACAAATCACGATGCATTTCTGTTCCTTGAGGAACCTGGAAAATTCTTCTCTGGATTTTCCGTTTTCTTCTAAAGATCTAGAATAGGTTAAAACGAATTCCACTCCGGGTCCTAGCAATAGACTCCATAGTTAAACATCTTTCATAATGAACTGAGTTCTAAGGTTTTCTTTTGTTTGAGGAACCATCCTCCTTGTTTTACGGAAACCGTTCATTTATCATCTGAACAATGAGAATCAATCACATAAAGTGCATTTTTCTTATACAGGCAATTATTTTCGACCTTGGAAAAATTATTGACATGGCTTGGAGACGTTAAACTTATTTTAAATCTTGGTTTTACAATTCTAGCATTATTTTCAGTTCTAATGTTAGATCGTTTAGGACTAGTGAACGTTGATCCGCTTAATGGACATTGTTTCCCTATGCCAACAACAATGTTACTGCCAATGTACATTACTACGTCCAATCTCCTCTATTTTTAGACAGTTCCATTACCTTTGTGGCAGCTCAAGGCATGGCAGCCGCTGAAAGAACCTTTCATGTAAAGAGTCGTAAACTTCAGGTTTAAATAGATTTACTTCTATAACCCAGTTTTTGCATTTAGCCACCGTATACTAAATGTATTATGTAAGCTCTCTAATGGACAACAGCACGCCGATCAGTTTTCGAGACTACTCGAGACCAGTAGAATACTCGACCTGCCAATTACTAAACTCCGATGAACTATAACACCCGATACATTGTAAGAGACTTGTCTGCCCTATGGCAAAAATAGGAGCGTCTACTTGCCATTTAGAGTGGGGGGGGGGGAACCGCTAACTCAGTTTTTGTTGAACCCCGCTGCTATACATAAAGTTCTGCCACAGTAACTGAGCCTTGTTCATCACCCTGCCTAGATGTGAGAGAGGGAATGGACAATCGCCCGATCTTCTCCTCTAGTTGGCAACTCCTGTTCAGTGTATCTCAAGTATCTTGCTACACATTAGAATGTGGCCTTATCTAAGAGTCGGACCCTCATACTAGAGACTTGAATATTGCCAACAACAGACAGCTTCTGATCACTAGAGCGATTCAAGGTCAATCCACAACCCTTCAATCCACAACGATCTTATGGGCTGTGTTGCTCAGTGCCTCATAAAACTTTTGACCTTTTCGCAAGACGTAAATCCCCACCAACGCATTATCTCATCTGATGTATATCCTTAAGTTACACTTTGTTTACCACTTCAGAGGTAGGTCTATTTAGAAAAACAACATTGTACACATGAGCCACAATTTTCTCCCTACTTCCAGTCCCAAGAAACTTTTACATCTTTCCTTAGCCCTAATTTTAGTCCATCCGATCTTCCTTTCACCTTAATATAATCAGTAAACTCCTTCCTATCACCCCAAAAGAGAATAGGTATTCAAGTATGCAATCTTATACTAGGATATATACACTTCAAAAGTCCTTCGGTATATTTCTGGTCGACGGATTTGTACAGCCATTCAAATTTTTTTTATATGCTTAGGCTTTCACTTCTAATTATCGTAAAACTTAGAAATCTGTTAAACCTTTATTCATTTAGGTTCATTACACTTACACTTAATATCTTAATAAAAGTGGAATACCATGGTGATTGAAAATGAAGAAATAACACCTCTAACTATAAAATATATATTATTACAATGTAAAATATAATTTTTATGTTAAAGTTGTTTTAAAATTTGTTGAATAACATAGGTTTCAGCCGTTCCGAGTATTGTCAAACTCTTTTCTATTCAAGTGTCCAGAGGATCATCCTCAATCACAACTTTCTACTTACCCAAGTTCTGAATAAAAAGATTTTACTAAACACACCAACAAGAAGAAATGTGTCATTGTTAGGAACGGCGGAAGATTCACCAATACTAACAATGAACTCTACAGATTTAAGTAGAGTTTAACAGAAACATAGAATATTAAAACAAAGTCTAAAGTTTATTTATTCTTTTTTAATAACGTGTGACGATATTTATGCTTATCTTATCGTGTTTTTGCAAATTCGTAGCACCAACCTGTAGTGAAATAGTGTTCTCATTGGATCGAAACTAAGCCGTTCTGCAGTGTAAAACCAAGATGTTTAGTTAAGCCTATAGGCAACGTATTTTTAAACCAATTTCATTACACGCTTTAACAAAAGCATGTACATTTTTTCAGTGTTGTTCAAGGGAACCATGTAAATGCACAAACACATAACTACTGCACGCCATTATTTCCAAGTCCAGAACTGCATTATTGTAGGTCCAAATAAAAAAAAAAAAAAAACAGTATGTCACGTGCCTCTGATTATTTTTAAAAAATTCTCAAAAATTAGAATATAAGCTATTTATCTCATCTTATATGAAATAAACTAAATATTTAACAAAAGTATTTTTTTGATTTTTCTGTTTTTAGATTAAATTGGCTAACACAACCAAAACAATTGTGAAATTTATGATATGATTAAAACATTTATAGAAATGTTTGGATTATTTGTTTGTAATGTGTTTAGAATTTTTTTCTTGATTTGTAATTTTTTAATACATTAATAACTTATTTTATTTATAGATTTTAATTTCTCTAAATAGCACCCGAATATTTTATATTGTTAATAATTTTCAAAAAGATTTAAATTTATGTAAATATTCAACCTTTTGCCTGTTAAATTAATTCGAGGTATTAAATGGCAGTTGAGAATCTTGAAAGTTATAAACTGGTGTAAGTATTTGACCCGAAATGCCGTTGAGTTATTGACAGAACAGACTTGGCCTCGAGGACAAAACTGTTTATTAAAAATTAGGCTCGTCATTGGTAAATAATTATTCTTGGAATCAGTCGTCAATGAACAGTTGTTCTAGTGCGATATTGCTATGTAGGCCAGTAAGTGATAATAATTTTACGTAGCGTAAATTGTATGAAGTAAAATATGAACAAAAAACAAACAGATGTATTAAAAGAAAATTAATATTTCGGCTAGTAAATGTAACAATAAAACAAACAAAGAACGATGATTTGAAGGTTAATATAAGGTAGACAGAAAATTATTTTTGTAAATTCTTATTAAATAAATTTTCAATATAAAGGTGTTTCAATGGTACAAAGTGCGACTTCCCTACAATCCGTCACGCAGATAAAAATTTTGAACAACATCGCCGAAGTCAGCCCTGTGCTAAATCTTGCCAATATCTGCCAGGGAACCAGTCACTGGACTTATTTTAAAAAAACCTTTATTTTAAAATGGAGATTTAACTCTTTGGGTACTGTTTACCGGGAAATGAATTCTTTTTAGGGATCTCAGCTTAATGACCAGGGTGTCGGAGTGTGTAATTTACAAGTTAGTAAAAAACAGTGTTTTTATTTTATATCAATTTTCGCTTTAACCTAGATTAATCCATTTTACAAATTTTAACTTCTTACAAAACAACTTCTTACGTTTTACAGAATTTCTAAAGCACAATAAAATTTTCATAAATGAACTTATTTTTTATTTCTTAATGACTTTGCGTTAGCTTAGTTGATTGAATATTTTAATGCCTTTTAACCCCTTGGTTGCAAATTTAAACCTTTGAAAAATATACATAATTTTAGCTTACATTTATATCTTGAAAACTTACGATTTACAGTTAAATTTGAATTACAGAAAAAAACATGAAATTATCCCTGGAAAAAGTAACATATTAAAATTTATAATTTCATACGAAAAATCACCTATGTAAATATCACATTTTACCAGAATGTTTCACCTATTCAAAATAAAAAATCATACCTTATATTTTCCCATATTAATATTCACAATTTATACAAAATCTATGCCTATTTAAGATTTCCTCCCATTTTGATCCCATTTAGAATCCTATTGAGAATATAACCCAAATTGACAACTAATATCATCAGAAACATTTACCTAATTTTAAACATCATATTTAGATCCTAATATTAACACACCATTTGTAAAATCAGCATTTATATATATATATATATATATATATATATATATATATATATATATATATATATATATATATATATCATACCTATTTTAATTTATCAAATAATATTAAAAATATACTTTTTTTCTGTTGTTTGTTTTCGAACAATGTGCATTTACTTTCTGTAAATCTGATAGTTACTTCAACACAAACTATTATGTCTCGACATTTAAAAAAAAAATTTAATTTGTTAATTTCTAACCAGTTCCACTTGCAACTCTTTATGCTGGGTTATATCTTTTCCTATCCAAATCTAGGTAATGTGTTAATTTTCCTATGTTAGTATACAAACAAACTTAACAGTTCCTGAAACATAATTACGGTAACATATAAAACCCTTGGGCATTTATTTATTAATTTTGACCCCATTATTTGTTTACAAGGAACCTCATTGCTTATCTATATATTAATTTTATTTCAGTATACTTTGTGAACCCTTTTAATTCATTTTCATTAATTTTGTCTTAGTTTACCAATAGTTAGCTTTTAATCTACTTTGTGTACATTTAATTTTAATCTCCTGTACTAACAGGGTTTATTTCCAATATAATTTAATCCTAAAAAGACGTTGGTTTATATCCCAACTCGTTTGGTCACCATTTTCGCTTTGCTGACGTCAGGCAAAAATGGCATCTCATTTCCTAAGTGTTTCTTCACTTCTAATATAAATAAAGCCATTATCATTATAACATAGTTTATTCATTATATTGTATTATATTAAATTAAAAAGAATTACTTGATTTTTCATTTCCCCCAAAAATAAGTGAATTTATAATTTTATAAATTTGAAGAGAAGAAAGAGAATAATTCTGTTAATTCGTGCCGTATCCTGGATCCTGCTAGATTCCGCTTTCCAGATTTTGTGGTGTGAAGCTTCCCATGGTCTGCTTTCTCCAGTCCTTCCTTTGTGACGCGTCACCGCGAATTTAATTTTTAAAAGTTTACAGGTCTTATCCCTATTTTTCTAAATGAGTTTCACAAATTTTATTCCCGATTTTAAAACAGTTTCTTGATAACTTGGTGTTTACTTTTTTATTGTTTTCACATTTAACAGTTTTAAAATTTATTTTGGTGAATTTTAATGTTAATATCTTTTTAAAAACAGTTTACGGTTTATAAACTTTGGAAACCTCCTTTTTTTTATCTATTTGGAAATGCACCACATTTTGTTTGAATTTAGCCAATTTTAGACCGAAATCCCTAGAAAAGGCTTGGTAGCTACAGTTACATTTCTACAGCCACCTATTCCCCGCACTTAGCACATGATGTTGGAATTTAACACTTTTAAAGCAATTACAAGCGGAGGAAGTTGAAACTTCGTCCAGCGTTGACGATACTTCGAGGCTCACTGAAGAACTTTCCCTCGCTTCATCCACCCTCTACGCTCTCCCTTGTATTACCTGTTGTCTCTGGTGCAATCAGCGTACTTGTTAAAAAGTAACGTAGTATAGTAAGATTTCTTCCCCTCAAAATCGCATGATCCCTACATCACAGTTTCCGGTGTTGGTAATTTTTATATTTTAGTAAACATATTTAAATTGGTCATAACTTTTTAAATTTTAAATTTAGCCGATTTCCTTATTCTTGATGTTCTTCATAATTTTTCGTTCTGCACATTTTCATATGTCGATGAACTTTCTACATGAAGTTTGACTTTTTTCTATTTTTCTTTGTTGCTTATTTCCTTCAAATCAATAAAAAAACTGCCCCCTTCAAAAATGGCTTTACCTTATAATCTTTATTTGAAATAGCTGCTTATAGCGCTGTATTTATATTTATGTTTGTTATCGAAAATTAAAAGGTTATATTTTTTAATTTTAAATTTCCATTGTAACGCTTAATTTCTCAATTTAAGCCCGTTACAAAAGCTGTATTCGTTGATGAGTTAGTAAACAATTTAAATATATATATATATATATATATATATATATATATATATATATATATATATATATATATGAAATAAATGCAGATCAATATATATATATATATATATATATATATATGATAAAATTAAAGATCAATAAACAATGTTTTAATGATGTATAAGGTCTTAAAAGAATCATTTTTTGTTAAATACCGAAGGACAAACAGCTATTCCAATGGTACATTAATATATCAATTCTTGAAATTATTTGTTTTGTCAATTCCCCTGTGGTAAAAATTACAATAATCACTTTTCATTATCCAATGAAACGGGAACTAATTAAGACTAAATATTTCTACGCTTTCAATTCCGCTGCATATTAATTAACCAGATATTACATAACTCTCTGTTTGTCTTTATTATTTTGTATTTCATCTAGTTAATTGTTTGATCGAAAGGACAAAATGTTGACAAGTTATTGTAACATTCCTAATGATGGAAGTTTGAATGTCAACCCGGACGTCAGTAAAATACCACCCGCCGAACACATATGTTAAAGCCTACTGTAGATGCATTGGTTTTGGTTATATAACTGTATACTGAATCACACACAGTTCTAGAAATGCGTATAAATAAATAAATATCTTGTGCACGAACTCACAAAACAATATACTTTATAGTCATACGCGTTTCAATGACTTATGTCATTATCATCAGTGACTCTACTACAAATTTACAACTTCAAATGTTTCAAGGATATTAAATTTCTAAAAATCTTGAGATGAAGTTCAAATGCTTGTAAGTCTTAACTGGCTTGTTTAGAATATAATGATTTTATTTCCAAATTTAACCGATATATTTTTCGTATTCTCAATTCGTTGTATAAATGATGATAGTTAAGAATTTTAATTTTTATAAAATTTGAAAAGACATATTTTCTTACACAATTACTTATAAACCAGATATCAACCGATAATAACCTTACCTTTAATTTTAATTTATGTCGTAAATTCAGCTATATTGATTTTAATGTCATACTTATAAATAATAATTGAGCTTGCTTGTGAATTGAGGTTAATTATTATTACATAACTCCACACGAACTCACAAAACCATATACTTTATTGTCATACGCGTTTTAATTACATGTGTCATCATATTGTAGTAGTGTTACTGATGATGGTGATGACGTAACTCATTGAATAGCATATGACAATAAAGTAGGCCTATATTGTTTTGTGAGTTCGAGTGCAGCTTTTTATTTATTTATAACCTCAACTCACAATCCAGCTCAATTATTACTCATAGAAATGCTTTTATAAAATTAGTTTATTAATAATTTACTAACTTAACTTATTAACTAGTTATTAAGTATTTAAGAGTCACGGGTTGAGAGGAATATGGTAAAGTTCCGCAATAGTCTAAAGTGAGCGAAAGTTTTCCATCTATAAATGACGAGAATAAATAAATAAAGCTATTTATTTTGAAAGTAACATTTATTTATGCTTTTATTAAACATTTCTTAGTAAAAAAATTAATAATATTAGTTTTACGAACCATAAATAACATTTGATTCTATGAATATTCTGTTGAGTTGTTATAAACAGATTTTTTAATAAACAAGCTCCAATTAATTTTAATATTAATTTTAAAAATTCAAATACATTTTCTTAACCATAAATTTTAAATCTAGACAACTCATTCACCCACAAGGGATTTATAGTAAAAAAATTGTACATTAAGTATTTCCGTGTTACAAAAATTAGTTAATTGAATATTAAGTGACTTTCAAGATGCTATTTCTAGAGATCTCAAATATAGACGGCCAGATACAATAGCAACAAGAGAATCGAATTAGTTCTTGATATGGCTGGAAAGAGAAACCCATAGAGAAGGTGGGAGTGTTCACATGCAGACAGGCTATTACTGCTTACACCTGTGTGAAACTCTATCATTTGTCTTGGACTAGATTGCATTCTCTAATTAGGACAGCATTGAGAAGATTAATTAATGTAACGAAAGTAAGCTGCTTTATTATAGGGAACTGCATACAAGTATTCAATTTATTTTTATAAAAATACATAAAATATAAATAGACACTAAAAAAAAGATGATGAGGTCTGGGGTTCTTTGTGGCCATCATTGTTATCTTTCACGTCTATTCCAAGCTTCGCAGACAATAGTCTACAAACCATGAGAGAGGGTCGGTCTTTCCCAGCCCCTCAATAAGGCAGCTGATAAAAAAGCTTTTATGTAACACAAAAAAATATACATATACAGAAGTTTAAACATGAAAATAATTTTAAAAGAAAACATGAAAATTCATTTTTTAGAATACAAAATCAATCTATATGGAGAACAAAAGTGAAACTTTTGAAACTCGTCTATTCACACGTACAACAATTAAAGGACGTATTAGAAAATATGACGTCAACTTACAACAAATAAAACACGTAAACAGTAAAAATATGTTTATTTTCTTAACAAAAGAATACTGTATATTTAAACAAAAAACTCCTAAACTACATACATAAACACAACACAAATACAATGAATAAAATACAAGAACTAAACACTTTACACTTAAAATCCAACATATATAAGATAAGCTTTCTGTTGTACTTATAACATATAATATACATCTGAACAGAGTAATAGACCTAACTACATTTAAAGGACATAAGATCTAATCAGGTTTCCTCTAGAACACATTAAACTAACTTGTAAACAAAGTATTGCCGCCACACTTCAACTCATACAACTCATGTGAACATAAAATATCTACTCACACTTACAATAAATAATACACATGCAACTAGAAAGCATAAAGTTACTCTTAGCATCAAGTTAGCTTGCAATGTACAGAGAACAAAAAAATACGTTCTCAAACTGACAGGAGATACAATGCTAGACTTAAATTATCCAATAAAAAAATCATCATAAAAAAATATAACAGATCTAAGCAGAAAAGGCGAACTAACACAATATATAAAACACACCTAACAGAAAATAATTACTCACACTTAAACTAACAATAAGTAAAACACATCTAAGCAGAAAATAATTACACACTGTTAGAGTAACAACAAATAAATTACATCTAAATAGAAAACACTAATTAGTACGACCTATATATAAAACTCATGCAAAGAGGAAACCTTTACTCATAATTAGAATAACAACAAATAAAACACACTTAAATAAAAAAAACACGAGTGAACACTTAGAATAAATGAAATACATCGTAACAGAAAATAATTACTCACACTTAGACTAACAAAAAGTAAAACATTCCTAAATAGGAAACGAGAACTAACACAATAAATAAATAACATCGAAAGAGAAAACACGAATTAGCACGCCCAATTAATAAAACTCATGTAAACAGAAAACATTCACACATATGTAGACTAACAATAAATAAATAAAACATATCTAAATAGAAATTACCTAGGACAATTATGACGCATATAAAGAGGAAAAATTTAATCACCCTTGAAATAAATAAATCGCACCTCACTCACACCTACAGCAACAATAAAACACTCTAAACAGTAAGCCTAAACATTTACTCAAACACTTAGAAGATAAAACAGATCTAAAGAGGTAACCATCCTGAGATATACAATTGTAACATTTGCATTTACACATCTATTTTGTTCCTATTTATGCCAAAGTTTTACGTTCATGTCTACAATAGACAAAGCCTTTTAACCAATTAACGGCTCTGAAGATTGTTTCTAGTCACCGTTATCGTTTCTCACTATAAATAAAGCGTTCCTTTTGTAGCCTCAAAGAATTATTTCTTCTCTACTAAAGGCTTTATTATTACAAAGATTTGGAGAAAAAGTGCAACATTTTCCTGTAGGTAGAACATATTTAAGTCCCTATAACTTTCCGTATAGAAGGCTCTCTTTAATGTTTAATTTTCTAACTTTTTTTTAAAAATAAATCTAGTTTTTATATGTCGACATTACTCAAGATGTATATAGGGAGTACGCTTTCTTGACAATTTTTATTCAATATTTTAGGCTGTAATAGATTGAGTTTTCTTGTCTATATTTTTAAATATTTTAAAATCTCAATATAAAGTAAAACGCAGACAAAAATATAATGTGTCTGTGCTTTACGCGTTGTATGCGCACGAGCGAGCTCACACGCCCACACATACACACACTAAGATCCTGTGTAGGTTTTAATAGCAGGCCAGACGGTCTTAAGTTAATTTATAGTGTATTCAAGGGAAAACATTCTAGAACTCTAAGGCGATTTTAGTAAAAATTGCTGCAATAAAATATGTAAACTACCATAAAATCTTAAATGACTAAACCCCTTTACAACTGCTAAGTGGTCGTCAAGAGAAATGTAAAGTTATATTTGTATTTGTAAAAGCTAAATATTTTATTTCCATTCTTGAAACGTCAAAAAAAATATTTTTTGTTTTAATTCTTTTCTAGTTTTAAAGTTGAACAACGCAGTAAATTTTAAAATTACCAGATTAATTTGTCTAATTTAGGCATTTTCACAGCTTCAATGTTAATAAATAAAACTAGGGATGGGCCGATTCCTAAAATTTTCGATTCCGATTCCGATTCTAAAATTTTCCGTTCGATTCTCGATTCTTTAGTCGATTCTCGATTCTTTCAAGTTATATTAGCTTACATGCTAGTTCTCTAATAATTAATTTAGTTACCAACCTGGTCATATGGCAAAACCTTTTAAAAGTTCTGTTTTAATGTAATAGGCTACCCAAAACCTTCAGCCTTGATTTATCAATAGGAATTTTTAAAAGCATAAAAACATATCAGATAAAAGTAATGACTTATTTTAAAGTTAAAAATGTGAGCTTTACACTGTTTTATGATGTTTGAAAAAACACCTAAGCCTATTTACATTGTCTCTCAAAACAAAACAAAAATTAAAAACAAACGAACAACATAAAAAGTAAAAAATTAATACAAATAGGATAGTTTTTAATATTTAAAAGTCTGCCAGGTAATGTACATTTCTGTTCAAAAACACAAGCATTTGAACAAGTTGTGGGTCAAGCTAGTTTCATCGCTTGTCATATATAACTCCTGAAGTTGAGAAAGGTTTTTCAGAAAACACTGTCGCGAGTGGGCAGACAGGTATTTTATTGCCATTGCATTTAAATGAGGGTATTTTGCACTTTATACTACCCAATACTTCTCAACCTCATAATCGGGACTGGCTAATGGTTCTTCCAGATAATTGTTTACTTCTTCTTCTACTGTCAATTCCCCTGGGGTACCTTCTTCCTCAACATTCTGGATTAGTGGGGCATACCTTCTCCACATCTGGTGGGACCTTTTTTCTGCAGGTGTCTGGAACAAGTGCAACTGATTCAGGCCTATTTTGTATTTATTACTCAATCCCAGTTGATTTTTAACCGACTATCACTTGTAGGTCCTGTGTCTGAGGATAAAGTTTCTTCAAGTATAGATCTGTTTTGTTGATAAATTTGGGCAAAATTAATGTTTTTTTTTTTTTTTTTTTTTTTTTAACCAAAATTAATGTTGTTAAGTGCTTTTTCATATTTGATATATTATGTGGTTTTCCACCATCAGTTTCTGTTAATCGTCATCCAATTGTACGCGACGGCCAGTACCCTGAACCGAATACCGTCGGGCCTCTTAACGCTTTATGTTTATTAGTACTGGTGTTGTTACTTTTGGAAAAATTAGGGCACAGTATTTAACAACAAGCTTCACACTACTTACAGATGTAATTACGATGGTTTTTGTTTGATAGATAAACGCCGACGGGATTAAAAACATGATGTTATTCTAAGAGCTTTCTGTCCGTAGTTATGGACCGACACACATATTTGTTATAACGTATTGTAATGATTTTCACTACTGTTTTCAAAATTTCACAAAACCTTAAAAGTAAGTCGGAAATATTGACTAAATATTTAGTTGTAATATAATCCTTAAAAACGGACTTTGTGAAAGTTAAGTACAAACATTGATACACTTAGATAAACTCATCCTTACTAGGAAGTAAATTATAACGTAAATTCCTTAAGAAGTAAATTATTTGGTGTTAAAACTTAATATAAATCTTGAATAGTATTTACTGGACCTGTAGCATTACTTATCAGGGAGAGAATATATTTACACTTTAGTTCTATATTCAAAATATTTATAAACTCACAAGTCAATCACATGTGACACGTTTACGTGTCTTAGTGATAGGCGCCAAAACACTTTCATCACCAGTCAGTTTATTATTTGGGTAACCGAGACATGAAATTATGGTTTTGTTGTTTCTTGCTAACACAAAACACTAAAAATATCAAAACAGTGTTGCACAGATAATAAAGTTTAATTAAATCAAAAACAATGTCGGGTCAATTGGTCCGACGGAGTTTATTTACGTTTCCTTTACGGTAGGAAAAACCTATGTTGGGCCAGTTGGTCCGACACGTATTTTTATAAATATTATGATAAGAAACGTATATTCATACTTAGATATGATAGGGAAACAAAGTATAAGAACACATTATTTAAAAATGAGCTTAAAATATTTTGGCAATTCTGTATGAAAATGCCGATATTGTGGCCGGCAGCCACAAAATTAATTAATAAATATAACTTGTCATTAACAGATCAGTATATTTCATAACTATATTTACTGTTAACCTATTAGGAAACCAATAACAGCTTATAAATTAATGTCTATAAGTAGACATACATTTTAACTTACTGCTAGTGTAAATTGCAGTAAATAGCATAACCTATAAGTAACAAAAACAGCTGTTGCACGAAATCATAAGTGATCGTAATTTAATCAAATATACGACTTTTCTGAATATGTAAGAAATTGCGTTTTAAAATTACTTCAATATAACTTTAAAAATATCTCTAAGTGAAGAATAAAACAGCTGATCTTTAATCGTCATGTTTTACATCAGGATATCTTTTTGACATTTTTTATCTCCGAATTCTTACACATTTGTATGCGAATTCTTAAGAGATAACATCAGGTTTACCTTTTTATTCCCATATAAGAATTTTCCATTACACTTCAATTTAACTATTTAAAGTGAGTTTAATTTACTACACGAAATCTGCACAATCCAGTAGATAAACATTTCGTAAAAGGTTCTTCAAATATGAACCATCGATTCTGCAGTATTAATTTTCATTCACATTTCTTTTCTTGATTTCTTTGAAGGCGTTCCCTTTTAATGTCAACATGAGCACATAACCTTATAGATGTAAATATAGAGGAAATGTAATATGTAGGTTTCAACATGCGTTGGTATAGGCCTACATTGCTTGACTTTTCCACGCCTCTCTATTCCGCACTACATTCATCCAATATGTTTTCTAGGCTCTTTTGTATATTACATAACTATTAGTACTACATATTTTCAGTGGTATTAACTTACACAGCCTACCCTCTTGTGACCCGCGAACTTCCATTTGAGCTTTGTTGCGTTTCATTTATCCTAGTTCCCCCTTTATCCATAAATTTCATTCCCTACCTTACGGTCAGTTGCGCACAATTTCTTAGCGCATCTTCTCTGCTTTCTTCGTTCTGTTCAAGTTTTCCGGCAAAGATAATCCGGAAGTAACTTATGTATGCCTTTTTCCAGACGTAGGTATAATACATCTCCGTTTATATACTATACAAATATAAACACACATACGCACAATATATAATACATATATAAACACACGTAGGCCTATGTCTGGGTACCAGATAGACCACTACTCTTCACCCAGTTGTCAGCGACCTGCTGATGTTTCTCTATTTCCAGTCCCAGGAGACCATTTCTTATCCTTAATCTTACCTCGTTCTATCTTCCCCTCCTTATTATTTTTTAAAGCAGTTGAAACTTATCCTGAAACTGAGTTTTGCGAATGGAATCCCAATTGTTTTGTCTTATTTTTTCTATTTGATTTACTTTGCTTAGTTCCAAATTTTGTTACTTATTAGATTTCGATGTACAGCCAACTCCCGATTATCCGGGGGATCGCCTCGGATAGATAACTGAAGATAATTCATAGACGGCAGACGCAATCAAATACTGTAGAATACAAGGTAGTAATTGATAACTAAGCGACGTAATTAACACAGTGCTCTTTATTTACAGTTATTTACTGTATATTACAGACATGTAAGCTTAATAAAAACCAATCATACAGTGCACAAATGGAATACATTTTACTGTATTACTTACTTTACATTAGTACAGTACTATATTTACATATAGCACGTACATACGTATTCAAGCTTTCCTAAAACAGTCTGCTACTTGTTTTTGTTTAATTTTTTTTAGTAAAAAAAGCATTACTTTTTAATTTGCGATTTCAATTTATGTAAAATTAACTTATCTGCTATGTTACTCTTATCCTGTCCTTACACAAGCCCCTCAACACGCTGCAACGCTGTCTCGTGGTGGATCCTTGGCTGTGAAGGAAACTCCTCCTCATCAATATCTCCTGTTTCTTTATCAGCTCCATTAGCTCGTGCCAAAATATCTTCGTTCGTGAGATGTTCAAGTCCAGGATCATCAATATCACAGTTCATCTAGAATGTGATGTCTCGTTACTCCAGATCCTCTCATCCGGCTGGGGAGGGAAGCGGGAGTGAGTGGGTTTATGTGTGAAAGTGTCGCTGTCGCCAAGGATAGATATTTATAGACCTTGCCCCCCCCCCCACTGTACACCTCAAACAGGCCTATATGTCAGCACGATGTATTAAACGACTCGAATTAACCGTGTTTAACTGCTTAAAATACCCATCACAATATTTCTATATATACTTATTATTTAATCGGAATGGAGCTACATATTTTTTTATTATATCCAATTTCAATTCTGAAGTTTTGTTTTAATTTCCCACCAGCGGCTGCGGATAACTCTCCTACGGATAATCGGGAATTGACTGTAATTCAATGTTGCGTTCTGACTGAGCGGTTCTAATTCTTAGTCGTTAAAACTTTTGTGTTGCCGTCGTTTATGTTGCGTCTGATTTCCTTACCTTCTGTACTTCATTTCACAATCACCCTTTCAAATCAGGTTTATTATTTGCCATTAGACAAAGTCATCGCCATTTTGTTCGTGGATTAACACTTTCCCTAAAATTTCCATTCTTTGTCCTGTTGGTATTTAAATACATCTGGTTCAAACGTTTGGTTCAAAATACTACATTTTGTTCAAGCATGTCTACATTTCGCAGAATTTGGCTTCAAGCTCCTTTAAAACACTGCAGTAGTCGCGTGGCGTCTATCAGGCGCCAATGTCACTTTTGCAGCCTGCTGTTTTTGTCTACACACCCACTTTTCGGTTTCCTTTTGAATACCTTCCTGGTACAGTATCATAAATGCCAGTTAAGCATTCAATACCGACAATCGACTATTTCTTGGAATATAGGCATTTGGAGCCTAGTGGACGCCACGCGACTACTGCCGCTATAGACGCAGCTTTGTCTTCAGTCTGTTTCAAGTTGTTACTGAACGCTTGTGCGTGTAGTAGTCTTGTGTGATATATTTTCTTTATTCAGAACCTTTATATATATATAATCTTTTTATACAACCTTTGCTTTATATAGGTCTATATATCAGAACCTTTTTCAAATATTGTTGTTAGATTTACAATTTATAATATAACATACATATTAGGCGACATCAAAATGGATAAGTTTATTCGACTTAATTTGTATAGTGCAGAAGACTGTGATAAAATTCAAAATTTGCTATTTAGTGAAGATTTACAGTTGAGTGATACAAGTGAAAATGAAGACTCAGTGGATAGCATTCAGTCAAGTCATCAACCGGACCATGTAAGTGATGCAGGCGACAACACCGATGGTGATGAAGAGGATGCTATGTCTGTACATCTGTCTGACAGTGATACAGAACAAGAGATAAGCGAAAACGACGAGGACCGTGAGTACCAAGACAATGAATCTTTTCCTCTCGGTAGGGATAAAACTACACAATGGAAAGTAGATGTCCCTAGAAGAAATGTTCGTACCCCAAGACATGATATTATTACTCATTTGCCAGGAGTGAAATCTATTGCAAAAAACAAAAAGACAATTTTAGACTGTTGGGGTTGTTTTATAGATAGTGATATTTTGGACTGTATCGTTGAAAGCACAAATAAATACATATTGTAAAAACAAGAGAACTATAGTAGACAACGGGACTGTAACTTTACAAATATAATAGACTTGAAAGCATTATTTGGGTTGCTGTACTTAGCGGGTTATTTCAAGGGCAGTCGTTTGAATGCAGAGGATTTATGGGCTAACGACGGAGTTAGTCCAGAGAGATTTCGAATGGTTATGTCACTACATAGATTTAGATGTTTATTACAGGCCTTACGCTTTGACGATTTAATTACTAGGGGTGAAAGAAAGAAGACTGATAAATTAGCACCCATAAGACATATTTTCGATAAATTTGTAAATAATTGCCAAGCTTGCTATAGCGTAGGAGAATATTTGACGTTAGATGAAAAGTTGGAAAAGTTTCGTGGCCGATGTTCTTTCAAACAATACATTCCTAGGAAGCCAGGAAAATATGGTTTAAAAGTATTCTGCTTGGCCGATGCTAAAATGTATTATACAGTGAATCTAGAAATATATGCCGGAAAACAGCCTGATGGACCACACCGGATTAGTAACAGCCCTAAGGACGTTGTTTTGCGACTTACCGATTGCATTGCTAATTCGGGAAGAAATATAAACACTGACAATTGGTTTACGAGCTACGAACTTGTCAAAGAACTTTTGAGAAAAAGGACAACTCTTGTTGGAACGATTCGTAAAAATAAAAAAGAAATCCCTCCTGAGTTTGTAGCATGCAAAGCAATGCCATTGAAGTTGTCTAAATTCGGGTTCCATGAATCTATCACACTTGTTTCTTACAAGCCAAAAATTAATAAAAATGTAATTCTTCTGTCAACTTTACATAGCGATAACAGTATTGATTCTCACACAGACGATAATAAAAAACCAGAAATTGTAACGTTTTACAATTCAACGAAGTACGGCGTAGACATGGTAGACAAAATGAGTGCCCTATATAGTTGTGCAAGGAATACAAAGAGGTGGCCAGTAGTCATTTTTTATAGCTTGTTGAATATTGCTAGTATAAATGGACAAATAATATATAATTCTAATAATATAAACAACAAAACTTTAAAAAGGAGACAATTCCTACGGCAGTTAGCCTTATTATTGACAGAGGACTACCTAAAACTACGCTTGAATACTAATAATATACCAAGAAATTTGAAAAGAAAAGCCGTAGATATAGGTATAAATTGTAAAAGTTCAAGTACTACAATCAGTGAAAGTGTTAGTGAAGATCCTGTTGGCCGTAAAAGGTGTCATATGTGTGCGCGAAAAGAAAACAGAATGACACGTAACTTTTGTCACAAGTGTAAAATGTTTATTTGCTTGAAACATGAAAAATTAATATGTGGGAATTGTGTTTGAAAACAGTGTTTGCATTACTTTTCTTTGTTTACTAGTTAATTTAATTAAGTATTTATAACTCAACGTCACATATATTTAATCTATTTAATAACGAACATTATAAAACTTTAAGAATATACATGTAATGTAGGAAATAGATATGCAAAATTAGTTTTTTATATAGTGTCCATTGCGATTTTTTTACTTAAATTACATTTGTAAAAGTGTTGAAAATCTTATTAACTTATAACAAAATTATTATAACACAAGTTGCTAAAAATTACAACTATTTTAATTGTTTACCGGAGTGGCGTCTAATGGGCGCCACGCGACTATGCACGTCCGTCTGTTACGCGCGACTACTGCAGTGTTAATTATTTGTATCGGTTGGTTAATACAATTTTAATACAACGTTCCGAATTATTTGTCATAAAACCTTATTTCACTTTGTCACTGAGTGGGTGTAGACTGTAGACTCAACACTATAATTTCCAAATGTACAGTGTTGTCAATGTCAAATCACAGACGGCCATAAAACAGTCATAATAAATGTTGAACTTGCCTCACGTGACCAAGATACGTGCATTTTTGCGATATAGATAGATTTATGTATGTTTGTTATGACACAAGAAAGTCAACAAACACCTGTCACCAAGAAGACGTATAGATAAGTCTCGCATGTAATGAATCATGCTGTGAAGTAACAACCTTGTGCAGGTTAGGAATACGTTCTTTTCTATTTTTATGAATTGTACCTAAAGTTAACTCTCTCTATATATATCTCTCTCTCTCCTTCTCTCTCTCTTTCTGTGCGTGCGCGCGCGCGTGTGTTTGTATACTAAGAGAAAGAGGGAGGAAAGGGGAAGGGAGAAAGAAGAATAAATCCACAGATTTAATAGTTTTACTCCTAATTTATTAAATTACTAAATAATTTTAGCTGTTAATATTCACCACCAGTGTTAAATCTCATCACACACATACACACACACATACACGCGCGCGTGTTTGTGTGTGTGTGTGTGTGTGTGTGTGTGTGTGTGTGTGTTGGACACTGTCATGCACGTAAAACATATAGCATGGCTAATATTACCTTCCTGTACTAAACATAAATACAGTTTAATCATTAACAATTTGATGTGCATAGACCTTTCAATAAGTTGAAAGCAGAACCCCCCCCCTAGAAAACGTCTGGGCACCTAAACATACATAACTATATTTATTTTTATCTATTTTTACCTGTGTATCTATTAATAATAAGATGAAACAAATTCAGTTTAATTTATTTATATAGAGTTTACTACTCTATGTGCTTATTGCTCACTGACGTTCGTTGTTGTCAGGAAACATAGTCCCATTGATATTTGTGTAGAACATGACTCAGATCTATCGGATACGTAAAGATAAATACAGTTCCATAATATGTTTGGATATTTTAAGATTATTAAACCATTGGTTTTCTACTAAAACGTGCAAGACCATTATCACGTTGGTGTTCCGAAGATCTTTAGACTGTTGTTGCAGACGAGTGTTTTAATTTTAAGCTATTTTTAGTGCAAAAAATTGAGAAAGAAAAAATAGCATAACAATAACTAAGCTCGTATCCATCCAAGTGTTGACATTGCCAAGATTGGTTCTTCCCAAAAAGTGCAGGGAAGAAAGATCCATGCCACCCTTTGGTACTTGCAGACATTTTAAGATGGACAGCCCGTCATGACAGATTGCTACAATGTGGAACCAGTAAGTACCAACCTTGGTTTAGGTAAGTTAACCTATCCATGGAAACTACAGGCTAACTATCTCATTCAGGGATGTTATAAAGTAGGCATATCTCTCATTGATGTCGACAGATATCAAGTTCATGGGGTAAAAGACCCTTACTATGTAAGCAATAAACTAACATACCAGGTTTACTTTAGGTAAGTGTCCCTTCCCAATCAATCTGTTATTCTTCTTCCTCTTAGAAACTAGAGATCATCGGAACAAGAATTTCTTAATTCTTTCTTAATTACATCTATCCTCATTCCTTCAAGGAATGATTTATTTGCTGCCAAGTACATTTAACTTTCCTTTTTACTAAGCCAAGTAGAGTTTAGGCCAACTTCTGATTTGAAAATATGCACACTTAAACCAAAATCCATTTTTTTATATCAACCAAGGTGTTCTATATCTTTGTCTGAATAATATATATTCATAATTCTCTCATAACTAAAGGCAATAATCGTAAAATTGACTGAACTAAAACAGTTAATTATTGATAACTCTTTCTGATTCATAACCTCTTTGTGAGCTGATTGGACTAAACCACTTACCTCTGCTATATGTTTTAGGTTGGTTTATGGATACATGCCTTATATAAGAATTATCGTTATTTACAACAATAAACATAATATACTGCGTGATTCACTGCAGAAAATGTTTGTGTAAATAAATTTAGAGTTTGCATTTTTTTAAATATTTATTTGTCAATCTGAGACTTGCTTACATTTTGCAAGGACAAGCAAAAAGCAAGACATGTTTAAGGCACCGAGATTAAACAAACTGTGTTTATTCTATATTTTGGCATATACAAAAATTTAATGTTTGTTAAGAAAACATGTGCTAATGTGATTAATATGATTGACTTATGTGATTAATATTATAAATTGAAATGTTTCAGGAAAACATAAAAGTGCGGTAGAGCTGTTACAAGAAACAAAATGTCTGTACGTCAAGTCAGAGACGGTTTTGGATCATCAACAGCAACTCAAGTCTCCTCTTCCGTCAGAGTCCGAGTTCTTGCATTCTAGTTTTTTTAAAAGTAAGAATTTTTTAATGTAATTCACAATTTTAATAATGAAAGTACATAAATGGTTAAAATAGCTATTGTGGATACAGGGCTACTTTATAATGTTCTTGAATAAACCACTAATTACTGATATTTTTCAACAGGCATGTTTTTCAGTAGATCATTTGGTCAATGCTGTGAATCATGGTCAAGAATGTTGCTCACAGAATTGAACAATGTATTGACCCAGTGCAAAACCCACCTGCTTAAAAATAACCTGTCAAGTAATGTCAATAAGAACATTTGAAAAGCCTCAAAATGTACAACACAAAGCTGCAAGTGCTTTATAAGTTCAGCAAGGGTTTTTTAAAAGCTATTGAATTTAGTTTTTAAGCTGTAATCAATTATTGACATGCTATATCTATTAGCTTCTACTATATGTTTTACATTGTTTACTATGATTAATCATGTTGTTGTAACAGTAAGTTTGGTTTTGTAAGAGTTATTGGAAGATTTATATATCAGTGTTGGTCGATTTATAATATATTTGAGTGTTTGCCAGTATTGGTGACTTTTAGTTAGATAAAATTGAAGGAATTATTTGATCCAGTTTCAATATTGAAACTAGGTTATCGTGTAAGGAATCGAGAAGTTTAGAAATATATGGGTTTGATTATTTTGTATAAGAAGATAATGCCACACACACACACACACACACACACACATATATATATATATATATATATATATATATATATATATCTTTACCAGTATACAATGTTGTCTAACTAGATGTTGTTGTGTAGCTTGTAGTTTTGTTCAATGTAGGCGATCTTCCTGGATGTAGAATGTGTCTTTGTGTCAGAAATAATATTGTGAAGCCATTTTTTTTATTGAGCTGACATTTTTGTTAATTCTTGCTTTTTGAGTGTTTTTTGTCAATGAGCATTTTTTGAGGGATGTTGATAGTTGCTAAATATGAAATATTGGTGATTACGTTAGTGATGTCAAAGGAAACCAGCACAGAGTTGTGTAAGATTATTTTAAATTGTATGATATTTGTGTGATTTTGGATGAATATATCTATGAATTTGTCTAAGATATACTGTAGGCACTGGTAAAGTAATTAAGGCATATATTATATCTGTTTTGTAATGTTTAGGTAGGACATTTAATTTGTTTAGTTTATATTAGGTTTCTTGTTAATTTGTAAAATTATTACTAAGCACTTGTAAATATTTACGAACTTGCCTATAGTAGCACTTACTTATATTTGTTGACGGCGGCCGTTTCGGGAGATGTGTCCCATGTCAACTAATCTCAACACCCATGAGTTACAATGGGACACATCACCCGAAACGGCCGTCCTCAACAAATATAAGTAAGTGCTACTATAAGCAAGTTTGTAAATATTTACAAATGTTTAGTGAAAACTAGTAGATCTCATGAAGATGGAATCAACAAATGTAAAATTATTAGTTTTGTTTTGTTTATAGCTTATTTAATCTATGTATAATATTTAGTCTTTGGATCATATCTTAGTGTGGTGGTATTGTATTTCCACAATATGACACTACTTAGGTATTTATTGTTATAAAAACCTGTTGGTGTAACAGAAAAAACCTAGGGAAATATAAAGTTATAATAATAAGGAGTTAACAGAGATATGGGTCATTGATATTGTCTGCCCTAAGCTTTATCATTAACTAACATGGTTATTTATTAGTTTGATTTATTTAATTCTAAAACATAATTACATGTTATCTCATTTGAAGCTTGTTTGTGTTTCTTAATTTTTAGTTGCATCATAAGAACTGCAATATTATTAGTATTTTAGTTTTCATGTGTTGTCAGAGTAGAATTGTTATGTGTAATATAACTATAAAAAGTTTTCTTTATTTTCCACACAAATTTAAAATTTAGTTTAAATTCCATAGAGGGTAACTTTTAGTTAATGAAAATCATGCAGCAAAGTTGCTATGTAAAGCTATTACACTTATTAATTTTAAACTATCATTAGGTAATGAAAATGATTTATATACATTATCAAGTTTACGATTCTTGTAAAATAAGGATCCTTTGAAATTATAAGATAGTTGTAAAAAATGTAAATTTCACAACATTCTAAAATAAATATTAGATAATAATATTAAAATAAATATAAAATTGTAGAAAGATAGTTACTACGCAAAATATAATCTGAACATTTAGCATATAATCTGAACATAGATGTTGGTTTGTGATTAGTAAGACATAAAACAAAAGTAAAAAATTCACATTGTCTTGCAAACGTTTAAATTTAAAACGAGGACGTATCGTGGGTATCGAAAATTCAATAAGTAGACAAAGAATAAATGTTTTTCAATAATCTTATAAAAATTAAAATTATAATTTCAAGTTGTATGTCTTTAGATGTACAACTTTAGATGTCTGTGTTACTTTAAACATAACAAAATAGAAATGAGGAAATATTTTGGTTATGAAATATATGAATCAAAGAGCTAAAATCATTTTCTTTTAAAATCCACTATTGTTCTCAAGTCAGAGTTGCTGTTTGCTACATATGATTGGGAAATGTGGGGAATGATTAAATAACAAAAAAAGTCTACTAATAATTAATGTTTTAAAACTTTTTTACAGGTTTTTAAAAATATATTTTTTTATTTTTAATTATTTTTGTGTTGGTCTCATTAATAACTGGGTGGGTATTGCAGTAATTCTTTAATTTCTAAAACCATTATATAATTTAACAAGACAGCAATGTTTGTGATTTTTACAGATTATTTTGTTTTATAAAGTAATTTTTTCTAAAAATTAAAAAACCTTTTACAAAATACTTGTGGTATGTTTTTCATATTTTAATTTAAAATTGTAATCATTAAAGTTAATAAAAACACAAGATTACTAAGTATTCCAAAATGATTGTGTTGATGTTATTAACTGTAATTTATCTCTTTGAGTTGTAGTTATTGAAGCAACATCTCAGTTGATATTTGGAGATGTGAAAGCATCATTAAAATAAATTTGTGCTTGATATCATATCAATATTGTTAATATACCATTTAAAGAAATTTTTTTAAAAGACAATAAGATATCTCTGAGTTAAAGCTTGAATACATTCTAAACATCTACATATTAATAACAGTTAATTTTTTAAAGTTTTTTTACAATGAATTAAAAAAAACAAGTTGTAAAATATTTCACCTTTGCTATTTTTTATCGTGGCAGGTCAAAGAGGACCTCCAGTACCACCTAAAAGCCCACATTTAGTGTCATCATCTTTAAGGAGGTCCTATAATTCTACCAACTCTAGTGCTGACCAGTTACAAACAAAGCTACGCAGGTTACTCAATGCTGATTCAAAAGAAAATTTAACCGAGGTAGGTATTTGTCTAACTTGAATTTATGTTACAGATTAAAATTTGTATATTAATTTTGAAATAAAAGTAGAATGGTTCTGAAAAAATATTTATTAATACACAAAATAAAGCACAAAATATATTTCATATATTTACAAGTTATATGTTGTGCGGTGTGAGAGATCTGTTAGTTGTACATTCACAACTTAGTCCAACTCATTACTTTCACACTGACAAGTAGCTCAGTGATGTGAGAGTACTCAACCCATTTCCACTCTAGTGGGTATCAAGACCTTTATACTTCTATCAGAGGCTCTCACAAAATCTAGTAATGAATTTTATGCAGTAAAAAACCAAATAAAATTGAATATGTCACAGTGATTATTATTAGGAAAATTATTACAAAAATAGTAAAATCGTAACTTAGTATTCAGTGAACCAGGTTTATAATTAAGTATTTTTAATACCCAATTTACAGCAAAAAAGTCAAAAATTGTAATATTATTTAAATATATGGTGTTTTAATATATATAAACTGCTATCTTTGCTGAAATTAAAATTCAATTTTGTAATTAATTTGTTATTTAGACTTTTACATTTCTCATTAATACATTTATTGTGCCTGTTGTTCAAACTAGACTCATTCTTAGTGCTGAAAATTTTTATTTTATAAATAGTTTACTTTATCACTGTTTTAAACTTAGAATAATTATTGCATTTAAATTTGTCTGTTTTTCTATTAAAAAAGACATTTGGTAACACATTGACCATTCCTATTAGATAAGACAAACCCATCCGTCATACTGGTCACGACCCCGTCAAATAGTTTTTATTGAAAGTAGTTAAATAAATAGGTTTGATTATTTGGAAATACATAAAATAACTTTGTACTGAAATATATATATATATATATATATATATATTGCAACATTTTTTTATCATACTAGTGGTAATAGCATTGTAGAAATTTCCAATAGGTTCAATGTTCCTTAGGATTGTTGGCACTAGATGTCAAACAGTGTCTAAAAAGCAGGACAGGACAACCCCACTCCACTCTTATTAAAAGTCTTAAAACTAGGTTTTGTAATGGTTTATAACATCAATATTCTTCAACTTCAAACTCAAATTGTTTAGTCAATCTTTCCTAGTTTATTATAGTACCTGTTGGTCTTGCTCTACAACATGAAAAATTCTCTTTTAAGTTATAAAAGCTAATTTAATATGATTTAGAATCTCAGTACTTTACTTTTTAAGTTTAAGAAAATCCCAGCACTTGGAGTTACCTCCAAATTCCAACACTGCTTGAATGTGTTTTAGTTTAATATTTTTTAAATAAAAAAAGGGAAAAGTGTTAAAAAAAGTAATATTTAATGTTTTAAAATATTTTATAGTGTTTATAATTATTTTAGAGTAAAATAATAATCAATTATTAACAAATAAGTAATTATAATTCATTTGCAACCTCCTTTTAAGAGAATTGACAAAGCGCAAATAGAACTGAATAGTAAAAACTGTCAGAAAATATTCGGCCTTCACTTGATGCATTCGACACAAGTCAAGTACCCTTGCTTTGTTTTACACTTGGTAATACTAGGTATAAAGATAAAATGAAGTGACAGGTAGATAGCTCTGAAAATATGAGAGAATATTTACTGATCAGACTCTTGCAGCTTGAGGATAGAAATAGGATTTTTATAGGATGTTAGCTCCTTCCCATTACAGATGAAATGATAACTTTTTATATGCTATAGATAACTAAAAAAATTTAACTTTTAACATAAATTTGTTGTTTATTTTTTAAATAAATAAAGGGATCAAACATATACAACCTATTCAAGTTTTAAAAATTTATGTGATATTTTAATAAAATTTGGCTTTATGGTTTATTTAGTTCGCAAAGAATAGTTTATTTTATTACATATTTAATTAATGAGTTTCACAGAATCATAATACAGCGAAATATAACAAACATTTCTTTTACTATATTGATTCAATAAAAATATTGGGAAAACCCCAATACCACAAAAATAACTAATATTACAAGATATCTAAGATTAAACCTAAATGTACATTTCAATGACCATGTCATCAACATCCTGTTAGGAAATTACAATCTAGAATATAATAATTTACAAACTAGACTGACCTTATTTTTGTGGTATTGGGTATTTTTGCCAATATTTGTACTGTAAAATTCGTACCACTGAGCTCTTGATGTTGTATAGATTGATTCAACTTAATATAAAATATGGCATTACTGTGTAAAATTATATAAGAATTTACAATTAGACTTAAGGTGTTCTAAATTTTTTAGGATACAAATACAGATATAAAAAAGTCTCCTCGATGGTATCGCAGGTGCAATTCTCATAGTCAAGAAAAAACACTAACAGGTGCTCAGATGTGCCCAGTACATCATAAATCTTTGCCTGACTTGCATTCTGGTGTTTCTTCTAGTAGTGATTCTAGCGATCCAGCTAGTTGCGAATACACTCTTTATTCAAACAGGTACGATGTTGGTTTCATTTAGATAGGTGTTAATAAGAACTAAACCTATTTTACACCACTCATAGCGTTGTTTTAAAAGGTTTGGATGGAATAAGAAAATAATGTGGAGGCATCACTAATTTAGAGCCAGTAATTTTTTCAGATGGTGTATTGTTTACTAATACTTCCTCATTCACATGGTAACTCTGTTGTAAATAGGAAGTATCATGTCAACAACTAATTTTTTCTAGCTAGTCACAGTAAGATAATCTTTTATTCACCCCCTCCCCCCCATTACACTTTATGAAAATAGACTTATTAGTGATAAATGTAGAAAATATCAAATTGGTTAGGTAGGTTTTGTGTATCAGTATGTTACTAAAGTTGGTGTGAAGAGAGGCTAAAGGACATTATGCAATTTAATTTCAGATATAGCTAGAACATATTTATGATCCACAAAAAAATTTGTTTTGTTATTTTAAAGATGGTTCAAAATTAAAATTACTATTACTTCTTTCTTTATTTTTAATAGTTTTAGTATTTTTTTATTATTTTTATCAGATATAAGGGAACATTTTGGAAAAACTAATTTTTTAACATTTTTACTTTTATATAATGGCTAACATGAATTAGATTTCCATTTCCCGTAATTTCCATTCAGTATATGCTTTGGCAGGGGTTCTTCACTCATTCGCTGTACATGGCCATACCATATTAACTGTTTAGTTTTTATCTCCTTCGTTATTGTGTTTGAGGCATCCATAATTTCTCTTGTTTGGTACTCTTTCAAGCCTTGATGTTCTTATAGATCTGTGCCAAAAGTCTATCTCAGTCAAAATTTGTAATTTTTGTGATCGATCTTTGATTTGCCATACTTCACTGCCGGACATTACAATACTTTTAATAATAGTATTATCCTATTATTGTCCTATCAAGGAGAAGCAATATCCTTGATTACTCACATCTAAATTTGTTTAGAACGGTAGAGTTTCAACAGTAAATTATATAGTCACTAAATTTTTTAAGTGAGAAAGTATTGGAACAAAGCATCTATAAAACACAAGCATAAAAAAAACTTTTAAAAAAATTAAAACTTATTATAAGTTGTATCTCTTCTCTATATTTGTTATTTACCCTCGTTATTATTAATTTGGGAGGTTATTGTTTCTGAGTGAATTGTTCAGCCCACAGATAAACTCAGCATGTGACGGTGAATACCTAGGAACAAACCTATGGTAATATTTGGCAGTTTAATCATAGTGCTCGCCAGTTTACTTCCTTGAATATGATAGTGCCCAATTAATGGAGCTCGATCCCATTTCTCCTAAACTATGTTAATGGTAAAAAAAAGTGTCTCTATTATTATACTATTATCTCTGACACTGAGAAATTAGTATTGTCAGTGTTTATAAATTTAAATGTACAACATTGTAAAGTAACAATTTAGAGTATGCTTTTATATAATACTTTTAGAGTATACTTTTATTTGAAAATAAATTTTGTTTCAGAAAAAGTAGTTCTCCCAGACAAAGTAGTGGTGATGTGTTGAGCTTAAATTCTTCTCGAAGTAGATCTCGTCATTCCCGTAGTTACTCACATGTATGTATTAAGAATATGTGTTAAATTCCTATGAATATATTTATATTTTATTTATTAAGATTTAGTGTTTTGATTTAACAACACTTTATAAAACATCTGCATTTTTCTAACTATAGTTGTTTTTAGTAGTAAATTGATGTTTGGTTTAGGAAGGAAATACTTTTTTCCTTGTTAATGGTGTAGGTTTTTGTTGATTTTAATATTATATTTTGTTCCTTGGTATGTCTTATATATATATAAAAATACAAAATTTAAAAAATTTACTATTACTATTTATTTCTATTTTTACGTTTATTTTAATGGCATTTTCCCTTTTCATAGATCTCTTAATATTTCTATTCAGGATTCTGTGTCAATATACTTTTGATGTTTCTTAAGCACCGGCAATTCATTTATTCTAATTAATTTCACACAGCCTTCTTTTACACTCCACAATTTAAATATAGTTTAAATTTTTAAATCAAAGCTAAGTTATTAGTGCCAAATGTATTTTTGTTTTAGAAATCAATTTAAAAAATAATTGGGATAAGACGTCATTTGTCTCCTTCATTTCTTGTTCAGTCATATTTGAAGGCATTAAATTCATATTTTACTTATTACACTTTTGCTTTTACTTGCGACCAGACTTTTTTTTAGCAAAAGACCAGTAATAGCAAAAGTGTAATAAGTAATTAACAAGCAGCTGGTCATGAACAGGAACAAGATTTCATATTTTAATTACATTTTCTGTAATTTGGTACTCATATCTGATAAATTTGTAAACTTATTCTTAACAGTGAAAATTTTAAAAGTAAAATAGTTATACTATGAAACAAAATTGTAGCACATATATGAGAATACTGTAAACATTGCACCCAGTTGATGAAAAGTAACTGTAGTGTTTGGCAAAACCATCAAACTATGTTTAAAAATTATAGTCATCTAGGAGAATTGGTTTTGTACTATTATTTTTAGGTAATGACACTGAAAATATCCAAAGGCTTCAATTGTCTGTTTAAAATACCAACGCTTAATGGATTTACTTTTTGTACATCTATCACCATGCAGTAGAAAAAGATATAGTGTTGACTCTGATAACTTTTGAAATAAAAAATAATTCTTGAAACATATAAAGTTTAATAAGTTAAACTGTTTAATCATTTAAAAATTGTATTTCTTCTCTAAAATAGAGTTTTTTTCTTTGACTTGTCAATGTACTCTAAAGAAAACTCAAGATTCTTAAAATAATAACATTATATTTTTATATTAAAAGAGGACTATTTATAATTTAAGTTATTTACATATTGTTTGTATGATTATTATTGTCCTCATTCATATTAAATTATTTGCTTTTATATCACAAATTAAGACTTACTCTTTGGAAATGCATAAACACTATACAAATATGGCTTTATCTTTATAGGAGACCTTTAGCTCCAGTTCAAGTGAACATCTTCCTCCCACATCTCCAGTCAAGTCAACTATAAGTTACGGTGGGTCGGCTGGTAAAGCTGAACAACTCTGGACTGAAGATGGCGTTAGAATTAGGCCTATATTGCGTTCAAAGTCTGATGTCGGTCGGCGATACACTAAACTAACAACTCTTAGCCAACCTCCCCCAACACCAACAGATCTAGAAACATTCTTTGACCAGTTGGGACTTGATTCGACAGAATATAAGTAAGTGTATGTTTTATATTGCTTACTGAATTGTTTCTAAACATATTGTGTCAAAAATGTTTTTAATTTCTAAAAAAATATATAAATTTGGGATTAGTAAATTAATAGTATAATATACAATTTTATTTACATCTTGGTAATGGAATAAACTTTAAAAATTTGGTTATAGTTAAAAAAATTTTGTTCTATAGAAATTTTATGTGTATTTTTTTTATAAAAATTTTGTTCTGTAGAAATTTTATGTGTAATTTTTTTATAAAAATATAATTAGGTCTAATAAAAAGTTATGTTTGTAAACTGGGATATTTCTTTGAATTTAGTGTAAAAATATTTATAAAAATGTTCTGATATTTGATATATGGAACCATTAAATTTATTCATAACAAATTCCTTGTAAGTTTTTAGATTATCGTTCGTTTAAATACAAACATACACTTAAAATAATATACCTTCTAATATTATAAAACCACTATTTAGATTTAATGCTTCTATCTTCAGTACTATTTGTATTTCAGTAGTTGGAGACAATTTCTTGAAAATTTCTACATTTGTTTGAAGTTTTTTGTGTTAAATGATAATTTAAGTGTTCAGTTAAAGTTTCTCAAGTGTTAAGATAAAAAAGCGTACTTTTAATTTATACAATATTTCCTATTTGAATATCAAAAATATCCTAAAGCTATGTTATCTAGGATCAATTTACAGCATTTATGTAATTTTAAAAAAGTGTTGCGAAATCTCATGTCAGCGACAGAATTAAACACTCTTAAGAATTTCCTTTTCACTAACTTACTTCTTACTTCAGCCAACGCTTGTCCTTGGCCTCTCAGCCATCCGACGCCGTGCCTCCCAGTATAATTTAGCGAGTCCTTCCCTGGACTCCTCGTGAAAGATATCCTTCAGGCCGTCACAAGTGGTAAGATGCTCTGCCATCCCACGAAGAGCTGTAGTTCATTTAGCATTACCCAGGGTACACCGCGTCGAGGCAAACTATTTTCACTAACAAAACATCTAAAAATATTTTTCTTAATGTTAAAATCACTAGAATATTAAATATTTAAATAACAAATATTGATGAACTATCTAAATATATTTCTGCACCTTAAACATTTAGATAGTCTAAATCCCTCTTAATATTTTGTCAGTTTCTTCATTTCATTTCTGCATTAAGAATTATATATACTTTATATATATATATATATATATATATATATATATATATATATATATATATATATTATAACATAACGTGTGAGGCTTTAGAGTAGTTTCAGTTAGTAGCAAAAATAATTATCGGTAGGATTAATCAAAGAAGACAGAAATAGTTAGAAAGTGCCGACAAAGCAGGTACCATTTCATTATCCCTTTCCATAAAGCTATAAACTGTGTGCCGGCAATTTGACAATAGAAGGTCCCAAACTTATTAAGACAGGAAAATTCACTGTCCGATATAACCTGGGAAAATAACTCGGTACTGTTAAGTTAGGCTAATTGTGGAACTGTGGGAAACTACAAGGAACATATTGGTAGATGGAGGATTAGGGATTTTCAATAAAAACTAAATGATCAGGAGAAGTTTTAAGGGAATTATAACTATTTCACAGTGTAGTTTTTGATAATGTGGAAAACTTAAATTAAAACTTATGTACTATTTGTTTCAGTTTGGTGACAACATCACATTCCCAAACATCATCTCCAGTATTTTTTTCTGATACAAGCTCCATTGATTCACAAACATTTTGTTCTACAAATCATAGCACAGGAGGCAGTGGAGGTGCAAGCAATCAAGTTGCCGAACTTCCTTCTATTGTTGAACGTAATGCTAGAATTATAAAATGGCTGTGTAACTGTAGAAAAGTGCAATCATCAAATTTGTTAGGTAATAGCTGATCTAGATAGTAGAAATTTTTTTGAATGTAGTTATATAGTTCGGTTTTGTTGTATATTTGTATTTATTGATTATTTTATGTTGTTTATAATTATAAGACATACATACTTAAATTAACCCTTCAGACCCTTCAGATATAGAAATATAGTACTTATTTACTTTAAATAAATTACTCTATGAAATTAATAATAAAATTTGCCCCCAAATACTGCATATTGTGTGATAATCTGCATCCAAAACTTTAAGGAACAGGTATGAGATTACTGTAAAGTAAAGTATAAAGTTTTTTTTTATGAATACTCGAAGTTATTTGTTTAAACTGAACTAAATAGGTATAAAATTACAATTTTAATTGAAACCCACATAAATTTTACTTTAATTTCTATAATTTCATATAATTTTCTACCACAAATCAAGAAAAATTAAATGTTTTCATTTTTACCAAACGTTACTGATTTTCAAAAGTGTATTTCTTTTAACCTCTATATTACAAATGACTTCTCCAAAAGCTCTAACTTCTTATTTTGGGCTTGTATTAGTTTTGTTTTGGTAATAAAAAAATGTGTCAATAACTTATTTTTTAACTCGGGAAAAACCAACTACTTGCTTATATTTTTTAGCAAACATATTTCACACTAGATCTGTGAATTCTTTAATGCTGTCCATGACCCACGACATTCAACAATGCATTCATCTAGTGTGAAACATGTCTGCTGAAAAATATCAGTAATTAATGGTTTGTTTTTGCCAAGTGATATCAATAAATATATATTAAAAAGTGTATATAAAAAAAGTCAAGAAAACTGCTTTTTAATGAAAACTTTAATAGAAAAATTTGAAGGTATTGATTGTTCTAATACTTATAAATATAACTATGATTTTACAATTTTGTTATCTTTGCCATTTAAACTAAAAACAACTAAAATCTCAACACAAATGCATTTGTCAAACTGATTGCTGAATTTGGTAGCAATGTTTCGTTAATTTTTAAAACACAATTCATTAAATTGTATTTTAATAATATTCATGTTTCAATTCCTTTTAAAAAAATGTATTTGATTTATAAACAGATACAGTGTTTTTTGTATTTTTAAAAAGAAAACTGTTCCATAAAGATATGTTAAATCAATGATTTATCACTTCAACATGGATTCCAGTTAATACCAAATTATTATTTCTGTTTATTCTGACCTTTTACTAAATTCAGCAGATGCTATTATAAATTTGAAAATTAGATTAAATTAATTAAAATTTTACAAATATATCTTATTTACTCTATTGTATTCTATTACTACTAAAAGCTTTTTCAAATCCAATTTTGAAATATTTTTTCGACATCAGTTAATTATTTTCAAACATTGCTGTAACTTTTGTTATTTTAACAGTTATTTGTTTTTTTTAACACATTGCTGTAATTTAATACATTTATAAAAACAATACTATTGTTTTTAACTAAAAACACTTGTAAATATGTTATATTTGACTGTAGTAGTACTTACTTTTATAAGGGTTGAGGACAGCCATTTCAGTCTGAGTCAACCATGAGACACATCTCCCAAAATGTCCTCAACAATTAAAAAAGGAAGTGCTACTATAAGTAAGTGTATTTACAAGTGTTTTAGTTAAAAACTAGTAGCTTATGTGAAGATGGAATCAATAAATATAAATAGCTATTGTTTTAGTAGAATAATACATACTCTTGGTTAAATTTCAATATAAAGGGTTATTATTTTTGTCATGTAAAACATTGCAGTATAATTTAAGATGAGTTTTTTGAAAAAATGAAAAAACCTACAAGTTTCTCTGTTCTCCATTTTACAACAAATTTCATAAAGAACAGATAATTTTAGGTTTTTTAAATTTAACTTTTTACTAAAAAAAATTTATGGCAATAAAGCAATATTAAAAGTCACAATTATACAACTTTAAAATTCTTAGTGTTATTTTGTACTAGGTAACTTGTTTATATTACACAGCCTTTAAAATAAAATAAAATCAAAGTCACTAGAATGTGTGAATAGTTTTAGTAAGAAGTCAACAATTTGTCTATTTTACTGTTGATAAATTATATTGGACAAACCTGCAAATACAGAAAGCTAATAGAAACAGGGGAGATACTGTAGGGCACCAGGTTGTTATAAAAAAGTGGCATATCTTTAAATGTTAATTGACCATGTTAGGTTGCTTTTATTTGCTAAATCAAAAAACTCATTCTATTAAACCTTACAAAGCATAATGAAAATTGATTATAAAATGATAAATTAAAAACTAATTACTTAAAGCAACTAATTATAACTATTGTGTTATTATTTTGTTTAACACTGTTTAAAATTAAACAGAAAAATCTACACTAAATTGTGTGTTTCAAAATAATCAGTTCAAACTTATTTTACAAGTTGTGTAAAGCTAGAACAAATCTTGATAATGTTGGATTATTAAACAATAAATATATATAAGCTATTATTTTGTATTTGTTGAATTTTTCAAAATCTGTAAACAATAGCTCTCAATGTGTCTAAAATGGATAAGCTTAATGTCTAGAATAAAATACATTTTTTATTGAATCAAATATCTTAGTAGAAACATTTTGTAAATTGATATTTGTTTTAAATTATATAACATTATTTCTTTAGCACAAAACATTGAATTTATAATAGTTGTTTATTACAAACACACTGTAATAGGATGTCTGTATTTTATTCCTACAATGTTAACCTAGATACCACTAAAAAATTGTAATATAAAGTTGAAAAATATTTTAAACATTTTTCACTCACCCAATATCAATCTGTAATATTTGCATTATCTTATTAACATTAATAATATAACAGCCAATTTAAATTATTGTATTTGCTAATCTAAGGTCGTTATTTATATCTTATAATCTTTGTTCAAGTTATGAGTTAAATGAAGAAACAGCTGTCATTTACAGTAAATGATTATCCCACTTTAAATTGATGCTATTGCAATTTAGAACCTATCTATTATTATTATTAATAATACCTCTGAGTAATTACATTAGTACAATGATAATACACAAATAACAATTGTTTCTTCACTTACCTCATGATCTATAACCTAACTTATATATTTCATGTTTTTAATAAAGTTTGTTAAATTTTGAGAAATTTTTGCATCAAATGCTATGTTTGAAGAAATTTTTAAATAACTTTATAACTAATGTTATTATATCTCAACTGTTTTATCATACAACTCTATAATCATTAGTAGGCCTAAACATAATTTAAAATAAGATACACTCCTGAAGTTAGTAAGATTAGGAATAAGAGAAGCAGTTTTTTGTTATTTTGCATTCTAAACAAAACATTCTGACTTCTTGGTTTTCCCTAAGATCTTAAAAACTAAATTAGTTGAGTCTAATGTAAGATAATAATTCTGTTGCACTTTACCATTGCGAAATATGAGAAAAATTACTTACATTGAAAAAGGAAAATATATAAGTGTTTAAAAATAAAATACTAAGATGAGTCAGTGAGAAGATTTCCTTCCAATTAGAAAATACAACAGAAAAAATCTTAACAGAGGTACACTACACTTTCCATAAATGGTAAATGTCAGAGAAAAAGGTAAATAATCATGTAGGTAGGTATTCAGAGTTGAACACAATATTACTAATATGGTGTAAGTATTTACTAATGATGAAGAATGGAAATAATTGCAAGCTACAAACTAATATTCTTGAATTTTGTAGTTCATTACGTTCGGTGAATCTTATTAATCACTTAAACAATAGTTTATGACTATCCGAACTTTAAATTTAGTAAATTTATTAAAATTTACTGAGACAGAACGTTTTTGATCGCTATGTGCAGATCTTCATCAGTGTCTCTTCGATCGAAGAGATGTGGAAGAGACACTAATGAAGATCGGCACATAGCGATCAAAAATGTTCTATCTCAGTAAGTTTTAATAAATTTACTAAATTTAAAGTTCAGATAGTCATAAACTATTGTTTAAGTGATTAATAAAACTAATATTGATTATTATTATAGGGCATTTATTAAATAGATTTTAAATAATATAAACCATTTGAATAAAAATATACTTAAAATAAAATACATTTTAAAAATGGCATCCTTTGTCTTCAATTATTAGGTCTTCAAGAATTAATTCAGCAATTACCTCTTCTAATTTTTCCACTGTCATATATGACTCTGAGTATCTTCTTATTTCTCTGGTGGGCATCATACTGAAAAATTACCAGTTTTTTATGTCTTAGTCATTAAGTGACCAGGTGTCCATGAACAACTAAGAAAGTTAACTCCAGTTTCCTTTGCAGGTCATTTGGATTCTTAATGAAGTCCCAGTAGTTGTTCGTATTCCTGAGCAAATATTTCTGGCATATAAGTATTGGACTCTCTCCCAACTGGGTTATGCTGCTAATCATCCAAATACTCATTATTCCAATACATTTGGTTCTTTATAAGAGAAATGAGATTAACTGATGTTTGTTTGTCTGAGGGCATTAGCAGCAGCTTTATGATCTCATTGTTGCCCTGGGATATTAGGGAAACCTCTTAGAAAAGTCAGTTATACTGAAGCTATCTTTAGCGATAGACTCTAGACAGGGCTTCTTGACGATGACAGCATTGACGGTTTTTCCTTGCCTTCTCAGGCTATATACTAGCTGATGGGCGAAGCTCTATAGTACGTTGTAGCCACCATATTGGATCAGTTTGCTTATTAATTAGACAGATCTTGGTATTTCTTAAAATTTCTGTTCTTGTTTTCTCCATGTCTTGTCATCTGATAAATATGAGCAGATTTTATTTAACATGTCCCTTTCTTTCAACTACTGTTATTGACTGACAGCCATATTTAAAGCTAAAAGTAAATTTCCTGCTTGTTACTATTCTGGAAAAAAAATGTATCTAATGAAAAAAATCTACCAGAATTACACTTGTTTGTATTATCTTGGAAAAAAACCACTGCTTACTGATTTATTTAACAGATGCGTTTTGCGCTAGGTCAGCGCATTTTCCAATGCTGTGAATTACTGACAAGACTCTACCAGAATTGTTCTTAGAATTAAATGAGCCAAATTCTAAGAGACAAGGAGTTTTTATATTGTGTTGTACTTTACAATTTGTATTTAATTTGTACGCATATTAGATATAATTTAACTTTAATAAAAATAAATACCATCTTTATTTAATTAAAATATCTCATTTATAGGTAAGTCAGTGCATAAATTATTGACAATGATCTGAACCGTCTTAAACTAAACTCAGACATATTATTTAATATGGTTTAACCCTTTAAAAACTACTAAAACTTCTGTACTTATTAAATTAGGGCTAATTTATTTTTTGTTACTCTTAGTGTTTAATTTTTTGAGACTTAGTCTGTGGGCAAATTATTAAACTAGATGGCATAATCTCTTTCTATAAAATTCATTGTCCTGATTGATTGACTGATCAATAAATAGCCAATACTTTTAAAGCTAAAAACTTGAAATTTTAAGAACATGTAGTGGAATATTAGAAAAGGATTTTGCAAAATTTCAATTTTCAATGGTTGAAATGACAAAACAATTGAAAAAGAACACTTTTGCATTTTAGTGCTATTAAACATCAAGATGTTACAGAATGTAAATGTGTAGGTGAAAATTTTGAAAAATAGGTTGGAAAGATTGCAGCTTAGTTTCAAAATGTTTCAAATTATAATTAATATCTGAAATCTGGAGGGATGAAGCCATATGAGGAGGGAAGTTATCTTTTCAAAAACATTAATTAACATGTTTGCTACAGCTGGATGTATACTGATACTATCCCTAAAAGATAAAAAATTACTATTGAAATTTTATTAAGTAAAACATCTGTTTATTTGAATTTTGGTTCTTAATGAGGTTCAAAATAACCATAAATGTAAATTTTAGATATAATTTTATTGATTCATTTACAGGTGATTAAAATCTTTTTCTCTACCAAACACAAAACATGAGACTAAAACTCTTTTAAAGTATCATTTTAATTCCCTCAAAACTAAAGCAAATATCTTATAAAAGCAGATTATAGGCTTATATCAAAATGTAAAAAAACAAAATTGTTGTTATTTAAAAGAAAAAATAGGTTTTATACTCAGTGTATTACTTGAACAAGGTGATAGAGGACATTCAACATCAACATCGAAACTTTCCATACTTTCTGGGTCAGATACAGAAAAACACCATTCTTCACTACTATCATGGAATATACATTATAAATATAGTGTACAATACATAAAATAATGAAGAAAATATATACAGTAAAATAAGGTTTTCTCTGTATACCTTGACACTCTCTAGAAATGGAAACAAACACGCAATATCGTCAACAATTTGAGGACAGATTAAAATAGTAAACCATGTCGAATTACTCTACACAGTTCGGGTGGCTTGTTTCTTGCATGTGGGGGTTCGTCGCCTTTATAAGAGTGGCCAGCAGCGAATGTATTTAATTGGTCCATGAGCACAATTTTTGTAAAAAATTAATGTATAGGTCTATATTATATCAATTTTAAAAATTATAAGGTTACAGACATCATGTACAAAGTTTAAATATTATCATCAAAAAATCATAAGCCCGGCTTAACTATAGTAGAGTCTCGAAATTCCGAGTCACGTTTTTTGAGCTTCTATTAAATTTGAGTCCTGCTTTAAGCCAGCTAAGCTAGGGGATTAATCAAGTAAGCCACCTGCATTTAAAAACATTTCCAGTATCATAAAAGAACTAAAGTGCTGATTGGATGGATAGAGAACTATTCAGAGTGGTTTTAATGACTTTGTGCCTAAACTGAAAAGTTTTTAAAAGCAAAGAATTTGGAAGGTTATTTTACTGTTAGCCAAATCACCGTTGCATCCCGATAAACATCAACTGTGCTGTGATGATATCTGTGCTTTATATCTTCCAGCAAATGTTACGAGTCTAATCCAGCTGATGGATCAGCGTGTTCTGAAATGAATGAAAAAAAACACACATTACCTTTTACAATCTTTCTTGAAAGGGAATAGAGGGGAAGAAAGCCTTGTAGGCTTACTAAAAAATCGCAGTCAAGGGGGTTGTGTACTTACTATCAATGTGTAGTTCTGAGTCATAATGAAACTGTTGACTGTGTTATTGATATATAAGAAGATTCAGATTTATGTGTAGTTCTGAGTCATAATGAAACTGTTGAATGTGTTATTGATATATAAGGAGATTCAGAATTGACTTTGCTTATCAAGAAATGTTCAGGTTGTAAAAATTCCGATGTGAACAATTTGACATAACAGATGTTACGATTATTGAAATGGTACAAAAAACTACTGAAGACAGTGATGACAGTAATAAAGATGGTGGTTTGACCAAGACAATACAAAAAGGGGAAATTAGTCACAGTGAAAGATCAACTTTCGCACCTTGGAAACTGAACTTTCGCACGCTATGCTATATTGAACAAGAGACAGATATCACGCCAACAGATGTACTTCTCCTAAGATGTCTACTGACACCATAGCATGAAAACAATATGATAAGCAAACGCAGAAGAGACATAACAACTTTTTCCAAAAAATGTAGCAACCGTGATACAAATGTGTTCCAAAGCAACAAATACGAGGGCCGTTTTTTTTTCAACCTCCGGTGGGCCATAAATAAAAGACAAGTGAATAGAACAAAATTATTTTATTACCAAAATGTATGTACACTTATGCTTGTTTCTCAACATAATCACCCTGAAGATTGAGGCATTTGTCATACCTGTGGACAAGCTTTCCAATACCCTCTTCATAAAATGTTGCCGCCAGTGAATTTAAATGAGTCTTGACCGTGTCTTGAAGTTCCTCAGTAGTCGGAAAGTGCTGACCTCCAAGCCATTTCTTCAGTTCAGGAAAAAGATGGAAGTCGCTCGGTGCTAGGTCGGGACTGTAAGGTGGGTGGTCGAAAATTTCCCACTTAAATTGTTCAAGAAGTTGTTGGGTTACACCTGCAGTGTGAGGGCGGGCGTTGTCATGCAGCAGAACAATTCCTGATGTCAGCATGCCTCTTCTTTTGTTCTGAATGGCTCGCCGCAAACGTCGTAAAGTTTGGCAATAAACAGCTGCATTAATTGTGGTCCCAGGCTGCATGAACTCCACAAGCAACGGACCTTTTTGGTCCCAAAAGACCGTAGCCATAACTTTTCGGTTGCTGAAAGTTTGCTTGAATTTTTTGGGTTTATTCGGTGAATTTGTGTGCATCCATTGTTGAGATTGTTGCTTTGTTTCGGGTGTATCATGAAGAATCCAGGTCTCATCTCCGGTTACAATTGATTTTAAAAAATCTACTCCTTCATTGCGATAACGTTCAAGGAATGTCAAAGCTGAAGCCATTCGGCGAGTTTTGTGGGTGTCACTCAACATCTTTGGCACCCAGCGAGCACAAATCTTTTTGTAGCCTAAATGTTCAGAAACAATAGAGTACAGAGAAGATCTCGACACTTCTGGAAATTCCAAAGACAAAGCACTTATTGTGAATCTACGGTTTTCTTTAACCACTTTGTCAACTCGTTCAACAAGATCGTCTGTAGCGACAGACTTGCGTCCTTGACCTCCTTCATCATGCACGTCGGTTTGGCCAGTTTTAAACTTACGACACCATTCCCGCACAACACCTTCACTCATAATGTTTTCTCCGTAAACACGGCACATTCTCCGATGGATTTCTGCTGCACTATTCCCTTCTGCTTGCAAGAAACGAATAACACTTCTCAACTCACATTTGGCGGGAGAATCAATAGACGCGGCCATGTTTACCCGACTGCAGCTAAGCGCAAACTGGCTACTTGAACTCGGGAGTGACAAAGGTTGTAGTGGGGAAGATGCGCGATCGACTGCTGCGCACAGGGCCGGTCTGTGACCTTTCTAGCCATCATGGCGTGCGATCGGAGGTTGAAAAAAAAACGGCCCTCGTATTTTGGATGGTCATTTTCTCATCAATTGAGTCACTTCATGCGTAGTCCTGCAAAGTCATGAAAAAAATTATAGTTATCTAGTCACATATTTAACAACCAACATTGCTACTAAAACTGTCCAAGGGTTCTCATTTAATATTCAATAATTACTTCTTGACTATTGCCATTTTCATTTACCTTGAACCCTTCAATTTTTAACATTCTCATTACTTTGATTGTCACTACAAATTCATAGTATTGTAGTACGTTAAAAAAAGTCAATTTCATTAATTCCCCGTTAATTCTCACTATTTATGACTGTACTTCCATATACATGTCCATCACAAACACCGATCTAATCTTCTCTTATTTCAAATTCCACCGCATTATCTTTATAACCTGTTAAATATTCTGAAACTTGACTGTCAACCACTCTATTACATCACCAGAAAAATCAAGGTCATTATGAACATCAGCCATTTTAAATGATGTAATTTTGATTGTTTTTTAATAAAAGTGTTAAATAACTGCTCGATTAGGAATAGGTTTAACATGGTCAAATATCTGACATGATTAGAAGAACTACTAGTAAATACTAGGAGATAATAGTGTAGATATTGTGTTGTGCCTGTCTGTAGAATGTAACTGGTTATAGGCTTATCTGATTGTTCTTTCCTGAGCAATACAGGGAGGAAGAATGAAAATATTTCTATAATGTTCTCAAAAAGGCTTAATAGAATAAAACCTAAATGATTTTTTCCTACAAACATTTTCTAAAATGTTTTATAATTAAACTATCTTTATCCGAAAAATATGTTTAACATTGTATTACAATATTATAAAAAAGATCTCACCCTCCAAATATAAATAAAGCCCTGTACAATGTAAGTGTATTTATTTCATGTTTAAAATCAGCTATTTAATTAAATTGTTTTAGAAAATCATAAAAATAAAAGCTCAAATATTTGTAACACCCCAAAGGTTTAATTTGGGTTCAAATAATATTGGTTTTGATAATTTATGTGAAGTTTATATTTAAAAATGTTTACTAATTTTTTATATAAAGTTTTAATAACATTTTTTTAAAAATTATTCACAGACATTTTGTTTTCATAAAAATTATAGTTTCGGACATATTTTATGTAAGTCTAATACTTCAACAGATATCTTCTATTATTTCGTACCATGAAAAGGTGATAACAACAGAAAGTTAAGCTCTGTTAAAAAACATTTGTAACTAATTAACTGAAATATGTATATGAAATATATATATATATATATATATATATATATATATATATATATATATATATATAAAGAACTAAGTCAAAATACAAATACAAGAATTATAATTGAATTTACAATTCAAAGCTTTTCGTTGGCTAACAGTACCAATATTATCAGGAATATTAAACAATCTTTCTAATTGTTTATATTCGTATAATTGATTATACGAATTGTTTAATATTCCTGATGATGTTGGTACTGTTAGCCAATGAAAAGCTTTGAATTGTAAATTCAATTATAATTCTTGTATTTGTATTTTGACTTAGTTCTTTATTAATACACAAGAATACATATTGCGATATATATATATATATATATTCTAGATATTTAAAATTATCCATTGTTTTTCCGTTGCACTGACTTTATGAAACTAATAAATCACTAATTTTGAGTAATTTTATCCACCATTAAGTGCAATAATTTTACCTTGAGTGATGAGGTACCTTTCGGTCTTTGACCATTGTCGAATCACTCGAGTGATTCGACAATGGTCAAAGACCGAAAGGTACCTCATCACTCAAGGTAAAATTATTGCACTTAATGGTGGATAAAATTACTCAAAATTAGTGATTTATTAGTTTCATATATATATATATATATATATATATATATATATATTTATAGGTTAGTTCTAGTAGAGCTTAAAGCTTATTTAGGAATTTTTTGGACTTGATAGGAGACTGACAGACTTACCTAAAGGCAATAGTCCAAAACTGCAATCTCTTGGAAATAAGCACATATAAAACACTTAATACACTTTTATTTGAAATATTTCGATCAACATGATCTTCTTCAGTCAAGAAAGAGAAAACAAAACTTTTCAAATACAGAAACTTTTATTTCAAATAAAAGTGTATTAAGTGTTTTATATGTGCTTATTTCCAAGAGATTGCAGTTTTGGACTATTGCCTTTAGGTAAGTCTGTCAGTCTCCTATCAAGTCCAAAAAATTCCTATATATATATATATATATATATATATATATATATATATAATATGTAGTAGGAACACATAATCTGACAACAAAAGTTATATAAATATGACTTATATTTTTCATCTATGACTTAGATTTATATTTACATCTTACCATATAATTTTACAAAAACACTGTTAATTTTATTTGAAAAACTAGATTTTCTTATGTAAAGGAAATGGTTTTTAAACATATTTTGTCTCCTACATTTCATTAACATTTATTATTTTATTTATAAAGATTCCATTCATTATGTTATTTGAATGTTAATTATAGATTTATAACAAAATTATCTTATTAGTAGATTATACCATAACTAGTTACCATTAAATTTTTACTTTTTGTGTAGATTCCAGTTTAATGAAATTACATTATATATATAATGTTGAATCTAAAATAACTACTGAATCTGTTAGTATTTATTAGAC
The DNA here is from genome assembly GCA_036971475.1 of Prosapia bicincta. Lineage (NCBI taxonomy): Eukaryota > Metazoa > Arthropoda > Insecta > Hemiptera > Cercopidae > Prosapia > Prosapia bicincta. The sequence continues at coordinate 114,008,511 of JBAIZL010000004.1, forward strand.
CCTTTCATAGTGATCTTGAGATTTTTAATGCAGGTGTAACATACCATTAATATTTTATATTGATAATATCAATATTTATTACCTACCAATTTTCAGGTCTTATGAAGCAATCAAAAGCCAATTATCTTAGTTCTTAAAATACTTTTCATTTGAAAATTTTGACAATATTGTAAATAGAACAAATATATTTTTAATTCTTGAATTTTATACTCCATTGCGTTTGGTGAATCTTATTAATCAATTAAAACAATAGTTTAAGACTATCCAAACTTTGAATTTTGACAAATCGAGACACTGATGAAGAGCGGCACATAGCGATCGAAAACGTTCTGTCTCAGTAAGTTTTAACAAATTTACTAAATTCAAAGTTTGGATAGTCATAAACTATTGTTTAAGTGATTAATACATTTTAAAATTTTCATTCCACTTTTTCTCCATAGTTTATGTTTATTGGTTTTCTTAAATGTAACATCCACTATGGTACTGCTTTTGTTTATCTGTTATTTTGGTAAGATATAAGAGTTTCACTTTTTTTATAAAAGCCTACTTTTTGAGCTGTTTACATCTACACACTAGCCAATATATTACCAACTATTTTCAGCCTAGTAAGCCAGCACTGTTCAAACACTTCATAAACACTTTTCTAAATTAGCAAGCAACTTCAACATTGAATGAGGACAAACATTTCATATTATATTGTTTAGACCTTGGAACACCTATGCTCAAAGCTGTGTTTTTAAAAGAATTTGTGTCTTTCCGTTACTCAGTTGTATATATTAGGCTAATTAACAAACCTGGAGCTTGAACTTGATTGAACCCAGGAGAACTCCTAAAGGTCATATAGATAAAGGTTACAAGATCATATTCCGAGTTAATTTGAATGTATTATTATATAGTTTCCTTGGTTGTTTAAACATCTGAGATAAATATCACTTTATGAAACGTTTTTAATATATTTACACATATTATTTTTGTTTGTTACATAAGATTAAGCAAATAGTGTATATTATATTGAATTGTCTTCATTTATCTAAAATATAAACATTTAATTCTTTTAAATTTTCTTTTAAGTCTATATTTAGGCACTAAGGATACACAAGACTAGTTTGATGTTTAGTGAAACGTTACACACTGTTTAATTATTTTTGAATTGTATAGTCCATTACGGTTGGTGAAACTTAATTAATCACTTTTACATTATATAAAAGTGATTAATTTAGTTTAGCTATTAAAAAATAATAATGATTGATTATGAATAATTGTTTGAATATCAAATTTGTTAGTCTCATTGTCATTTGTAATTAATGATCATATCTTATAGCTGGATTTTCTTATATCATACAGTTAAAGAAAAATATTCCAACACTAAAAAGATGTGATCACTAAACAAATGAACTACAAAAACCATTTTCATGACAATAATTTAGTTTCCTTGCCTACCTTTGTAGAGGTTTTCAAATATTCAATTTAGAACTAGTAGAAAAGTCATTATTTACAAATTGATCCAATGATTCTAATTCTGCTTGCATTTCAACATCATTATTACCCGGCTGTTTTCCTAGGTCATTGTAACTTATGGCATAAAAAAAGAAATTTAATATCTCTTTAGTATTGTGATACAAAATTTAAATTTAGTAATGGGATACAGAAATAGTGAAAACTATAATGTGTAAAACTGGACATACGATACTCCTACATTTGTAATATGTACGCTGTATCCCAAAGTTACAAAACTTTAGCAAAATTTGAGCAGTGCTGGAAAGTTAGTGAAATAAATCGTCAATCTTCTTACCAACTTTAATAAGAATCTTCTTCACTAAAAAAGGAATTACAATGTTTATACTATAGGAGCTAGAAATATTTAGTTATAGATAGCAGTAGGTTTTTTTTTATTACTAAAGAAACCTCAGTTTCTTGAAAAATATTAGCATGCATTTTGTTTCACAAACACAGATTTATAAGAAGGTATGCTTCGTGATAAATGTGTATTTTCTTGTTAAACGTTACTGAGCAATATATTTTTATGATTGTGGGTATTAAATACTTGTTTTGGTAGAAATAATTTTTATTATTCAGGAATGTTTAAAATAAAATTTAATAAAAGTGCCATCCGGTTTTACCATATTTGCCACTTTTAACAGTTAGGTCAAATATAACTGGAAAAAGATAAAACAATATTCATTTTCTAAAACATTACTCGTTTACAGATTTTAAGTATAAAAATAACTAATAAATATAAACTTCATGGCGTAATCATGCTCAGAAAAAAACATAATTTAAAAAAAAGCAGGAAGGTGTTTATCTTGCCTAAAATGCTGTCAGCTTTTGGCAATAATTCCTAGCAAGGAACTTCACTGTGTGGATGCTGAAATCTACTGGAATTTCTACAATGCTGTTAACATCATTAGTAGTTGGTGTTACTCAATACCAGTAAAAACCTTCCCTCTCCAATCTACATCAAATTTAATGACATAGAACATGTTCAAATATCGGTAGATGGTGGGAGGAAGGGGTTTACTGTAGCTGACAGATTAAGGGCACAACTTGTTTTGATGTGGAAGGGTGGAGAGGGCGTTATCTATGCCACTGTTTACTATTTCATTTTACAATAATGTCAATACAAGAATGTTACTAGTAATGTCAATACAAGAATTAAGTATTGAATTAACATTTTCAAAAATAAACAAGCAGAATAAAATTAATTGATTAATCTATATCTATTTTTTAAATACTCTCTATTACCAGTCTTGCTTGTTTCTTTTAAAATATAGTTTTTTTTACATAAACCATACCATAGAAATAAATGTCAATATGTTTACTATAAGAACAATTCATAATAAATTGTCTACAATAGCTATTAGTGTAAAATACTCACTTGATTTTTAAGAAATTGAAATTTGTATATAAAAGAAAAAGAAATCATTATTAGTGAAATAACAAAAGGAGTGAACAAATAACATGACGAGTCATAACATGTTAATAACGTTTATGTATAGTAATAATTGATAGTTTAAGCAAATGTTACGAATCAAATTTGAAACAAAATGTATATTAGAAGTGATGAATAAGTTGCATAAATTTAAACAAAATTTATATCCGAAATCAAATTTTACTAGAGATAAGATAAGAAATATATATTGTTATCCTCATACATAGTACATATACATAGTATTGTTATTCTCATATACATAGTTAATTTGAAATCACATATTTATAACATTGTTTTGGGATCATTATTTTATTTAACTTTGTTGTAATTATAAATTTTAATAACTATTCAGAAATATTGTATTAAAAATTTTACACTAACCATAGAGTTTTTTTAAATAGTGTTTATTAAATAAATATTGTTAGTCGATTTATTTTCTAAATTAAGATTTGAATGATATAGTTTATATTTCATTAATTTAAAATTTTATTTTAGATAAACGTATTCACTTCCCTAGTTAATAATTATTTGTTTTATGTATGTATACTATACACTAGTATCTTTACAGTAACCATATAAACTATTAATATAAACTTTCTATTTTCTGAAATATGTACTAAGAAAGTTATATAATTGTGGATACATTGTTATATATATTCACACACACACACACAACCTTTTTCATTTTCTCATTTTGAGCTAGCTGCAAATTATTTGTCTTAATTATCAATATTTTAATCACTGATATTGATAGTTATGAAACTATTTCCTATTTTGTCCTTTTTATTTTATAGTCTTATTGACTATAATACCCATTTTATTGGCATCTGTTTTAAATTGTACGGGATTTTCAAATCTCTGGTTTCGCCCAAATCTTTAATACCATGGAATTAATATGCAGTAAAATAACAAGCTTGAGGTGTGAATACTGTTATCCATGTATGCGATAGTAATATATCCAGATCTGACAATGGACAAAATGTTATTTGTAAAATCTTATCCTTTTCTATACATTGAGAGGATTTGAACTCTTCCTCATTTCCACTACACCATAGGTGTATTTGTAAGCAATTTACTTCTTTCCCATGCTAATATTTTTGGAAAATAATCTAGTGTCCATTGCATCATTAGTCTAATATTTAACATTTAATTACTATTACTAGTAATTGTTTACTCTTAGTTTATAATTCTACTTGTTCATTATAGAATTTTAATTTCATTATACTGCTAGAGAATATTCTTACTTCTTTAGATGCCTACAGTTAAAGCCTGTCAGTTTAATAACGTTTTGTCCTCTTAAGAATATGTTACAAGTAATATCTTGAACATATAGTTCTTTCTAACAAAAAGTGTTGTTTTAATCATAACATGAATCGTTTATTAGGCTGTTATCATATAATGGTCATGAAGAAACAAATTTCCAATTAAACAAGTTTATTTTTTCTGTAGGTTTTAGCCTAATAATAAAATAAGTCAACAGAGTTACTTTATTTTAATGATTTTCAGAATATGTTGTCTATTTTATAGTTATTATTAAATCTTAACTTTCTGAACAAAACGATACTGAAAAAACCTTTGTTTTAAATATATTAAAGCACTTATCTACATAAACCAATATTTTAAAACAAAAGCAATTTAATTTCAAATATATAATAAATGTTTCCAAAATTATATATTTTGTATTACTAAAGATTACTAATTCCATTCCCATTCACTTTTAAATTATTTGTTATAATTAATGTAAAATTTATATAGATTTTTCTTCAGAAATTGCCAGTATTCTTTATTAAAAGTGAATTTATTTTATTTTTTAAACTTTGAACCTGGATTGACATTTTTGGAATTCCCTATATGTTTTCTTCTTTTATGTTATTTTTATAGAATTGCTCACACTAAACCCTTTTAGAGTAAAAATACTTTTTAAATTTACAAATTATGTTTTTATTCTAAAAATCTGTATCCATTAAATATTACTTCATGTTATTAAGTAGTGGCATACATAACACCCCTGAGATGCATCCACCCGGAGCATAATGCAAGGCATCTATCAGCTCCAGTAACTGCTTAAAATTCATAAAAGTAAGTTTTGAAATGGTTTAAAACATTAATATTGTTCTAGCTTTATCCAGTTAGGTTTGACCAAACTTTTAAAAATAATGAATGTGGTCAAACCAGATGGAATTTTTAACAAAATTGATTTTTCCCATCCTTTTAAATATTTTTCTTGAGCACCATGGGGCTCCTTTGACTTATTGTATCCCCCCTGCAGGATTTCCGGGGTTGTTATTTATGCCACTGCTATTGAAATATGTATCCAACTCATTATAGTTTTAGCAATAGAAATTTTAGGCATTGTGGGTTGATTCAATTTTTTTTATTTGTATTAATGTGATGAATTTATATTGTAAAATGCAGCCTTGTGTAGATAAAATCTACTCTCTGTGATAGGATATATGTATATACATGTTAGAGTGGACCAGTGTCAGTGTGTGCTCTTCTTTTTTGTCTCTTTTGAAATTAATAAATATAGTAAAAAGACATCAATTTATTATCCTGATTATTTTAAAACCTATTCTTATAATTACTTTTATTAATAACTAACATTTAATAAGTATAATATATTTTGAATTGTTGACTTGTAGAATTCTCATCAAGTTAAAATAAATATATATTAACAAGTTGGTAAAACAAGTTAAAATAAATACAAAGGTAACTGACCATTGTCCTTAATAATTTTTAATGTAGTAGAAATAAAACGACTGGTTTGCAAGTCAAGTATTGTCATTTATTTACTTAGTGGTGACCTTTTAGAAACAGATTTGTCACCATCTTCAAGCTATTCTGGTGTGTTTCAAAACCATCATTTCATTGACAAAGGCTAACCTGCTACGAGTTTTCAACTACGGTTATGAAAGGCATCAGCATTACCTGAAGATGGTAACCTATCTGTTACCCAAACATCACCGATAAGTAAATAAATGATAATACTTATTATGGTAACTCATAAACCAGTGGTTCTTATTTCTACAATATTTAAACCTAGCAAGTGTAATATGCTAATTAGACTATGAGATTTAGAAACAATTTGTTTACAATATGGGACCAAAAAAATAAAAGAAAGTAAAATTAAAGCTAATCTAACTTCATTAGAAATTCTTTGAGCAACAGAACGCAAACCCCCTAACAATGAATAAACAGAACTGCTATTTACAGTTATATAAATGCAGTTTCGTGAAGAATCTAATTAGCTAATGTGTTTGTACAAAACTTTCCCTTTTTAAAGGTAAAAGTCAAAATAATGAACTCAAAATCTTACAAAAAATTAGTTTTTAATAAACAAATACACAATATTTTGAGAAGACAAAATGATTTAAAAATACAACATATCCCCAAACATTAGTAACAATTTATAAAAGCTTCTCCTAATAGGCCTAATGCCTTATATATGCCCAACAGAATAGTTGGAAAAGGCCACATTAGTTTTAATTTTCATTAAAAAATTGGCATGTTCATTTTTAAAGGGCAATAATATCATTCCTGGGGGTAATAAACCCCTCTCTTCCCTTCATTTTTAACTTTTGGTGAGGTAAACTTTTGCTAATGCCTTTGGAATAGGTCGTTATTTAAGTTTCAATATTGTTACTATAGGAAGTTATCCATTTCTAAAATTAAATAAATTTCAGAGCTTTAATAGAATTTAATTTGTAGGTTTCCTAACAGTCGTGAGATGAATTTTAAAAAACCTATGAAAACTTTTCTGATCATTATTCCAAGGACATTGAGCTTGAGTTTAAAGGTGAAATGTGAAATGAAATTACTTCATCACACAATTAGATGACAACACCAGAAAAAAGGATATTTCTTACAGAGACATAAATGCTAATATTTGCCTTACTGATTTTTTAAAGTTTGATGAGAGTATTTAAATAAACAGACATCTAATGATTCAAAATTAAATTGGATAGACCAACAGCTCAACATGCTGCGAGTCACAACATCACAACTTTTGATGACTGCTATACCACAAAAATAATTAAATCACTCCCCCCTGATTGCAATCTCTAAGAACTGAGAAGATGGGAACTATCATACCAGTGGTATACCAAATCCAGAGAATCCCCCAACCTCAACATCAGATAAATCCATTCATATTTTTTTTTTTTTTTTTTTTTTTATTATTTTTTTTTCCTAATAGCCTCAGACATCTCTAATCTCTTTTCCTCTGACAGACTTATATAAACTATAATCACTCATATGCTCATGGAAACAATATATATATCTTTAATTTGTGCATCTGTGACATCTGATTTCTACTCTACACAATCTGTGATACAATTTATAATTATTTTATTTCATTCTCTCATATTTCTTTTTGTTTTCTCTTTGATTGACAAAGACCACTGTGTGGTTGAAATATATCATTGTTTAAGTGCTTTTATGTGTTTCTATTTCAAGACTACAGAGTGGACTCTTACCAAGGTAAGTCTGTCAGTCTCCTTTTCCAAAAAATCTAAATTTTAAGGGAGAAAGTTAGACTAAAACATACAAATTTAAAATATGAAGCTGAAGAAAAACAAGCTGAATAGTTGAACTTTTGTAAGCAAGCTGTAATGGTAGAGGGAATTTAAATGCAACTTTAGATTCAATACAGTTTGGTGATGAACAATTGGTGAATGTTTGATGATCAAACATAAAAAGGTTTTAGAAGAGGCAGTTGGATTCTCAATATTAGGGCTGTTCAGGGATTATAGTCCTATTACTTATTCACTAGCAAGGACCAAGGAGATATTAATTGTTTGATATATTAAACGTGTTGAGGAAATTTCCGTCCGTAAAATATTTTATATAATTATTTTCTTAAAACTAGGTATTTTAATTTGAGGAGACATAGAAAAGAAGAAAAAGACGGTTAAAAATGAACATGTGAACAGAGATTAAATTCAACAAAGAATCATCCAGCTGGATCATCCTTCCAGCATCTTTAAGATGACTGCCACAATCAATAGCAGAATCGCTTAGGTAAAAAGAATTTGTACTTGTTACTTTAATCGGCCAATCTTGCTTACAGAAGCTCAAATAATATCCTTTAATTTAATTAAGTTTTAAATTATAATGAAAGAACAAAATTAAATCATCAAAAGCAATCAGTACAATATTCATATCCATATCCAATAAAACATAAGTAATTATTTGAATAAACTAGTAAATACTTTTCACTTGACTTGTTTACTTAATGACTTGACTGATGTGTTTCGAAACCGTCATTTCATTGGCAAAGCTTACTCATTACTCTATTTTAACTCAGCAAGTAAGTTAAAAATTTTCACTTGGTTTTCAAATAATTACTTATGTTTTATTTAGTCAATTCAAGATTATTATAACTAGCAACTTTAATAAAACGCCCTGAGAATTTATATTTTATTGATACTTAATAGTAAAATGAAGTTAAAGAGCATTGTGACTAATTATTATAATGAAACTAGAGAACAATAACCTATTATAGAAGAAAACTTTATTAATTATTACTGTTTTGATAATCTGACAATATTTACCATGATTAAAACCGCTTTGCCTTATTTTTGAGTTTTTTTCAACATTCTAAAGCCAAGGTAAAGGTAATGATGGATTCTATCACAAATTAAACATTGACTTGCTTTGACTCTTAGACACCATAATGGTCTGAGTTTGCAATGAGACACATAACGTCTCAAAACGTTCATAACAAATAAGTAAGTTAAATAACAAAACATCTATCTTATTAAACAACAAAGAAATAAGTTACTACTCAAGTATGTTACTGTACCTAACCGCTTGACCCAACATCTCCAAGCAGAAGACACTGATGAAGATCAGCACATAGCGATCGAAAACGTTCAGTCTCAGTAAGTTTTAAAAAATTTACTAAACTTAAAGTTCGGATAGTCATAAACTATTGTTTAAGTGATTAATATGTTCAAGTGATTAAGTGTAATCTAGTACCTCAAGTTCAAGATGAAATCGAATATTACTGTAACTATGTTAGTGCAGTAAAGTATATTGAATAGAAAAAGGGTTGAGTGGTCCCAGATTTCCATTGTTTAGTGTCCTTTACATGGCTTTATCTTGCCCTGATAAGCTTAGTGAAATAATAAAAAGTAAATTCAAATATTTATAATCAATTCATAATTTTAAAACACAATTTAAGTTGTTCTACTTCTAAAGGAATTGAAATTATTATTATATTATTTTTAAAATGTTTGAAGTATCGCCACCATTATTTCAATACTCAGTGTTCAGAAGACATTTTGCATCCCTAAATATATATTTTTTACAAATGCTTATTACATGTAGAAAGGAAACAATTATCGATTTTATTATAAATAAGGATTATTTTTTTAATATTGTATTTTGAGCAATGATTTGAAGTTGAAAAGATGACTGTCTAATGTTTCCTTGGTTGTTACAAAATAATACAGGAGTTTGACCTTGTATTGTGATTATTTGTTCATTGAAGAAAGCTGGTGCCCTATATTTTCAGTCCAACTAGTTGAACAGAGACCTGTGTCCTTGTTCAAGGTCATTCCGCCCAACAGCTGTTTAGTTACTGTTAAACGACCGTGGGCAATGGATGCTGTAAATGGTTTTATAGTGTGCTGCGCCTTATTTTTGTTTATAATATCAACAAAATACTGTTTACATTTTACATTTCTGGCAGTTGTGTGGTATTTGGTGACAGAAAGAAGATACCGTGTTTTGTATCACATTGTAGTACATTTACCATTGGATATTGTGTGAGTAAAAGCAGATTTTTAAACATAGTAATTGGTGATGTGATATCGTTAACTATTTCGAATTAAGAGAAGTATGCATACAGATAACAGTGGGGTTTATCAATAACTGCAAAGAGTTTATCTATCTACTGCATTTATAAAAATTGTAAAATATGTCTGTACATTTACACTTAATTAATTAGTAGATGTACTATAATTATTTTAAATTATATGAATTCTAAACATATTTGTTGTTTAGTTAACCGTTTTTAAAATGCTACTACAATTATGAAATAAACTACACTTTCGGATTAAAATTATAATTAATCTTGGTAACTTTATGTACAACTTTTTTAAAAAATGTTTTAACTTGCCTATAGTAGCACTTACTTTTTTTTGTTGAGGACGGCCGTTTCGGGAGATGTGTCCCTTTGACAAAGGGACACATCTCCCGAAACGGCCGTCCTCAACAAAAAAAAAGTAAGTGCTACTATAGGCAAGTTAAAACATTTTTTAAAAAAAGTTGTAAGTGATTACTAGTAGCTCACGCGAAGATGGAATCAACAAATGTTAACTTTATGTGTTAGTTATTGTTGATTAATTATTGTAGCATTGTTATTGTTGTCAATAGTTGTATTGTAATATTGCCATTGTGCTCATTATGTATTTTATTATACTTTTACATCAGTAATAAATCTTTTCGGTAAATTTTATATTTAAAAATTCGGAAATTTTTAACTACTAGACTCTTAACTAATAATATCTTTAAATAAAAGGTAAGTGCCGTTTTGAAATACAATACTTGGTACTTTCTTAAAAATATTTTGAAGCGATTAAAAATTTTTAGACATTTGCTTGTTAGAGGAAATTTTATCTGCTATTGTTGAAATATCTGCTTGTTTTTGATTCATTCATTAAATGAACAGTGTATGTCTCTGATATAGGCCTACAGTACTGTAGGTAGATGTCTACAGCATGCACGTTATTTTGGTAATACAGTACTTGGTCAAATTTTATTTAACTTCGATTTTTTTCCTTTTCACATACCATATGTTACTCAAACGTTGGAAACCATAACTACTGGTTGAAACACCGTTCCGAAAACATAATCACAATTTACAAGACAATCATTTATGAAAATGTTTTTACGAATAACAGGACTGTATTACATTAGGCTACTATATACTACTTATATTAAAATATAAATATAAAATACGTTTCTTGTTTAATAATTTAAAACAACACAGGTTATTCAAATACAAGAATATTTATTATTTTATATCCAAAGCTTTTCGTTGGCAAACAGTACCAACATCATCAGGAATGAAAATTACAATAATGTAAGCTATAGGCCATTTATAAAATGTAGGTAAAAAAATAATCTAACCTTCATATTCAGAGATTTCCATCCTCATAGGAAAATGAAATTTTATTAATTTTTAAACTAAAGTTTTATAATTTTAGATGATACAGGTAAATTTAGTTTCATCCACCATTATGAAATAATTATTAATTTAAAGTTTTGGAGAAGGGGCGGGTAGCCTTATGTATCAAAATCAGAAGGGTTTTATGCTAATTCTTCCTTTCCTCTTTGCAAGTTGGACGGATAATGGAACTTGTAGGAAGCTATTGGTATGTTTTCAAGATGTATTGTTGCAGACTAATGTTGAAAATTCCTTGAGTAGTCCACACGACAAAATTGTCTTAGTTCTTAAAGGCTGAATATCAAGAAATGGACTAGATCCCACTCAGCAGAACAGAAACGGCCTTGAGAATTCGAGACAGAACTCCAATAAGATAGCACTGACCACATTTTTCCAAGCACTATCAAAATGTGCGAGAATGACGGAAGTCCAAGAAAATTGAATGGTCATTGGAAAGGGCCAACTCATTATATAACGGCGCTTATGCCAAGTTAACAACTATGAAGAAGATAAGCTACTTTTCACTTTTAAGCTTTCATAAAATCGGACATTGAAAATCATTTCTATAGTAAAAACAATTGCAGAACAATCGAAGAGTAAGATTCAGATCTCGTCGTCAAGAGAAAAAGCGAAAGTTGTCCTTGAACCAACGAGGTAAACATAACCCGAAATAGCCTCGGTGAATTAGGCCTGAACTTACGTTATCGCTTGAACTTTCATTCATCACTGGAATATTCCTCCAAAACCTAGTTTTTGTTAAACGAAAGCCCAATTAGTAATGAAAAAAAGAAATTATGTTCGTACAATAAATAAAGATTTGTTCTCCACTCAAACACATTAACTGTAGTAATAGACTTTATAAACTGCTCTTAGTGTGGTTTCTATTAGTTTTACTCAATTATAATAAAATATACAAGAGTAAAATAAGATTAACAAAAATCTCACAGCAAAAAACTTTTAATTAATCAAACGATGTTTCAGGTACCATTAGCGAGGATACAAATGTAATTGTAAATTTATTAATAATCAACATATTTTAATTCCGATTGTATTTATATAATAACTCTAAAACATTGTTGTTGTACTCTGTTATAGTTTAATCTAATTTAATATTCCAAAGCAGTGCTTTAGGTTGGGGCGTAGAGTTTGATGAACTCGTGCTAATTTGTTTGCGGAGTGACCAATGTGACGTAGCTAGAGGTAGACTAGGTTTGGAACGTAATTAACTGTTTCTCAAAGCAATGTAGGCTAATTACATGAATTAATTTGAGCGTGAATTTTTGGTCGGGTTTAAATACTTATTAAAATAAAAATACAACAAAATAATTTTCTTTTATTTTCAAACTCTTTGTAATTACAATTATAATATGTTATATTTTATAAGAGTCGCTCTAATAAATGAGAATTAAAACTTATTTTGTAAAGCAGTTTGTCAACAAAATCATTTATTAGGAGTATTTATGTTTTTAATATTTTACTCGTTTATAAACCTACAGATTAGAAAAACTTGAAATAAACTTTTCAAAAATTTGGAAAAGGTAACGCAATTTTCAGGACACTGCCAGGGCATCAGGGACGGGCATTATCAAACAGAATCTTTTTGTTTTTGTTTTCTTTATCTTGAAGGGTTTTTTGTAAAAATATATACTTATCGATATCACTTGACGGACAAGACTAATTCCGTGATTCTAAGCACTGAACAATGCGAAACGCGACTACTGAAAAATAACTGTAAGTAGTGTGTTTTTTTTACCAAGTGATAACAGTAACATATAAGAATCTTTTTGTTAAAAGGTTTTTAAAAATGCCCTGTTAAGTGCTGACACTTTGCCAAATTGAGTTGTCTTAGGCGGATGTAAAACTTTCTTTACCTATTGTGAGGTTAGAACTGTTACTGTTACAGAGTTTATAGTTGTGCGATTAAATTGGCCTCACTGCAGTTACTTATGTTGTGTAGTTATTACAGGGATCTGCTTTTTTTAAGCTTTTTCGGGAGTAAAAATGTGATTTCACCCATCTTAGAAGACACAATAAAGCTGAAACAAAGAGATGTAATAAATAACTCATTGTACAGATGTTCGAGTAATCGTGGCATTACTGGTCAACAGCGCTAATTGCAAAGGGTTCTATTGGACACGATTCTCTCATTGGCCACTACAAGAGATGAAGGTAATAGGCCCTTACCAAAAACGTCTGTACCTACTCTGACTATTTCATTTTTACATTGTTTCTCGAAAATAAATAAGAAATTTTAAGTGTCACAGTTCATAACTAGTGGTTACAACTTGAAAAATTGAATTATAATCTCTGTGTACTAACTCAAAGAAAAATGAATAACGTAAATTTTTTTGTAAAAAGCACTATTTTATACTAAAATTAAATAGATTATTTTACAACTACAAAGTGTCCGATTGTAATAGGTTTGTGAAATATACTTTTTTATATACCAGCAGTGTCCAAAGTGAAATATTCCTACAATACATAGAAAACACTAAGATACTCACAAACAATACACACGCACACAAAATCATTTACTGGAACAGATACGTCGATGATATAACACTATACAGAGACAACTCGCGTCAATGTAAAAAACCTGATGAAGATCGCCACATAGCGATCGAAAACGTTCTGTCTCAGTAAGCTTTCACAAATTTAAAAAATTAAAAGTTCAGATAGTCATAAACTAATGTTAAAGTGATTAATTAAGATTCACTGAACGTAATGGACTACAAAATTCAAGAATCATATATTTTCTTAAAAATATAAGGAAGTTACTCTACAGATTTGTTATACACTGTATAAAAGTAAGGGAATGAATCAAATTCTGATTGCGAGCAATCTACTACGTCTTGAATATGTACAAAAACGTGTTTAATAAAAAATACTATATTATTTTTGTTTTTGTTAAAAATCTCTTTCTATTCTTTAACACAAAATTCAACATGTGTTCAAAACTATAATTTTGTTTTCGATTGGCACTGTTAACTGTTTACGAGATAAGCTGCTGCGTGTATTCAACATACGGTGAGAAAAAACAAAAAAATGTGTCAAAGGCCTTCCAAACTAGTTGTTTTTTACGATCATGGTTTTTCCTAAGCTGTGACGTCCGTCATACGGCTTTAGTTGAAGATACACCATTCATGCAATACGCTTATACTGGTGGAAGTTGCAGAAACAAACACATAAATGGTCTGTTCAAAAAGTATCAGCAATTTTGAATTCGGGTTATGTATATTTCATGTTCTTTTTTTTGTAGCGTTATGTTGGTACTTATGTCTCTCATTTATGCCAAAAAGTTCGACAATTTTGAATGTTCAGTTAATTGTTGATAGCTGATTTGTTTGGACGTGTTTTGGCTTCCCTGTTCCAAAATGTGAATCAAAGAATCTGTATAAAATTTTGTATGAAAAATTAAGTGAGTGGACGCATTCCGAATGTTGACTGTAGCATATGGAGAAGATACCTTGGATCGAAGCAACGTTTATCGGTGGTACAAAATGTTCTCAGAGGGCCGAGAAGATCTGAACGACAAAGATCGTGCCGGACGCCCGAACACGGTCAACAAAAACATCGATGAAGTGAATAAAATAGTATTGGCTAATCGTCGAACTAAGTTGCCGAGGACCTGAACATATCGATTGACTTGGTTATTTGATTTTTAACAATGATTTGGGCATGGCTCGGGTCGCCGCGAAATTCGTACCAAAATTGCTCAATTTCGATCAAAAAACAACATCTCATTAACATTGCTAATGACGTGTTAGACTCAGTCCGCGGAGACCCAAATTTGCTCCAGAGGGTCATAACTGGTGACGAATCATGGGTTTATGGTCATGGCGTGGAAACTAAAGCTCAGCCATCCCAATGGAAGCTGCAGCATGAGTCAAGACCGAAAAAAGAGCGCCAAGTTCGGTCGAATGTGAAGGTTTTACTTACAGTTTTCTTCGACTCCAGGGGAGTGGTGCATCATGAGTTCTTGCCACAGGGTTGAGCGGTCAATAAGGAATATTACCTGCTAGCTATGTGCAATTTGTTCGAAGCGATCCCCCAGAAACACCCGGATTTGTGAAAGAACACAATTGGCTTTTGCACCATGACAACGCCCCACATCGTTACTTGTGCGCCAATTTTTGGCCAAAAACTACACACTAATGATCCCACAGCCACCGCATTCCCCAAATCAGGCCTCCTGTGGTTTTGTCTTCTTCCCGAAACTGAAGAGGTCCATGAAAGGACGACGCTACTCTACGATTGACGAGGTAAAGACTACATCGAAGGAGGAGCTGAACAAGATCACGAAAAATTATTTTTTGAAATGCTTCGAGGGTTGGATAAAACGTTGGCTCTGCCTATATAAGATAGAAGAATACCAGCAGAGGAATAACAGAAAATATAGATTTTGAAAAAAAAAACAAAAGAATCGTCAACTCAGATTTGAAATTGCAATCGGATAGATGGGGACTCTTGAGGAAAAGAACGGGCGTTATTGCAAGAAGATTGGCGGCACCATGTACAATAGGTCCTGGTGACAGGCTTGACGAAGGCTTTGGTGATATCAAGAAGGACTGGCATGGAAAGGTCTACCGCTGGTGTAAACTGTGTGTTAATGCGACCACAATTGCGTTGGTACATGAAGTGCCGTGAAGTGAAAACAGTGAAGCCAAGCTGTCCCGCATATCACATGCATCGCCGGGAATATTAGTCGTCCCAGTAGCCTAAAGTTGACGGAAATGAGATATATAGGGTGGTTGCTGTCTGTACGAAAGAGGGATTTAATCGTTATCAGGGTAAGATGACTTTGGCTTATTCCTGATGATGGGAAATCA
This sequence comes from Prosapia bicincta, assembly GCA_036971475.1. NCBI lineage: Eukaryota > Metazoa > Arthropoda > Insecta > Hemiptera > Cercopidae > Prosapia > Prosapia bicincta. The sequence goes on from JBAIZL010000004.1 coordinate 114,024,442, forward strand.
AGCTGGATTCAAAGTGCCGGGTTAGGAAGTGTTGTAAATTAAGGGATAAGGTTAATAGTGTTGAGGGTTTTTTGGGACTATTAAGAAGCCAAGAGCCTTTCGAGGTTTAAGTTTCTTGATGTCGGAGATGTTCGTCAGCTTGATGTCGGATGAACAAGACTTCGCCAGCTGCCAGATTTTCGTGGAAGTAGCCTCGAAAGAAATGTGCATAGTTACAATGGATGAAATTGTTGATCTCCTCCTGAAGGTTGAATGTCTTTTTTTGGTAAACAAGTATATCGGCTTTCTTGATAGAAGAGTACACGACTCCCACGATATCTTTAAGAGAATGGTTGGGTCTCTGCTCGCGAAAGAGTCGGCTTATATCTTTCCAAGATTCGGAGACTACCGATATCGAGGAAGGGGAGACAAGTTTCCCATCCGCCGAATTTTGGGAAACCAAAATAACCGAAGGAAATAATGAACCATTGGGTTACGTTTTATCATTCGTTTTTTGAAACGTCAGCGTCATAACCCGGGCTAAGTAGCGCGACCCAACTGCTTCACTTTAGCAATCGTTTAACTAACGTTTGTTTAGTTGACGATAGCAAATTTTATCTATAACCAGATTAATTATTATCGGATTCTATGTCTAACTTTATTTTAATATACCTGCGAGGAATGCGTTATAAAATTGGAAATCATTCCTGAATAATTTATTGATAAAGTAGTGGGTTTTTAAAATAGAGTTATTTTTTACGACGACAATTAGTGCCTCTTAGCATAATTCATGGTTTGCGATATTTAAAACCACTTTCTCCTTAACAACATGGAGCAAATAAAATCTCTTAACTACAAAAACATTTTATTGACATCTTTATGTACATTTTGATTTAAAGCAATGATCTTCAGAGGAAATTATTACAAGAATAACTACCAGAGAGTAGTTATTTTTGTAATAATTTCATCTGAAGATGATCTTATTGCAATCGAAAGTACATAAGGATGTCAATAAAAATGGCTTGCATCTTGTTTAGAATATCTTTTTGAGTAACACATAGAAAACTAAAAAATCATCGAAGTTTGACCAATATTTTTCAATATATTTCAACAACTCTCTAAAAACGTGTTGTTCTTGTATGATTTATAGGGTGATATCGAATTGGGCCCACGGTCTGTTAGGGTCGTAAAAACGACGGTTGAATTGGGCTCTTGGTCAGTTCGGAGGCAGTGTCGAATTGGGCCCATACCTCTACAATCAGGACCTACAAAATGGAATGCTGGCATCCACCTTAGCTTTAAATACATTAAAAAATCTAAAGTAGATGTTGGGTTACAGTTAGATGGTGGTCACACATCTAATTTTGACGGTTGAAACATCTCCTTTTTATATCGATATAAATAGTCGTGTAATAATATTTTATGTTACATGTGCACAAAATGATAAAACCCCCTGACCATACCATTGCCAGGTGGCCATTGGAACGGTTCAGCATGTTGCCGTTATAGAATTAACAAAAACAGACACGTAATGGAATGCTCGCTTGACCTGGCGAGCACTACGTTATTAAGTAGGATTATTCATAAGTTTAATAATAATTAAAAGATTAAAGTACAGTATTTTTAATGAATTTTATATTTCTCTTTGTTTTAGTAAAGTTTTATTGTATTTATTTGCTTCCATTATGTTTTAGTTTTTAATTCGATCGTACATTAAAATAAAAACAAATCTCTGATCACTTAACTAAACTCATGTTGCCCGAGTGACCAGAGGCCCAATTCAACCCCGACCCTTTGAGGGTTGACGGTAATCCGCCTTGGGATGTTTTGACCATGGGCCCAGTTCGGCCGTGTCCGATTTATAAAAGTACAATTCTCTACCTAGTTGTGGTAAGATATTTTGTGTACCTTATTTTTAAAAAAAACTGTGTTTCATCGTTGTTATTAAACTAATTATAATAATTCTTTTAGTAACATCATTAACGATTTCGCCATCGACAAAGATCGTCTAGCACGAACGAAATTATTTTGTCTCCGTACCTTTTCACAAATTTACTTAATTAATTACAAGCTCAGCAAGTCTTTAATTATCATTATTATTATTATAATTATTATAATTATTATTTTAGAATATCTTGAAACCTTCGTGATTTGTCTTGGATGATAAAATCCACGAACTCTGTTTTGTAATCGTTACCTCAAAAAATGTTCTCGAAGACGTAAAGGTGTTGCGAATGATCGCATAAGTTACACAACTATAATCAGTTTGTTTCATATTTTTTCACCCCCCCCCCCATAAGAGTCACAACAATACGGTCACAAAGCAGCTGATCTCGTCGTTCTCGCCATTGTGCCCATTAAATTGTTTACCTTCAGTGATGCAGGTTAAAAAAATCCCTACCGGTTAAGTTAAAATATTCCCGTCTGAGTTTTTATGCGTGACGTAACCACGCGAAACTTGTGTAATAACTAAGCTCTGTAAACACTAACATAGAATAATTATCATACCTGTATTTCTGAGGCTCTCCAACAGAGTATAGAATAATATTTTGTCTTGCCTCCTAATTATTTTCACAACAATTAGGCTTTAAATAAATTTATGGTCTCTTAGTTAAAGTAATGACTATATTACTGAAACAAAGTTATTCAGATTCTTTTCAATATTTCCTAAAATTTACAGTTGCAAGAAAAATCTTCTGTGTAATCTAAGAGAAAGATGCTATTGTTAGTCTAAGCGAGAGCGGCAATTTCTTTCTCACTTTTGTCGACTTTTCAACTATCTATCTAACACTGTAAATGCTTTTCTCTTTC